>JAQHUG010000097.1:417798-481389 GCA_028555095.1 Dicrostonyx torquatus
AAACAAACAAAAATGCTGACAAATGCCAACCAAGAACTCTGTATTTGACAAAATGAAGGGAAAATTAGGACATTCTAAGATTAAAAACAATGATTAAGAATTCATGGCCATGGTCACTACCTTACAAGGAGTCAGGCCTTCAGCTTGAGACAGGACACTCAAGCTGAATAAAAATGGGAAGCTGTGTAAAAATGCATCTCTCCACTGAAGGCAAGTATGTATGTGTTCAAACAAAATCCTTCAGGATTATACAAATGCTTTAGTAATGGGCCACATTTTTCTACACGACTTGAAAGATAACTGCATAAGCAGCAGCAAGTCTATCCTATGTGAGTGAACAGCACACAAAGATGTGATTTTTAAAAAGGAGGGGTTTGCCAGGCAGTGGTGATGTACACCTTTAGTCTCAGCACTCAGGAGACAGAGGCAGGCAGATCTCTGTGAACTGGGGGCCAGCCTGGTCTACAAAGTGAGTTCCAAGATAGTCAGTGCTACACAGAGAACCTTGTCTTGAAAAATAAAACAAACAAACATTTATGCATCTGCATGGTATGGAGAGGAACTCTATCCTCTGGCGTTGGAGTCACAAGTGGCTGTGAGCTGCCTGACGTGGGTGTCAGGAATGGAACTCTGGTCGTTTACTAGAGTAGCAAGTGCTCGTCATCATCTCTCCCCCCTCAAAGCAACCGGTTACTCTTGATAGTTACAAAATGAGACGGGACAGAGGTTTTTAAGGAGTAAAGTTCTTATATGGGATGAAATGGCAGAGTTCAAATTAGACTGTCCTAATTTTAGGACATTAAGAGAATATATTGACTGGAGAGACGGTTCAGTGGTTAAGAGTATTGGCTGCTCTTGCAGAGGACCCTGGTTCAGCTCCCCACATGCCAGTTCACAACCACCTGTAACTCCAGTTCCAGGGATGTGACACCACCATTTGGCCTCCAAGGGCACTGCATGCATGTGGTGCACAGACATACATGCAAGCAAAATACCCATACACATAATTTTTTTAAAAAATAAAGAAAAAAGAGAATGTATTTTTAAAAAGTATTTATAAAATTTGTCAATAGAAATGAGGTATTCAAAAAATGTGTCACTACAAAAAAAAACTAATAACCGACACACACAGAAGGGCAGCAATAAAAGAGACAAACTATAAAGAAGCAGTGAGAGACAAGAGATGTCAAACCACAAGCATAAGCCTTTCTGTTGGTAATTCCTTTAAATGTAAATGGGTTAAACCCCTCAGTCAAAAAATGCAGGCTTCTGAAATGTCATGGGGTTATCCAGATGTTAGGCTACAAAATAAGTCTTAATTCTTACAAGGCTGAAGGCATGGGCTGGCGAGGTGGGTCAGCACCTCCTGCCATGTCTGACAACTTGAGTACCTTTCCCAGGTCGCACATGGTAGGAGGAACCTCTTCCTGAAGGCTCCTCCACATGTGCTGCATTCTACCCCGCAAAGTCTTAGCATGTTTCCCAATCATGTATGGGGAAGATTTAGAAACCAGTCATAGAAAAAAGTGAAAAACTTCCAAGCATGAAAATTATCCCCCAAAGACGAATGATTTCAGTGTGAGAAAAAGAGAACATGTTTAAATGAGCAGGAAGTACAATAGACCCAGTTTACATACACAGAGACACACCATCAGCTGACTGCCGGTTGCAAAACTCTTTAAATAAAAAAGTCATCAGGAAATGATGTCGGGAAAATGATACACACATGCAAAAGAATTAAGCTGCACACCCACCTTAAACCAGATACATTCATTAACTCAAAATGGGCCCAAAATATAAAACACATCAAAGTTAAGTACTTACTCTCAGAATGTGGAGGCTGATGCAGAAGAATTTCTTCAAGTTTAAGGTCAGCTTGAGTGGCCACAAAGTAAGTTCCAGACCAGCCTGAGCTAGAACAAAACCATGTCTTAATAAATTAATCAGCAGAGGGCTTAGGCAGAACTGGAGTAGAGCGTTTTCCCAGTACGTAGAGTGCCCTGGGTCTGTCCAATTCCCAGAGCATATAGACAGGCGTAGAGATGCGTGCACTTGGACAGTGATGCACACACTTGGTCCCAGCACTAGGGAGGTGGAGGCAGATGATCAGAATTTAAGATTATCCTTTGCTACATAGCAAAATTGAGACTAGCATGGGCTATATAAGACCATGTCTTTAAAAAGAAAAGAACTCTTACACACACACATATACACATACTTTAACTGCCTCTAAACGGTAGTCCTCTGTAAACGTGACCTCTATAAATGAGTGCCTGCATTCTGAACAGGCAGTCTTGATCACAACTCTAGACATCACGATCACACTGGGTTGAGAACAGCTTGGCTCATGTCACCATGACATCCTGGGTCTCCTGTCGTGGGACCCTCAGTCTGGAACACAGATGCCGGGTATTCACTGGGAAAGACCCCTTCCTATTCTGGCCATCGCTCTACGGTTGTTACCAGCAGGGGGAGAGGCAATTCCAGAGTGATGACATGGTTGAGCCTGGCAGGGAACCTTGGCCTCTTCCTGAGCAGTAGCAAACTCTAGACTAGCTTTGGCAGGGTGAGAATCAAGGGTTGCTTTACTACTCAAGCCCGGCGCAGCATGACGACTTTCATGTCTCCATCCATCATCAACTCCCGCTAGTCCAGCATCTGAGACACAGGCAGCAATTCTCTGGAAACTGAGGAGCATAGCTAACCATGAAGAACCAGCAGGAACGTCCATCAGATAGATACCATGCCGCCCCTTGGCCTCAGTCTGTAATCTAGGGTGCAGTTTGGGATGGAGTTCAGCGGTTCCCATTTGGCTCTGGGACCTTAGAAGGGCTCCTCACTCTCTGTAAGCAGGCCATGTCTCTTTGACCAAGGTCCACATAGCCCAAGAGCTGGGGATCGATACAAAGACTCCAGTAAGGCTACTGGGGCCAACCAGCCAGGAAGGAGCTTGTAGCCAGGTCACATTCTAGCCCTGTGCTGGGGTGTACAGCTACTTTCCTCTTAAGAAAGAGCCAGGAGGCTGTGTTCCTCAGACTTGACTTTTCAGACTAGGGTAAGCTTAGCTTCAAGACATGGTCTCTGCCAGCTGGGAACACGGGGAAGGTAGATTGAGAGTCCAAGGTCAGCAGGGGGTTGTGTTGATCCATCTCCATGTGTCATAAGCAGCTGTGCGGTCGTTGTAGAAAGCTGGCACCTGGCAATGGCAAACTCCTTGAGACTCAGAGTCTATGTTTACGTAGAGGAGTCACACATCCTATGTCATGCTGACATCATAGCTATATGCTTAGGACTATCTCTTGGCCATTGAGGATTGTTCATACTGCTTTCCCAGAATGGAGAAACTGGTCAGGGTCGAGACTGGATAGATGCTGAAGGCCAGCTGAGTATCCAACAGGATCCATACAGATGGTTACAGGCATTCTTGTCACCTGGTTTGCTTTGACCCTTGGAGCCAAGACCTCCTCCACCTGTGACCACGGGCCACTGTGTCTGCACAAGCAGCATGCACCGTCACCTAGAAGCCACATGTCCACATGCCACTCTGTCCAGATGACACACAGAAACATGCTAACACAGGAATAGGGGACAACAAATACTTTTATAAAATATTTATTCTAAAAAAAAAAAATCACACTGTACAAATTTAGCTAGAACCTTCTCAATGCTCAGATTTATAAAAATGTCAATGTAACAGAGACCAAAAGGGACAAACTTTCACCGCTTTCGTTTCAAGTTAGGAAGGAAAAACAAAATGATTTGTTGGTTTTTTTTTTCCCCTGGTACAATGATAGTAAATTTCTAAAAGAGATCCAATAAGCCAGCAGCAGAAAGTGCAAGGTTGGCCTGCTGGCTCCACAGTTCCGGTTCCGCCCCGCTGAATCGGAATCCATTGAGGCCAACAGCAGCTTTCCCCCGCAGGGCAGAGATGCAGGCTCACTGAGCCACGTCAGAGACTTAGTGAGATTCCCCAAAGCTAGTGACAGACAGAGTGACAATCTGTGCTAGAGGAGAAAGCCTGTCTGCCTGCCCCTGATTCCTGCTTCTCTAACCCTGTGGATTTCCTGGACCCTGTTGAAGGTCTGCACAGCATGCATCTGCTCAGAGGTGTAGTTTCTGGATGGTAAGGAAATACAGGGACCTTCTCAACTCAGGAGTACCACAGGAGGAAATCCCAATCTGGGAATCTTTAATTAAAAAGCTCTGCCATCTCTAATGGCCTGGCCATCTGTGTGCAGGGGGCTCTCTCCAGGACAAATCTCACGCTCTTCCACACACAAACTACCGAGAAGGAACTAAATGAAGTGGGTAACAAGGCAGAGCGAGGTCTCAACAGCCATGGGCTCAGAGGCTGAGAGGCACATTTCACATTCTGGGTGGAGTGAGAGCTGAGGTCACAGCCACGGGTGCCAGGCAGGGTCCATGCGGCATAGGTTGTCCAGGCTATTGGCGGCGGCCACCAGGGTGTTCACCTTGCTCTCCCCGCCATCAAACTGGGCCAAGTTGTGCAGGCGGGTCATGATGGCAGTGACAGCTTTCTGAACCAAGGAGACCAGCTGCTGGCTGTCCATGTTTTCAGGCTGCCCGGCGGCCGACAATGGAGAGGAAGTATCCTCCTGGGTCTTTTTGTGCCAAGCAATGATCTCGTCCCGGAGCACAGTTTTCAGAATGCCATCCACCTGTGCAAAGGAGAGGGGAAACAGCTTGTGTCCCCCTCGCGGTGACTGGGGCAGCTTTATGGTGTGGGCCCATCTAACAAGAGTGGCCAGGGCCAGACTGCCACCCAGGGACTAAACAAAGTACTTCTCTGACACAATGCTGGGATATCTGCTGGGAATCCACTGGAATGTACCAGTGTCCCAGGCACGGGGGGGACACCCAGAAGTGGCAGGCTTGAATGTTGTGTCCTGCCACCATGCTCAGAGCAGATAGCCCTGTGCTTGCCAGGGTGCTGAGGGCATCCTGGTGAGGCATGTAAGTGCAGGATAAATAAGGTCAGTCCTGGCTTGAGCTACACACACACACACACACACACACACACACACACACACACACACACACACACACACACACACACACCTCTGTATAAGGTCACTGAGTCACTGACCTACAGCTCGCTCGCGCGCACACACACACACACACACACACACACACACACACACACACACTTCTCTGTATAAGGTCACTGAGTCACTGACCTACAGCTCCCCAGCAACCCTTAGCAACTTCCATTTTGTGACAAACATACTCTGAAACGTATTTGGGAAGTTAGAGATACTAGGTTGATCTTGCCTGGACTGGTTTTAGGAGCGTACATGATAAGATAAACTGTCCTTAGAATTAACTCCTAGGTGAAAAAATGCCCTATTTACCATCTTTTACCTATGAATAACTGGGCATTTGTGAACAGTCAGCTGAGGCTTACATAACCCAAGCCTATCAATCAAACCAAAAAACCCACCTTTACTTTATATCCCTAGGAACCCGCTCTTCCTCTTCTTTCTGCTCCCAGTATCTGTTCCACACTCTGAATACTGTCTGCACTTCATCTTTGAAACCCCCTTGCTATTTGCCTGCTTGTTATATATTTTTAAACATTTTAGATTAATTTTATTTTATGCTTTTGAATGTTTTTACCTGCAGCATTTAAGTGAAGATGCGTGCCTAGTGCCCACAGTAAGTCAGTAGAGTTACAGATGGTTGTGAGCCACCGTGTGGGTGCTGGAAATTCAACTGGGGTGCTCTACAAAGTGACTAGTGCTCTGTCCAACTGAGCTAACGCTCCAGCCCCCATCACTGGTTTTCTTTAGACAAGAGCCTCAAAACACCTCGTCTACAGCAGCAACCACTGGCCCTACCAGTACACCTTGCATATCCTAGGTATCTGTGTCTGCTTGGGCCTCACTTCAGCCCTGGAGAAGGGAGGCAGCATGCCAGAAAATACTTCAGCCCTTTCATGCCAGGAAGTGTGTAAGATGGGAGGGAGCCAGAGCTGGAAGTTGCTATTGAGAACTAATAAGCGTCTACAGCCACCTGATCTCATCTGATCTCGGAAGCTAAGCAGGGTCGGGCCTGGGTAGTACTTGGATGGGAGAACTAATAAGTAGGGGTTCAACTGAGGACTCTAGATTCCTCTTGGTAAAGTGGCTCCCCTTTCATTCTGCACATCTTAAGACAACACACTTTCTAAACCTTCTCCAAATACTCCATTTCTAACAGCTCCCTCCTTGTTTGCAGGCCTAGAGCACCACTGAGAGCCCAGGTGGAATTAAAGAATCGGTTCATGCTTCTCACAGGAAGATGCTGAGACCCACCTTGAAGTTGGGCTGGGCAAAGCACCGTGCAACAGCAATCATGGAGGCAGTCAGCGGGCCGGAGACACCAATGGTAGTCAGGAACTCAGAAATGTTGGGTGTGAGGCGGAAAGGGACTGGACGGTTCGCATCTAGGTCCCCAGTTGCATCATTTATGTCAAATCGGAAGTAAGCGACGTTCAGCTTGCCTGTGTCCTACATTTTAGAGGGAGACATTTTTAAGCTCCATACTGGCAGGGCAGAGGAGTCAAGGCAGGGTCTGGCTGTTGACAGCAAATTACCTGAGCAATCTGTAACATCTCAGGGTTGAGTCTATTGAGATGCAGGACAAACTCTGCGAAGCCGATGAGCGCCAGCTGGATGGTGAACATCTTCCGGAAGGTCCAATAGTCTGTAGCATTGGGGAAGGTGTGCAGGGCCCACTCCTTCAGCATGCTGCGGGGGACCATGTTGCTCTGGACCTCTTTGAGAATGTCTCGGAGGACCTAGAACACATCACTCTATGAGTCTTTGCCCATGTTTTGAGCAGATGGAAAGCTCTTGTACTGCGACTCCTGGCTTACTTAACGTCTGACTGAACACTGCAGACCTTGGTTTCCCGCTAAGCTTGACGTATCCACTGCCAGTGCGGCTGTCTGAATGGAAGCCACGGCTGTGTGGAGCATGCCTCTCAGGGTCAACACACAAAGCTACTTTCACTTTTGCTGTCTCAGAATGCAACAGCCAGCTAACAAAAGGGAAAAGTATAGCTGAATACCAGTATCTTCTTTAAACCATGCACAGAGAAGTCATAAACCAAAGAGCTAATCAAAAAGAGAGCAGACATTTGCATGGATTCAGTTCTGTGATGCAAGACATCAAATCTCAGGAACTTAAGAGACAGCTTTAGTTCAATTGGGAGAAGTCAAAACCAATTTATCCACATCTTCAGAGACCGAAAGCTCCTAACAACGGTCAGATGAGCTCTCATCTAGGAGCAACAGTGAACCTGTTGGCAATTTTCTGCATCTTCCTGCCAGACTCCCCCTACCTCCACAGTGGCCAGGACTGCTAAACCCTCATCCCCAGAGCTGCCCCCACCTGACCTATCTGGCCGACAAGGTCTGACTGACCCTGTTTCAATCAAGTTCACTTGGCAATACAGTGTTTACTAAAAGAACTGAGGGTAACTATTTAACACTGCAGGTATCAGAGACCACACCACCAGCTGGAGCCTGCAAGAGTCTGGCCAAACACAAGAGCTGGTGCAGGGGACGGGGCGGGAGGGGCAGCGGCTTTGACACAACTAGAACATTCCAGGAACTTAGAAGGTCAAGTGTATTTAACTGTATGTGATCCTGAGGCTCTTTCCCAGTAGAAGTGAGAACAAAGACAAAGCTACAAACTGTTGAATCATGCTGATAGCATGGCCCAGACGACACCATCAAAACAGACATGAGGCAGATTGGTTCAAACATCTCAGAACATGTGCCAAATCAAGAGCTGGGTGCTAGTTTAGTGGTAGTGTGCTTGCCTAGCATATGTGAGGCCCTCAGCTTAGACCCCAGTACCGCCAAATACACACACGTGCACACAAATGCACCTATTGAGCCAGCTACTGACTTCTAAACTGAGCAGATTTCAACAGCTACCTGCAACAGAGGAACAGATGAAGTCTAGGAAAGTCAATGTGTCATATACAAATGTCTAGAATTCAATATAAAATACAAATCAGGGGCTGGAGAGACGGCTCAGCAGCAGGTTGCTATTGCAGAGGACCTAGATTGGGTTTCCAGCATCCACGTGGCTGCTTGCAACTCTAGTTCCAGGGGACCCATCACCCTCTCTGACTTTCAAGGGCACCAGACATGTAGACGGTACACAGATACGCATTCAGGCAAAAACGCCCATATACATTAAAAACAGGTACTTAAAATAGAGAAACTGCTCAACTTAAAAACAGGTAGGGACTTGAACAGGTATCATGCAAGGAAAAAAGATAAGTAACCAGTAACACAGAAGGACTCTTGTCATCACTGGGGAGCAACTACTAGTATTTCATGCCCCCCTCCAAAGTGGCTACAAGGAGGGGGGGGGAGGCAGTGGCTATGACACAGAGGAATTAGGACACACATCACAGGAACTCCAGAATGTAGTTCGCTTAAATGTTAAAAACGTTCACTATGTAACCCAACAATTCTACATCTGGGTGTACAGATCAATATATACTCAAAAGAAATGAATACATATTCACACAGGCAAGTGTGACAACGTCCACAGCAGCTCTCATCATATAGCCAAAAATAAATAAATCATCCAGAAGCCACAACTGATAAGCGGACAAACTGAAAGCACTACGCTCATACACTAGAAGAGAATGTGGCAATGGAAAAGGAACAGAGTAGTGACACAGGCTAGCAGAGTGGATTTAATCACTGCAAGAGGGAAGTCAGACATCAAAGTCCAATTCCACTCATGTCATGCCAACATCAGGGAACTCCAGAGACAGAAAGCGCCATGGACCACCTGGGGCTGGACTTGGAGAGATGGGGTATGGCCATACAGCTGAGGATCAGCTACAGACACTCCAGCGCAGGAATCTCATCTCAGTAAGTGTTACTAGAACCACAGGCATGGAACGGAGTCATCACAAACCAGCCAGGAGCAGAGAGGAGGCTGGGGAGCTGGTCACCCAGTGTGGCCAGTGTTTCTCCTCAGACAGAGCCTGTAAGCTGGACCAACACCACTCCTCGGGCTACTAGTGAAGCACAGAAGCTGTAGCTAGCGGCTTCCTCTGTCAGAGCAGAATGATGGCCTTGCTCATAACACCTCTGCCCAAGGGGGGGTCAGAATGACCATGCCATGACCTGTGCTATAAAACACTCAATTCTCTTTCAACTGACAAGGCCTCAGTTCTGTCTAGAAGCCTATGAGGAAGCAGGGACTCACTCCCTCTGCCTGAAGGGGCAGGGAGCTGCCTCAGACCATGCCAGCCAGGACCACCTCAGGCTCTCCCTGCTCAGGAGGTGCACCTTGTGGGTTCTAGCCTCCTAAATAAAGCCCCATGTTGCAGGACCCAGAGAAACTACAATGAGCCCCGGGCAACACAGGGCAGGTCATGGCTTCCACCCGTGGCCTCTCCTGGTAATGCACAGAAGGACCCCGTGGCACCTGGGGAGGGGCCAAAACAGCTGCCTCTTGCCGCTCCACACAACCCTGGACAAAATCTTCCCAGCCAAGGGCAGGAATCTGCAAATAAGGAGAGGGCCCTCTGTCACCCTGGGAGCACAGGCTGTCTGGGATCCTATGGCCCACTCGTGCTCCTGCCCCAGGCAACCCACACAGCGGGGTCCCAAAGGTTTTGGTAGGTCATGTTTGGCATTTTAGAAACCCCACCGGGTCTAGACAGGTGTCACCCAATGTCATTGGCTGCCAAGTGAGCATGCCATCCACTGGTGTTTAAAGTCTAACTTCTGAGTTTATCTCTAAGTGCAGGGCAGGGACAATGGACTCCCGATGTCAAGAGCCTCACCACAAACCCCCTGCAGCAGATGGTCACCAGCCATCTGACCTCTCCCATCTCATCAGAAGTGAGGAGTCCCTTGCAGGACAGCCCACTGTAACCAAGCAGCATGGACAGAAGCCCCGGGCAGTAGCTGGCCTCCTGCCTGGTACCTGGTGACTGGCCTGTGTTCCCCGTGCCTGCACTGTGGCCAGCCTGTCATAGTAACGGGAGATGGGGTTGTCGTGCTCAATGCCTTTCTTGGCACAGCGCTGCTTGTAGATCTCCACGAGGGAAAGCGAGGAGGGGTTGTCTTCCACGAGGCGCATCTGTGGGGACACAGCCACAACCCGAGGAACTAGGGAAAAAGGAGGCAGGGTGAGCAAGAGTGGCCAGGTCAGCACTCAGCATTCGCTTCCCGCCACCAGCCCAGAGCACAGACAAAGCTGAAGAGCCCAGGTCACATACCTCAGTTACTCAACAGATGCCGTGAGACACCAGCTGTAGGGTTAAGTCCTTGATGGGTGCCCCGAACACCCTTTAGCAGGGACTCTACCCATGCTTACTCCTTACAGGCCTTCTCTAGCTGGACCACCCTGGCTCTAATGCACCTATTACATCTGTCTTCCTGCCACTAGAAGGGCTGGCTCCACCTCCGCCTAGAAAGGCAGCTGACATTTCTCTGTCACCTGAGGTTCAGTGACAGACTCCATTCAGAACAGAAATCCTGCAGTGTGTTCCCTGTGACGACTGCAGAGTTGAGGTGTGTGCGGCTTCTTGGGCAGTGTGTACTCTTGGATGGCATCTGCCATGGCCAAACTCCTGAGCTCCAGTTGGGAGCAACCAGCAGGTAGGTACACCACCTGCTGCTATGGCACCATAGCTGCCTCCCGGCAGAGTCACTGACTTCTGGGCACTTTGGGTTTTTTTACGTCTATGGGGGCAGTTTAGTGATTAAACAAAAGAATAATTAAGATACTACTTTAAGGAGTAAAGTCAGCTGGAGGGAGCCGAGACTATCTGCACAACCTGGTGCGCCCTGTTCTGCTCCTGAGCCCCAAGCATGGGACAGAACTGCTGGGCTGCACCACAAATGCTTGCGCTTTCTAATTCGAGGAGACCATGGCTAAACCACAGCTGCCGGCTTGCTGCCCTGGCTTCCATCCAGGAGAAATTCCCATAATGATTCCAAGATACCAAGTTGGACTTGTTACTGCCTACTAACCCAGGGATGGGAAGTAGCACAGACCACAATCATACTATAGCACACAAAGCTTTCTGATATGACAAATTTCTTCAGATTTCTTTTTGAATTCAAAAGACTTATTTTAGCTGGGCATGGGAGGCAAGAAGCAGGTAGATCTTTAAGTTTGAGGCCAGCCTGGTCTACACAGTGATACATAGTGAGCCCCTATCTCAAAAAAAACCAAAAAATATGTAACAAACAAAACAATGCCTCCCCAAGCCTATAGATTTTTATCTATTTATTCATTTTTTTTAATTTTTAAAAACGATTTGTGTGCTCGCAAGCGCACGTGTTGCCTGAATGTATGTATGTACTCCATGAGAGTACTTGGTGACCAAAGTGACCAGAAAAGAGTTACAGATGGCTGTGAGCTGTCATGTGGATTCACATGGATGCTGGGAAACAAACCTAGACCTCTGCAGGAACAGGCAGTGGTATAGGAGGTTCTTCTGTCTATGTGTTGCTTTCATTGGTTGAATAAAGAAACTGCCTTGGCCTTTTGATAGGACAGCTCTTAGGTAGGCAGAGTAGACAGAACTGAATGCTGGGAAGAAGGACAGACAAGAGAGCCACCATGGAGCTGCCAGGTCAGATATACTGAATCTTTCCTGGTAAGCCATGACCTTGTGGTGACATACAGACTAATAGAAATGGGTTGAATTAAGATGTGAGAGTTAGCCAATAAGCGGCTAGAGATAATGGGCAAGGCAGTAATTTAATTAATATAGTTTCTGTGTGATTATTTTGGGTTATTTTGGGACTAAGCTAGCCGAGCGGCCGGGATGAAAAGCAGGCCCTCTCCTCTCTCATTCAACAAGGCAGCTGAGTGGGGAGCCATCCTCTAACTCCTTATCTGTATTTGTTACAGTATGTGTACACTGTGTGTGTGATTATGCACATGGGAGTGCAGCTGCTCATGGCCGACAGAAGGGGGAGCTGCAGCCTCAGGAACTGGAATGAGAGCAGCATGTGGCCTCACACACTGAACACCTTCTCCTGGCCCCAAATCCACAGAGTTTAGGATATTAAAAGTTGAAGGTCAAATGTCTCTGATCAAAATGAGCTAGGCTAAGCTGGACAAGGAGGTGCATATCTTCAATAACAGCATGTGTGGGAGGCAGAGGCAGGCAGATCTCTGAGTTCCAGGTCAGCCTGGTCTACAGAGTGAGTTCCAGGTCAGAGAGACTGCCTCAAGAAAATAAATAAATAAAATAATATAAAAAAAACACCAGAAGGGGTAGGGAGTAGGGCTGGTTGCACCTCTGCTGTTAGAGCAGAAGAACAGTCCATGAAGGATGAAAGCTTAGGCCCTTGCAGGAGGGTTCCCAATTTCAGAGACTTCACACCAGGAAGCCCACGGTAGAGACTGTACTGGGAACAACCTGGTAACATGGCCTGCTGCTCTTGGTGTAGCCCCAAGAAAATGCAACCCCACACAGAACTATAGCTCCCAAACAAGACTGCAGAGCTGGACACAGAGGGAGAGCCTGAGTGTGAGCTCTTAGCCCACAGTGAGACATCAGTTGAGGCAGGGCACGCCTGCGGCTGCCCCTTGCAGCTTCCCCATCAAACAGGTGTGGCTCTCATACCTGTGAAGAACAAGTGCCTCTTGGTGGTCTCCTTTCTCTTCTCCAGGCAAGGGTTCAGCAGGCGAAGCAGCTGCAGCACACGCTCCTCCCGCCGTGACTCGGTGAGGCAGGCATCGTTCATGACCAGGTACGGGTAGATCTTGCCGTTGTGTCCTCGGATGTAGAGCCTGCGGGCCGCTGTGTTATGCTTTTGGACAATCTCCACTCGGGGCATAAAGCTGCAGAAGCAGATGGAGGAGAGCATGAACTGACCCTTCATTGGGGAAACAAGAGTGTAAAGACTGTCACAGACAAACAGGCAGGGCGGCTGGTAATCTCGGATGTATCAAGGACTGACGGAAGGAAGACAGGGAGGAGGAGGGGGACTCAGAGGAAAGGGGAACAGGTCTGGGTGTGTGCAAAGACAGAGCCAACTCAGAAATAGAAAACAAGTTGCATGCCAGTTACTGGAGGCAGCCTCTTCAAAGTGCTGCTCACCCTCACGTGGAATTTAGCCCACTCTAGTCAATACTACAACTGCCAATCATGCTTTTTTTATTTGCTTATTTTGGCTTTTTTGTTTTGTTGAGACAGTTTCTCTATACAGCTCTGGCTGCCCCGCAACTTGCTTTGTATACCAAGCTGGTCTCCTACTCAGAGAACCTTCTGCCTCTGCCTCCGGAGTGCTGGAATTAAAGCGTGCACCACCACTGTCCAGCTTCTAATTACACTTTTATTTTCATTTTGAATATATGATGTACTTGTGGCGGTCAGAGTGGGTTCTCTCCTTCCACCATGTGGATTCCAGGTATTGAACCTGGATCATCAGGCGTGGGGGTAGACCTCTTTACTCAATGAGCCACTCATTGGCCCCTTAGAAATGTGCACCACAACACCTGGGTCCAGAGATGTTTTCATATTGCATGTTAAGAGTTAATAAACAAACAGAATAAAAATTTTATTTTCTATTTGGTAACTATGGTATCATACTGGATTACTGTATAGGGAAAGTGGCAGGGTAGTCAGTAAGCTTGTCTTTACAATACATTTGAGGGGATTAGAGAGATGGTTCTGTAGATAAGAGTACGGGCTGCTCTTTCAGAAGACTCAGGTTCAATTCCTAGCACCCATGTGGTGGCTCACATAGTCTGTAACTTCAGTTCCAGGGGACCTCCCCGTCATACATTCATGCAGGCAAAACACAAATGGACATGAAAAAAAAATACCACTAGTAAAATAACATACAGTTGATAAGATATGTCAAGACCTAAATTGTCTAAGCACCAGTAAATTAAAGTTAAAAAAACCAAAAAGTTAGTAAACACCTGGCACAGTTCAGTTTGCCAAGTTCTATGGTGACTTAAAAAAGGTCTTTGCAGATAAACCTGGCCTTCTCTCAGGGCACTAACCCTGCAGTCAGCTCAGGTTCTGGAAGACACCAACAACAGAACTGTACACCCCACACCAAGGAACCAGCATGGTAGCACCCCAAAGCCCCTCTACACACCAGGCCCTGAGCTCACCGAGCGATCTTGATGTAGTAATGTGTCGGCTTAGGCATCAAAAACTCCCCAGGGATCTCCACTTCAGCTGTCTGAGCTGAAAAATTGCTCAAGAACCGGCACTTTTCTTCTATGAGGAAGAATTTGGGAAGCTGCTTGGTTTTAGCTTCAAGGATTTTGATCCACTTTTTCAATTTTGAAATGAGATTATGAAGCTTCATGGATCCTGGGACACTAAAGTCAAAATCTGCAGAATAAAATAAACATGATGAAAACCAGCTTCAAGGGCTAAGTTTAATATAGCTGGGCTGGTAAAGTGCCTGCATAAGAAGTAGGAGTCCTGTGATCCGTCCAGGAACAGGGCTGCTGCGAGGGTGCAGGGAGGCAAGGCACCAGGCCTTTGGCCGTCCACCTCACAGCCCTGCGTGAGCTTCATAGGAGCAATCTGTTTCAGGTTAGTCGATGTATTTCCTTCCTCCCTTCCCTCCACATCTATCTGGTTTACAGCTGAACTGTTTCCATGACGACTGAGATCAGCCCACACTCCAGCACCGAATTGCACTTTCTGTTCTGTCTCTGAAGTCCTCATAGGGGCTGGTGCTGCTGCTCAGTGGAAGACGGGCTACCTGGCTTCCCTAAGTCCTGGATCCAAACCCCGGAACCACAAGCATGGGTTCTCTGAGACTCACTCCAGCTGAGGTGTCCACCAGTAACTCCCTTCCACGGCTGAGTCGGGATGAACGACACAGCTATTTTATGCTCTACCTCCTGAAGGAGCCCTGGATAGTTTCTGGCTTGAATATTAGCAAGGAATATTCATGTACATCTTACTACATGAAAATCCCGAGTGCCCTCCCTTCTCTTTAGGGCTATTGGTGGAGACAAGCTCATTACATACACACAGAATCTGGAGAAGGTCAGACTGTTCTCATTCACCTTTGGCTGTATCTGAGGAAACCTTGTGATTTTAACTTAAGTTTTCGGTTTTGTAGCTTTTACACCGAAAACCGAGTGCTTCAATTCATATCTGATTCTGTTTCAAACTACACTGAATGGAAGGATCTGAAGTATCAGATTAACACAGTGAGATCCGGCCTTCAGTTAAAAGCAGGTGGTCCTTGGTGTGTCAGTAAAGTGTGATGGTAAAACGTTTATCTCGTGTGCTTCCCTCTAACAGGGTGACGGCACTGCTGACTTCAGAGGCCAGAATCTGAGCTAACAGTAGCGAGTTCCCTGGTGAAAAGGAGGGCAAAGCCCAAAAATTCTTTCTCTTACTTATCATCTCTGTGGGTATATGTCTTTATGTGTGAATACAGGTGCAGAGTGCAGGGTTACAGGCATGCACATCCCTGGGTGTTCCTCAACAAATGTCTATCATGTGGAAGACTCAGCATGAGGCAGACTGTGTCACCCTCAAACACCTTATAAGTTCACCAACAGGAGCCCAAGCATTCCCAGACCGACCCGTGAGACGACAGGGCCACAATCTGCAAGCCAGGTAGAGCAACAGTAGGGCTGTGGCTGGAACTGTAAAGCATTTTGCATCAGGCATCTACTATAGGCACACACACAGCACACCATTTTAGCTGCTTTTTTTTTTTTTTTTTTGGTTTTTCAAGACAGGATTTTCCTGTAGCTTTGGAGCCTGTCCTGGAACTAGCTCTTGTAGACCAGGATGGCCTCGAACTCACAGAGATCCACCTGCCTCTGTCTCATGAGTGCTGGGGATTAAAGGTGTGCATCACCACCACCTGGCTTTAGTTACATTCTTTAAGGATAATAAGGAAATCATTCAAGTTTTGGAACTGGGGGTGTGGCTTAGCAGTTTAGTATTTAGCCAGCTTGAGAGGGAAAAAAAGAGAAATACACTCCATGTCCCCTATAGTTTCAGTATTTATCAGTGAAAAAGGATGTTTTAGACAGTTACAAGAACAGTAAAAATGTTTCATTTGAGAAACTGAGGTGCCTGCGTCTTGTTTCCATGTCCTCTCTGATGGTTAGTGACCTCTTTGGGATAAGTTGCTCTATACAGCATGTTGAGCTCTGTGCCATGTAACACGTGAGCTAGGGAGTGGTGAGGTTCCCTCAGATGAGGCGGGAAGAGACCAGGGGAGGATTTGAACACCTATAAGCCTAGGAAAGAAAAGCCTTCACATGGACCACAAGTAATAAAACAGTCCCCCTGTCATCCTGCCTCTTGCCCTGCAAGTTTGCGCCCCACTTACCGAGCCTGCATTTTAACCTTTAAAGTCCTCTACCTCACCTTGTAGCTCTGTCCTAAAACCAAGGGAGGGAAGATCAAACTCAAGCCCTTCGGTGGAAAGCTGGGCATGAAGTCAGACTGCTGGCGTTCCTGGCTTCCTTATGTTTTAAGTATTGAGACGGGTCTCACGATGTCACTCTGGCTGTCCTGGAACTCAAGAGATCTGCCTGCCTCTGCCTCCCAAGTGCTAGGATCACACCTGGCCCAAGTTTAAGTTTAACAAAATCTACGCAGCATGTGCCCAGTGCAAGGCTCACCTGTGGTGAACTGGCCCTTCAGCTTCTGGAAGACGGGGTCCTGGGCTGTGGCTTGTGCCCGGCGGGCCAGAGACTCAGAGGCTGCACTGGAGAACATGGTTGAGACGTTGGATACGTTCTCCAGGCCCACTCCGAAAGTGCTCACCAGCTTCTTGACAAAGTTAAGCGTGTGAGGGGTAATCTTGGCGTCTGACACAGCGCCGCTCTTTTCAAAGGCGACAGAGTAACATTTTGCCAGGCCCTGCTGGAGCTGCCTGAGCACCTGGCAGAAGAGATGAAGACCATCAGCCAGAGGGCAGCGAGGCAGCCAAAGGCGCTGCCAGACCTGACCACTCACCCAGTCGTTTCTGCCTTTACCAATAGCTGGCAGCCAGTGTTCCCTACGAAGTCTCACACCAACAAGGAGCTGGCCCAGGACCCAGTAAGATAACACGGTGGGTTGTGTCACCAGCTGAAGTGACTGCCCTCAAGGACAGCACAGTCCTTCCCTCACACACAGTCAGAAGTGCCTGAGGCCGTGGAGGGTACTGCAGGGAGGAGTGGCTGCCTACCTTCATTTCCCTCTCATCATCACAAGTAGTCCAGGCTGGTTTGGAACTCCTGAGATTTCTGCCCCTATCTCCCGAGTTCCAGGACTGGAGGAATGGGTCACCATGGTTTGTTTACATGGTGCTGGGCGTTGTGTATTCCTGGCAAGCACTCTACCTACTGAGTTACAAAACCACCGCTCTCATCCCCTCTCCATTATTCAATGATTACATTCAACTGTCGACAGCTGGCTGACCAGACACCCCCGTCTGAGGACAGCATGTGTTCCGTCCACTTCCTCTATGGGGAGGCAGCAACGCAGCATCGGGTCCACCTACCTCCTCGTGCCAGTTCTCTCTGAACCAGACCATCTGGTCGACGATGCCTTCCAGGGAAGACAGGAGGGTGGGGTGAAGCTCCCGCTGCATGTGCATGATGCGGCTGCAGCGCCACATGGGTGCTGTTGCTCTTATGGGCCCTGGATCTGATGCAGAATGGGACTGGTTACCCACTGAACTGGGCTGCTGTTGTCCAGAATCTGAGAGCAACACACACAACGCCAATGTCAGCGCAAGACCCACTTGTGAAGAGTTTAGAGCACTCCAGGACCCTCTGGCCACAGGAATGCAGGTTTGTACCATTGTAGGACAAGACCTTTCTTCCCTAGGGACAGGACAGAGATGCCCTAGTTCTAGGAGCAGCTGTCCCACTTGACTGAGGAGCAAAGAGCATGGTCAGCTCTGCCCTGGCTACAGGTAGTTCAGGGAAAAGCCAGCGTGTGTGCCAGTGAACCACAAAGTTCAAGTGGGCAAAGGCCATGGCTCCCTGAACCCCTTTCATCATCTGCTGTCTGATAGAAAGTATTTGGAAAATGACTTCCCAACACATTCCTTGTTACTCAAGTTCAAAGAACCAAAAAGCAGCTAAAACAAAACAAAACTGGTCTACACACTTCATTCACCCACTTACAAAATGATGTTTTTGAAAAACAGTCTCTCTCTGAGAAACATGCTACGGAACACTGCATGACCGATTTCTGGCTTGAGGTCATTGTATTTAGTCAGGAACTAAGAAAATAACCTTCATCTTCAAATGACCAAGCCAGAGTTGAGTACACTGTGTCCGTGCCCAAGTGGTCTTATTTCCTCTGGTGCAACATGAGGAGGCCAATTGGTTTATGATGCAGCAAAGCTTACCAAGCACCCCAAACCACTAAGTCAGTCCTTTCCTCCTTAAGGCTCTTCAATGTAGATCTAAAGTCATATTCTTTGATTGTTCTTAGAACAACTGGAGACCAGATTCTGACAACTCAAGACAGTCCTCAACAGGTCCACAGCACATCTACACACTGCCATCTTTTTCTGAGACGAGCTCTCTAATTTCCTTCAGCTGGGGCATCATCAACTTATTATACCTTCGGTAAGTCACCCCCCCCCCCATGGACGCTTTTCCCACTGTGGCAGGGAAGAACCACAAACTACTCAGCCATTAGGCTTAGTCCTCTGGCCCTGACCAAAGAGAAGACTGACCACACAGAGGAGAGAAGCTGTGGGCAGGTGTGAGCCTACAGAAGTAGTGCTCTGGGGTACCCCTCAGACTGACCCCCCTGAGACCCCACCAGCTTTCCCAGCCAAGACATACCACTCTTATAGCGCTCTCTCTGCTCTATCTTCAGGGTCAGGTACAGAGTCCGGATGGGAAAGTAGACCGCTTGCGGATACACCCGTCCAACCTGCTGGGAGTCAGCAAGGAGTCAACAGCATTGTTCCCCAATGCACGCTCTGGGTGAGCAATGTATAGGGAGAGTTACGCATGAGCAAGCAATGAGTGGGCTTTGGTTGTGCGTTTGGGTCAAAGAGGCCAATACCAAGTGACTGATGTAATATATGTAGCTGTTAGCCACCAAATGAAATCTCTGGCTCTGTTGTTTAAAACCCCAACAGACCACGTCTCATAAATTCTACCTGGTGACCATTAATGGCAGAAACCTAACTCTATTTTCTTCAGTAAAGCTAAGGAAAGCAAGAGACACTGACCCCAGACCTGGATCTCAGCCAATCACAGATTTCTATGTATCTGTCAGTCTTGATATTGGGCTCAAAGCCATTCCAAGTCATACAGTGACTCCAAATAAAGGACAAGCCCACTGAGTGCAACATTTGGTCTGTGTAACTCTAGTCTGTGTAACTGCTGGAGGACTCAAAGAAACATTACTCAAGGTGGCAGGCATCAGTTCTGCCATACTAGCTTGTGACCAAGGAGATTACCCCGCCACTCAGACCCTTCCAGATGTGCCACAGAAGACAGGCACATCTAACTGCCAAGGCCACATGGCACCTGGCTTGTGTGTGTGCAGCCACTGCATTAGTGACAATACAGGACAGACTGAGGCAGTAACCTGGCAGCTAGGATCTAGGCAAAACGTCAGGGTTCAGGAGCATCACTGTCATGTGTTGTCAAGCAACAGTGTCTTTTCTAGGAATTACAGGAAAATCTCCATGTGGACGGAACCAACAGGTGCTGCCTGTTCCGTGGGGCACAGCGGGTGGCTGCTTGCTCAGGAGCTGGGATTGTAAGAAGAAACAGAGGCCTTGAGCATCCCACTCTAATTAACTGCACCACTACAATTTAAGAGTCTTTATCTAGCCGGGCGGTGGTGGCGCACGCCTTTAATCCCAGCACTCGGGAGGCAGAGGCAAGCAGATCTTTGTGAGTTCGAGACCAGCCTGGTCTACAGAGCTAGTTCCAGGACAGGCTCCAAAGCCACAGAGAAACCCTGTCTCGAAAAACAAACAAACAAACAAACAAAAAAGAGTCTTCATCTAGGGCTGAAGGGATGGCTCAGCGGTTAAGAGCACTGGTTGCTCTGGCTGTTATTCCAGAGGTCCTGAGTTTAATTCCAAAGTACATGGTTGCTCACAAGCATCTATAATGGGGTCTGATGCTCTCTTCTGGCGTGAAGGTGTACATGCAGGCAGAGCACTCAGACATAAAAAATAAATGCTGGTGGTGTGGTGGCGCATGTCTGTAGTCCCAGCACCCGGGAGGCAGAGGCAGGCGGATCTCTGTGAGTTTGAGGCCAGTCTGATCTAAAGAGTGAGTTCCAGAACAGCCAGAGCTACAAAGAAAAACCCTGTCTCAAAAACAAAAAAAACCCGAACAAATGCAAGGTGTTCATCCCTCAGACTCCTTCATCCATATACTCCATGGGGTCCAGGCTTGCTTGACTCTACCTGGCTGATGAGGTTGAGGAGCAGCTTGCCCTCGGAGCCCACCAGGCAGGTGAGGAGCTGTGGAATCCATGCCAGCCACTGGATGGGGGGCACGCCGATGCAGTACTTGTCCACAGCATCTGCCAGTGTATTCTTGTCATCATCAAAACTCAGAAGCCACAACACCTAAGGCAGAGGACATGCTTTAGTTACATGAGAATTCTCAGAGTCTCAATCAAGTGATTTTCCCAGGCTGACCTTAAATGAAGTGGTGCTATTGGCCACAACAGGCAATGAATACAAAGCTTAAACTGTAACCTTGACAGTTGAAGTGAATCTGTAACATGAATCCAGTTTTTCTACTAAATGATCCAACCTGGAGACCAACTGCTGGAGACGACAGAGACAACCTGCTTGTTCACAGGTGTACCCTCACCCACTCCAAACAGATTTTTATGAGACTCTGATCATCAGCAATCCACAGCAGGCAAACTACATGCTGGTGCCTGGCACCTTCAGAGCCTGTGACTGCAGAGTGCATGAGGGTGACGCTGCCACAGCACCTGGCTTAGCTACCATGTGTGCTGATGTACACTGCAAAGCTCATGTTCAACCCGGATTCGAAACCCCCCCCCCCAAGCAGAGCTTATTCCTATGTCTACTGCAAACATTAATTCTAACTATGCTGAGGCACTGGACGGAGAGCATGCCAGGGTGATTTCTGTTCCTCTGGCTTAGAAGGTCCTGTCCAGAGTGCGACCCCAAAGAGCACTAGACATACAGGAAAGGCCAAGACCCCAGGATGTTCAGGCCTCCACTTCCTTAGCTTCAACTGTGCAATGTCCCACTGTAGGGAGATGGAAGTAAGTGAGGGCAGGGAAGCAGACCTCACTCAGATTTGGAGCTGGACCCTGACCCAAGCCCAAAGCTGCTCTGTTGCAAAGCTGAATCTCCAGTCTCACCTTGGCCAAGTATTTCCTAGATTTGCTCTCGTTCTGGTGCCGGCAAGCATGAAGGTAGCAGGTGATGGCAGACACACCCAGGTGCAGCTGCCGCTCCTTCACGAAGATGCTCTCTAGGTAGTCACCCCACATGGCCCAAGCCTTCACCAGCACATCATGCATCTGCACAGCTGCTGAGAATGCTTTGTTGGCTTCCTCTGATCTGTGTGGAAACAGAACATGCCGTGTATGACGCAACACTGCTTCAGACACAGAATTTCAACTGAGAGTGGCTCACACCTGTCACCCCAGCACTCAGGCAGCTGGGGCAGGCAGGAGGATCTCAAGGTCAAAGCTAGCCTAGAACACATAGCAAGCTACAGGCCAGCCTAAGGAACACTATCAGACACTATTTTATAAATCCACAATCAAGCAACCAAACTGAACATTGAATAATATTTAACACTTGCACAGAAAACACTAAGACTAAATTAAGTTGTGTGGAACTGTTGTGTGGCCTTCCTTAAACAGTCACACTGACTTCTGGCAATGCCAAGCCCCTGGCCACCAGTCTGCTCTCCATCTTAGTTGAATGATGTACTTGACACACTTCTTCATCCTATGAACTTTCCAGTCAGACTTCATGTAGTGCAGTGCAGTGTTTCTGAGGTGTCCACACAGAACCATCGGACTCTGTAGTTGCACTACTCCACTGGATGTGCAGAGAAGGCTGTTCACTTACCACTGGCGCTATTTCTACACTGTCTGTAGTGATAGTGCTGCTGGACACTCTGGAACAAGCACTGCTTTGCTTAAGAAACCTCTGGGGCCTAGGGCAACTTAATTTAGTCTTAGTGTTTTCTGTGCAACTGCCACTTGTCAAATTACTCCACAACAGTGATACAAGATACCATATTCCTACCACACTACTGATGTGTAGGACAAACCAGGAAGACATAGGCCTTAAGGCTCATTCCAAAAGCACAGGAAAGGCGATGACTAAGTGTAGGAGTTGCCTAGCAAGACATGGTGAGGTTCTATACAACTTCCTGCTCAAAACTGGATCCCAGATGGATCTGGTCTACCGTTGGAGCTGACAGTGGCTCTAAAACAAAAACCACTCTCCTAAGTTAGGCAGGGAATTAGGAGGTTCAACAGGATGACTGAGTTGAGGAGCTTGGATCCTGACTGGGTAATGTACAGCAAGACCAGAAGCCCACAACACACACTGTACTCCCAACAGAGTCTGAGGGACCAGGAAAGGAGTCCTTGTCACCACCGGGTCTGTGTTCACGTCACGTCACGACACTGTGTGGGGCTACAGACAGCTCCGCTGTGAGCTTTTTTCGGCAGAGGGCGCCACGCACGGAGTACCTCACTAAGATGAAAACCATGCAATTCAGCTCTGATCCTCACACTGGCTTTGAGTTCCTAAGGAAGAGCTTGAGACCCTGCCACCCGGTCCACACAGTCTGCATACTTGTTTATCTGAGCCAGGAACATTCCCTTCAGAGCGTAGAACTCAGCTGTCATCTCCTTCGTGAAGTACTTCAGGTTTGTGGATTCAATAACTTCAAGGCCCTGTTCGGGAATGGAGAGAGGGAAAAGTCTCTTGGAATTTCCAGACAATTCATCAAGTACTTACAAAGTACCATGTCCAACCAGACTTGCTGTCTCTTTCACTTGGTTCTCCGGGCACAGGCAGGGCCAGGACTGACCTTAACTCCTCCTTTCTAATGTTTTTTCTTCCTCAAACACATCTCTAAGCACATGGCAGAACAGACCACAGATGCAGTTTTAACACTGAATGCTTTCCTTTCATTTCTTCTTTTGGACAAAGAGTTTTCCACTGCCAAGCTGTGTTTGGAACATTCTCACCTTCCTTCCTCTCTGCCTGGCCTAGGAGCCCCGATATGGTCACCTGTCCAGGACCCTACCTGCATGCACTCGTTCTTGCCCATCACTCCTGCCAGCTGGAGGTAGCATTTCACTTGCTGTCGGATCTTCTGGAAGCAATCCACGATGGGAACAGTAGGGATGGTATGAATACGGCTCAATATATCCAGTGCCACATTAACTAGACCTTGCTTCCGGGCAATCTTCCCATACTGGATGATGGCTGAGGCTGAGGCATGAACTCCAAGCATGGCATTATTGGAACTTGGGTCGTGGTGAGAGCTATTTTCATATGCAGTTACAATAGCTAAAGAGCAAAGGAATTAGCTGTCAGGCATGTCACATGCTTGTCTAAGCGTGTAATAATCAGGCTTAAAGAAAAATGAAGAAAACACGTAACATGGCTCATGAAAACAGGATACACCCTTATTGCTTTTTCTGGAATCCTGTAACACAGACTAGAGCCGGGATGGGGCTCATTTGACAGAACACTTGCCTAACATCCACGAAGCCCTGGGTTTGTTTCCTACCACCACAAAAATGATGAAGCATGCCTGTAGCCCCAGCCCCAGGAGGCTGAGAAAAAAAGCTCAGAAGTTCAAGGTTATCCTCAACCCTCAAGCTGAACGAGGCCAGCTTGGGGTAGAAGAGATCCTGTCTCAAAGGGGCAGAAAGGGAAAACTAGAGTTTGTCTATCTTCCCTGAGAAGGTCATGTCGTCACAAAGTGGGTTCTCAATATAAGGATGGCTGGTGGATTTAGGGCAGGGAAACCAGAAATGGGCACAAAGCCAGCTGAGAACAGGTGATTCTAGGCAGGGCCTTTGAGCCAGAGCTTGCCACCATTCACTCGTCATGGCCTGCACTGAGGTCCAGCAGGAATTCCCTGCTAAGTGAGTAGAATGCATGGCCCGGCACCTGAGGTCCAGCAGGAATTCCCAGCTAAGTGGGTAGAATGCAGGACACAAAATCCTCCCACTGCTTCCCAGCTTCCCCACTCCCTCACCATCACCACTGCTACCTCTTATATCTACCCCAGAACACAAAATCTGGGAAAAAAAACCAAACCAAAACAAAACGAAGACATGAAACCAGCACAGCGGGGCGTCTGGAAAATTACATGATGAATGCATGCCGGACCAGGTCGGTTTACCCTGGTAATGGTGCTGCCGCCACATGAAGACACTGCTCCAGTGGGACAAGTCGTCAGACACGATAGGCAGCCGGTTCCTCCAGGTCTTCACCACCGTCTTCATGTCATGGAGGCTATTGTTCCTGCCCAGGTTGGAGGGCTGCAGGCCCGCATTTATCTGTGCAGCTTCCTGAAGCTCGATGATCTGCTGGGCAGCCTGAGGGGAACATGCAGAAATTCCACAGCTGGGGGTTGGGGTGGGAGCTCAGCAGGTAAGGGTGCTTGCTGCCAAGCCTGACAACCTGAGTCAACTTCAGTCGGATGGAGTTTGGTCCCCAGAACCCATGTGATGGAAGGGAAAACCGATTCTGAAAAGTTGTCCTCTAACCTCTGCACCTGGGCTAGAATGCATACACAAATACAAAACAAAACAGCCCAAGCTGACCACAATAGCGCATACCTTTAATACCAATGCTCAGAGGCAAAGGCAGGCAGATCTTTGAGTTTGAGGCCAGCCTGATCTTCAGAGCAAGTTCCACTACAGTCAGGACTACACAGAGAAAACCTGACTCAAAAAAAAAAAAAAAAAAAAAAAACAAACCCAAAACAATAACAAGAAAAAAAACCCAACAAAACAGCCCAAATCACTGAAAGGCTCTCTGAAAGTATTCTTATGGGTGTTGCCAGGGTTCTCCCTAAGATTTCTTAGTTAGGAGGCTTGTATGCAGAGATGGCTCGGTAGTAACTAACTTCCAGACTGGGGACCTGAACTGATCTGTGACATAAAGAAGAAGAGAACCAACCGTCCCAAGATGTCCTCTGACATTGACACACCACACACACACACACATACAATAAAAGAAAAACATTGGATGTGGTGATGAGCATTCAGAAGAAAGAGACAAATGGATCTCTATGTACAAGTTTGAGACTAGCCTGAGTTTTAGGCCAGCCAAGGCTACACAGTAAAACTCTTGTCTCAGAAAATAAAACCATCCAGGCAGGTGGTACATGCCTTTTATCCCAGCACTCAGATTTCTGAGTTCATGGCCAGCCTGATCTATAGAAGGAATTCTAGGACAGTCAGGCTATACAGAGAAACCTTGCTGTGGATATAATGCTCTTCTACACTGTAGATTTGTCACTCATAATGGTTTAATAAAATGCTGACTGGCCAGTAGCCAGGCAGGAAGTATAGGCAGGGCGACCAGACTAGGACAATTCTAGGAAGAGGAAAGGCAGAGATGCAGTTGTCAGCCAGATGCAGAGGAAGCAAGATCAGAATGCTTCACTGAGAAAAAGTACCAAGTCAAATGGCTAAATCTATGTAAGAATTATGGGTTAAGTTCTAAGAGCTAGTTAGTAATAAGCCTGAGCTAATAGGCCAAATAGTTTATAATTAATATATGCCTCTGTGTGTTTCTTTGGGACTGAACAGCTGCAGGACCAGGCAGGACAGAAACTTCTGTCTACAAAACCCTGTCTTGAAAAACAAATACAACAAGAAAAAGACTTCTTAGTGGTAGCTATCACTTGGGTTGGGTCCCTTAGAACTGCTAATCCAGATGGTTGTAAAGGACCGTGTGCTGGGAAATTGAACCTGGGTCTTCTGAAATAGCCCTCAGTGCTCTTAACCATCTCTACAGCCCTAATAATCATCTTTAAATGCAGTAGTAGGATCTGTCCACAGCAGACTACTGGCAAACACTGCCATTATAAGCCATTAGCAAAGTAGTGAAAAATGAGACTGCTTTTCATTCACTTTCTAAGACACTGGAACATCAGGATCATGAGACAAGCTGCATCCTATGCTTCATGCGTTAAATAAGTAATTGCACAATAATTTCATGTTTTCACAATTAACTGTCACTCATGGCTGGTACTTTTATTGAATGACTCATTAACTGTTTTCATGCAAAGATAACTTTCAGCAGTCACAAGAGGGGATGCTTGCCTAGCATGAAGGCCCTTGGTTTAAGGTTTATTACCACCTCCCACCCTGAGAAAACTCTGGAAATCCAACCATCACAGCAGCAGCGACTCTCTCCCACACTCTAGAATAAAAGACTGCTGGTAACTAAAAGCTTCGTAATATTTCAGGAACCTAGATCTGTACACTCTCATGTGCAGAGTAACTGTCACTTCAGGGCATTCTTTCTGAAACAGAGGTAAGCAAAGGTAAGAGCACATAGAGAAGCATTGAAACAGCAACAAGGCACTGCTCACTAAAGCTGCGGCTCCTGAGGAGACAATCTCAGACAGGAAGTCGCTATGTTTATGAGAAGCTACAGTGCTGTGCTCTGAGTTCCTGCCCCCAGAACTCACTGGGATTTAACCTCTTAAACCAACTATGGTGTTTTAAGAGATGCCCAGGATTGGATAAGAGACCCCAGATGAGATACTAGCAGCTCTGTAACACGTTCTGATGTCTCCCACCATTCTTCCTAGAAAGAAGCTGACAAAATGTGGGCTTCTGACCTTTTACCTCTAGAAACTGACCCCAAATGGACTGTCTGGGATGGTTCACATATAGCCCATACTGTGCTAATTACAACACAAAACAGATCAATATACATACCATGACAAATCTAACATACTGCTTTACTCTCAAAAGTACTCTTTCATGGGCTGCAGAGATGGTTCAGAGGTTAAGAGCATTGGCTGCTCTTCCAGTGTCCCTGAGTTCAAATCCCAGCAACCACATGGTGGCTCATGACCATCTGTAATGAGATCTAGTGCCCTCTTTTGTCATGTAGGCATGTATGTAAATAGAGCACTCATAAACATAAATAAATACATCTTTAAAAAAAAGTATTCTTTCACAAATCGCCAGAAACATTATTACTGAAGCCTAAAGGAGGACATCAGGGCACAAGTCATTTCAGTCTTTCAAGGCTGGACGGTTCCTGTCTGAACAGTAGCTTCACACTCTTACGTGCTAAAAACATTGTCCAAATGGTAAAATCACAATCCCTTGTAAGAATGTCTCAGACCCTCAATTCCAAAATGAAAGGCCACACTGTTTTCCCCCTGATGTTCTGACTCTGGCCTTCCTTTCCTGAGGATGAATTCCCAGGGGAAAGGGTGAGACCAGGAGAGAGTTTCCTTTGTAGCTTGGCTCATCTATGGACCTTGGCTGCTCGGCTGCCCTAAGGACTCCAGGCTGAGCTCTGGGAAGGGCAATACCTACCTGCAGAAGAGGTGTGTGCACGTGGGACACCACATGGGGTAGCCGCCGCCACTCACGGATGGCCAGGCTGCTGGCCATTTCCACCAGGCGCTCGATGAAACTGAGTTGCTGCTCCTCGGGGTGGCAGATGGCTAGGTATCCTCGGTACATATTAACCTTCCAAGCCATCTCCTTCGGACAGCTGACCTCCACCTGGAGTGCGGGGTGACAACCAAGGTAGTGATGATGCTCTCCAACTGCGGCCAATTACACAAAGCAACACACAGAAGTCTGGCCCTAAAGTAAAAACTGACTTTCAATAGAGAAGCCAGGTATTTACACTGCTCTTCTGAGACCCTCTCCTGAACTTGGGTGAGCAGCCAATCTCCTGGGTTGCAGAGTGAACCACAGAAGCTCCCAAGGAGAAGACAGAGACTGTACTCCCGTCATGGTGCCCTATGCACAGACTAATAAACACCTCACTCCCACTGTAAATCACAGTGCTACTTTTGTTCTCAAAGGTTAAGGTCTCTATATCCAATCCTCATTTGTAAGTAAAACTGAACGACAGAGGATGGAGACGGCTTAGCAGATCTAGAATACCTGTTGCTCTTGCAGAGCACCTGAGTCTGGTATGAACATTCACAACAGACAGTTTACAACCACCAGTACACTCCCAACTCCAGCCCCAGGAGATCTAATGCCATCTTCTGGTCTCTACAGGTACTGCAGTGTACCTGTAGTGCGCGCGTGCGCGCATGCACGCATGCATGCATACATACACACTAAATGCTCAATTAATACCAAACTTACTCAGATCTAGGCAAGATCTCTGTGACAGAAAGACAGGCAACATGGTCCTTGCTAACAGCACATGACAGGGGTCTTACCTGCACTAGTGCCTCCTTCATGGCAGTCCAGTTGGATACCCTCCATGCGCATTCTAGGACCAGGTAGGGATTTATGTGGCCTTTGGACTGGCCGAACTCAGTCAAAGCTTCCCACTGGTTCAGCTCCTTGGAGCACCTAGGAGACCAGGGACAACACACTGACAGACTTGGAAAGCCAAAGAAGGGTTTGAAGACAGCATCACTATAGAGAAGAGGGCTGGAGTACAGACTGTTGAGGGACAATATTCCAGCTTCCCTTCAGGAGATCTGCCTGCCCTATGACCACACGGCCAACAGGGCAGAGCTCTACACTCTGAGGGAAGGCAGCAATGACTGGTTCCTAACCAGTACATTTAATTACACATGACATTAGTTTCTTAGATTCTGTAGCAAGCAACCCTTTTGAGAAAAACTCAGGACGAATTAACAGACATGTTCCCTTGTTTCTTTAATTCATTCTTAAGACTATCCCCTGACAGGGTCTTACTACACAGCCCACACTGGCCTCAAACTCATAGCTCTGCCTGCTTCTGCTTCTAGTGTGTTGGGATTAAGGGTGTGCACCACCATGACAAGTCTAGGGGGTTCATATGAAATCCCGGGTGGCTAGCTACTTAGCAATACTAACCAGCTCTAGACACACAACAAGCACACAGTAGCCTAAAATCAAACACATAATGAACCTGAGATGCTTCTGGAAATATCCGGCATGTTGAACTATGTAACTACTGCAGCCTTGTGCCCACTTTCATGATGCCTATGACTGCACGCCATGAGATGCCAGTGAGTGCTGCTGGAAACACCTTAGTTCAGATTCCAGACAAACAACCATACGCTATGACTACAGTGCTTTATTGTACTTATAGTTTTCTGGCCTAATAGCCTAACAACGAAAAACAAAGACTTTAGTGTTTCTTTGCCATTATTCCTCAGTACATACATATCAAATCAATATACCTCTGGACTGGACTGTGTTAGAATGCTTGATTTAAAAACTGCCGTTTGATGGGCTGGCAAGATGTCTATGTGGGTAAAGGTGCTTGCCACCAAGCCTGAGGTACTTAGAGGAACACTGTGGAAGGAGAGGATGAAGGCCATAGCTGTCCTCTGAGGTCCACATGTGTACCCTGGCATGCATGTATCCCACACATGCAAGTAACAGGGCTTCAAAGAAGTCCCACCAAGGCCTGCTTCGGCTCACCTAATCCAGTGATCCTCCCAGAGCTGGTACTCAGGGAAAACGGCAGGGGAGGCATTACTCCTCTCATGTTCCTTTTTGGCTTTGTCCATTGCCTTTTCATAGGATTCTTGGGCCTAAAAAAGTAACAGTGCAATTAGACTATTGAGGAGAAAGTGTTTTCCTTGTCTTCCTAACTTGGGCAAGCTGGACAGGAACTGAGGAACAACTATAGCCTTCCAGTCCAAGGCTACCTGAAGTTCACAATCTAACTACTAAGAGACAGGAAGGACAGCCCTCACAAAGTTGCCAGAGAAAGCCACTAGGCACGCAAATGCGTTCTGTTCTGGGCCCCAGCGTCCTACTTGGAGCCAAGATTCACTCTGAAATCAGTGCTGTGCTGAGGACTGAGTGCATCGACCCACTGTTTCCAGCAGAGTGAGGGACAGACAGCCTGCGAGCATCTGTGTTAGCGTCTGACATCAGAAAATCGAGGTAAAGACGTCTCAGCAGGTAAAGGCTTACAGACCTGAGTCTGTGCCCGAGAGCCCAGGTAAAGGCAGAAAGAGAGAACTGACTACACAACTGTCCATGTGTGTCACGGCACATGTGATCGTACGTGTGCATATACAGGCACAAAACATTTAAAAGTTTAAAGTATGTAAGGCAAGCAGCAAAGCTTCCATGGCTTCTGTAAGTTAAGACTTCGAAGGGTCTTTGTGAGCAGATAATGCAGTATGGCTGTGGTATAGGAAGCTTGCTGAGCCTACTAAGTTCTAGGTTCCATTCTAAGTACTTCAACAAACACCACCACCATCACCACTCAATGAAAAGTGAACGTACTGTAACTGAAGCACGTTCCAGGAAGGAAGACCCAGCAGTGAAATCCACCAGGTATCACCCAAAGCCATCACCTGCTCAAAGAAGCCGTGCTGCTCGTAAGCAATGGCAGTTGCCGTCTCCGAGAACTTGCAGCGCTTCTGCCACAGGCCAGCCCACATGTCTTCCTCTTGTAACAGGGAGTACAGCTCAGCAAGGGAATCCAGTATCTCCTAAACGCAATCACTGGTTCTGAGCGCTTGGGTCAAACAGACTTCTTAGTCAACAAAGCAACTCCCCGGGAGCATACCTGAGAACCTCCGGGGAGATGCACTTATCGAGAGTAACTGACGGGACGAGGACTCACCTGCTGAGGTGGTGTTATGCTCTCCTGCTCATAAAACTCGGTTGTTTGCTTCGGTTTGATCGGCAGACTCAGCCCCTTCTCAAAGGCCTGGTGCTCCAGCATCAACGTTGAGCGGAACCAGAGGTTGTGAGTCTTCCCCAGATACTTCAGCACGCAGGGTCGCATGGGAATTGGGGGGACACACTGGGACATGGCTTCCACAAAGCAGTTTAATGCGCTTGGCTGACAGTCACGCTGCACCTGGTGACTGCCACTGCACAGAAATGGGCTGATCTCTCCTGCCAGCGCCTAGAGCCAAGAGTGAGCCGTTTTAGGTCTTCACTCAAAAACTTACAAGCCTGGACCAGGTGTGCTACTGCACACTGCAATCCCAGGACTGGAGAGGTTGAGTCATGAGGATGGCTAGTAAAGGCCAGCCAGGGCTATGAGGGGATCTTGTGGCTAACCTGGGATATATACTGAGACAGACTGACACTCTCTCTCTCTCTCTCACACACACACACACACACACACACACACCTGGCCTCTCCCTCATCACTTGGTAGCACTATGATAACTGGTCCTTAGGTGAGAGAGTTTTATCATGCTCTGGAATTCAGAATGGTGTTCATTCAGGATTATTTATCAAAAGCTAAAACTACATTCTTGCAGTAAAGATTTTCAGACGTGACTCACATGCTGCTGTCTGTCGGAGAGGATTTTCCACAGCCTTGGGAACAGCTGAACCCAGGTCTTCTCGGCCAGCGTTGTAGAAATGTGGCACAGCTGGACAAAGGCACTGAGCAGCGCTCCCGTCTGTAGGCAGAAGAGTATGGCTCAGATGAGTCATGTGCCTTCTGCATCCCAGTCAAAGGGACACCAAGGCCGCATCCAAGTCAGGCCTCTGAGCTTGGGGACAGGCCCTCAGCCCTCCTTTCTAGCAGCAATGGCAGACGGACACTGTGTCCTGCTCCCTCAGCACTCTACTCTTACCCAGGGCAGCGAGTGTGCCACTTAGACACAAGAAGGCCAGGCTGGTTACCAAGAAAATGTAATATAGAAATTACTGGCAACTAATTGGTTTTCCTTTCTATTAGTCCTGATATAAACAGCACCACTGTTTCTGTGTGGCACTTCTCAAAAGTGACTGGGTGCACAAAACCTTGGTCACAGAGTCAAAATGCAATAATGTCCATGTCCATGATTAAGCAGTGTCTGTGGAAGCCACAGCTCCTATCTGAAGAAACAGAGACCACCCACAGTGAGCACATAGGGAAGCTCTTTCCCATAGATCCAGCCCGCCTTCACACTTTCCTGTGTCTCCTGATTTGAGGCACTTGAACAAGAACCCAGAGGTACTGCTCATTACAGGCGACACTAAATGATTTTACCATTCCCACAGGACAGTAAGTGGTAGAGAAACCAATGTCTATTTTTTCCATAAAATCCTTTTATCTGCTTCCTTGGTTATATTAAATGTCGAATCCAAACTCTCCCAGAATTAGAATGGTATCAACTGGAGTAGGAAGAAAAAAACTCAAGGGAAACTGGTGAGAGAAAAATTAATACTGGTGGAAAAAGACCCTGTTCTGAAATTAAGACGGAGGCAGAAGATATTCACTCCCAAACTTGCCCACAGACCTTCACTTCCCGGAGAGTATCGAGAAACTTGTCATGTCTGTTAGTGAGCATGTGCAGCTGGTTCCCGATGTCCTTCTCAGAAAGCTCTTTGGTTTTGGGCGTGCTGGTCTGATCGCCAGGAGCCAGCTCGATATCTATCTCTACATCCTAAACAAGACAAGGAAATGCAGAAGGTCAAGGAGTTCACAGCACAGCTTTTATCAACCACTGACCACTTTAAAAAAGATTTTAATTCTGTGTACATCAAGTGTCTGTAGGGAGTGTGCACCTGAGCACAGATGTCCATGGGGGCCAGAAGAGGACGTCAGGTCCTCCAGAGCTGGAGTACCAGATGGTTGTGAGCCACCCACTGTTGCTGGGACCTGATCTCCTCTGAGAGGGCAGCAGGTGCTTTAAGCACTGAGCCAGGTCTGCACACCTCCCTTTTTGACAAGTGCCAATTTTTCTTAGTTTTCTAGAAGCTTTTCCTAGACTATAGGCTGAGCCCCTCTAATCTGAGAGCCACCAAATGTAAAAGGCTTCAAATGTAAAACTTAAACACCTACATAATGCTCAAATTTTAGCGTTTTATGGCATTTCAGACTTCAAAATTTGGGTTCTTGGATGGTTAAAAAATGAATTTTTAAAACCCAGAAATACCCAAAATGTGCAATGCATGTGTTCCTAAGCATTTCAGATGCAGGACACTTATATACTTAAATACTCTTTAATTAATAGATATAAAAAAGGACGAGCACTCCCGACCCAGCACCTGCCTCTCCCCAGTTTAGTTAGCACACAAAATGTGTTTTATTTTGGCATCCCCGTCACCATGGTACTCTGGCTCACATTCACCTGCTCATAAGTCTCCCTGCACCCCACTGCATCTTTCTCTCACACAACTCTGGAAGGATGACCATATGTTTCTGTATTTGAGTTATAGGAAGCAAAATAAATAGCACAAACATCATTGGAATCACAAAAGTGAATCACTTGTTGGGATGCAGCATGGCTTGCCCAACAGCCTTGCTCAGTCATGTTAATGCTGCTGGGGTCACTGTACAGGACAGACCTGGGTTAGTGTCTGCTATGTCACACACAAGAACGAACTTTCTGTCTCCAGGTTCTTAAGTCACAATCAACAAGGAAATCAGGAACTACCCCCCCAAAGTCAACATGCCAACTATACTATCCACTATATTGCCTTTGATGAGTCACCAAAGATAGCTACTGATGTCACTCAGATTACAGCAAGACCGTATCAAATGACCTGATTAGCCATAACTTCTTCCTTAACTGAACTGTGCTATGAATCAAATCCAGGCCTTCACTCCTGCTAGGCAAGAACTCTACCAACCAAATACAACCCCAGCCCTACTCCCCATTTAGAGCAAAGGAAACAAGTATTCTCTCTTGTCGCTAAAGGCTTTCTTTTAAAACCCACACCCCAACAGGCTGTGCTTCCCAAAGCCAGTGGCCCAGAATGCCAGCATATGCACTTCCATGAGATGAATGGAGAACCAGGAGAGCTGTGAAGATTACGGTATCAGCTTTGGTGGAAATACTTTTTTTCAGACACGCTTTCAGCTCCATGTTGCCCATCTAGGACCAGGTAGCAATACACAAGGCTCCCAGAAGGCTGTGGAGGGCTCAGCACTGGGTTCCTACATGGTGGGTATCACTTCTAGTTCAAGATCAGCACCATGGCAGAGGGAAAAACCAAAATCAATTCCCTTGTTCCAAGCAGAAATGGCTCAGAATGATGTCAGCAAATAGGTATGGCAATTAAGATTTTTGTTGTTGTTGTTTTGTTTTTTGAGACAGGGTTTCTCTGTGGCTGGTCTCAAACTCACAAAGATCTGCCCGCCTCTGCCTCCCAAGTGCTGGGATTAAAGGCGTGTGCCACCACCACCCGGCAACTAAGATCTTTTTTAATGGCAAGAAAGTCTAAACTCAGGCGCCACACTCAGCTTTTGGGTAGAAACAAGCTCTTAATGCTCCTGCCAACTCAAAATGAGTGGTAACTCCATCCAGGCGGCCAGAGACTCACCTCCTCTTTAGACTCACTGTTCTCTCGCTCCCGAGGCTCCTGCTTGACATGTGTGACCATGGCAAAGGCGGCTCGGTCATGGCTGTCGGCCAGGTTGATGACATTGGTAATGGATGGAAGCATAGCTCCCTGGCAGCTGGTACCGATGGCCGTGCTCTTCTCACACACGGCCAGGAGGAGCTAGAGGATCATGGGAAAGAAGACCATTTTAAAGCTGACGCCTGGCACTGGGAGTGTGTGAACACTTAGAACAGACACTCACACAGACAGTGCAGGCCCACAGCTCAGGTCACAGCACCCACGCCAGGTCAGCTGCAGGCCTGAACCTGCTTTTCAGTTGATTCTCCCCTCTGCCGCAGAGACATTCATCACCAGGCAGAGCCCTCTCTTCACTTCCCTCTGCCCTTGGTTCAACTCCCTGTGGCTTACCATCCTCCCCTCTGCTGCAGAGACATCACCAGGCAGAGCCCTCTGCCTCACTTCCCTCTACTCTTCCTTCTCATTCCAGGTGGCACAGACCCCAGTCCAGCCAGGGACCCTTCTAGGCCATCTTCAGACCCACTCTCTCAGAATCATCTCTTTGCACATAACCAGCCATGTGACTCCCTCTCTCTCTCCGAACACCTCAAAGACTTCTTATAGCCTCAGAGAACCAGTTCATACTCTTCAGGGACCGAGAACACCGAAGATCTTCTGTGAGGTGCTATCATCCTTGACTGTCTCTGTGGTTCCCTTGTGTTCTTCTGAGGACATCTGCACTGTAGCAGCCCCTGCAGATCACTACAGGGCCGCTGCTTATGCTGCCCCAGGCACTGAGAAAGCATCAATTCTTCATAAACAGGAACCATGGCAACCAGCTGTCATGAGGTCCAGATCATCAGAAGAATTTGAGAACTGTTTGCTGCAGTTGTCCCCGAGGGGAAAGCTGATCTCACTCACTCTAGACGGTCTGAGTCTGCTAAACACTAGTAACCCAACAAACCAGCGGCCTGTGCCTGAAACCTGTGAGCAAGAGTGGCCCAGGAGTTCCCTGAGATCCTTACGGCAGACTTCCCTCCTAGGGAAACAGCAAGCCCTCTGCAGGCTCGACTTCACAGACCGCACACGCCTGTCTGCTGCTGCCTCAGGGCCCAAATACTCACACCAAGGAACCCAAAGCAACAGTACTGGCAAGCTGCCCACACTGTTCGTGACTGAGGAGATGATAACCACAACATCCATTCAACTTTTAAGATAGATGAAATTTAAAGCTGTTTCTAAGTGAAGATGAAGGAATATCTGCCCACTAAAGCTTCTTCCGGCTTTCTGATACAGGTTCTAATTAGCACAGTAAGATGAAAAATGTTGTTTTAGTCCCTATTTCTAATTATCAGCAAGGCCTGTTTGTCTCCCCTGTAGTGAGACAGGAACAGGTGCACGATGGGAATACTTCTATACCTCCTTATATTGTAGGACACAGTAACTTGATGAGAACAGTCTCCATAGGCTCACAAGTTAGAATGCTGGGTCCCCAGTTAGTGAAACTGTTTGGGAAGGATTAGGAGGTGTGGCCTTGTTGGAGGAGGTGTGTCACTGGGAATGAGCATTCAGGTTTCCAAAGACTTTTGCCACTCCCAGTGTGCTCTAAGCCTTGTGGCTTGAGGTCTGTGAGCTCTCAGCTGTTCCTGCTGCAATGCCTTAGCTATACCTTGTGGACTGTAACCCTCTGGACCACACACCCAATTAAATGCTTTCTTTCCTAAGTTGCCATGGTCATGGTGTTTTCACACAGCAACAGAAAAGTGACCAATTCACAGGATAACCTGCTGTCTTCTATGTCCCCTCAGAAAACCCCCAGGCTCTCTCAGCCACAGAAGTTGAGTTTATCCACCCTACCTCAATGCACTGCTTGATCCAGAAATGGCTTCCCATGGCTTCCCAATTCTGGGAACAGGTGACATACAGCAGGCGCTCATAGACACGGCGTTTCATAGAGTTGTCAAAAACCTCGAAAAACTTGGCCCTGATCAACGGCTGGGCACAACGAAGCCCAGACAGGAAGGCGGGCTCAAGCTTTGCAGTCAGTTCACTGCCAGAAAGTGCCTCATCCCTGTAATGACAGGAGGTAAGAGAAGATGTAAGAGCCAGGGGATCACCCAGATCAGTGTTCACAATGATGTACACCAGCTCCCCCAAACCAACTCCACTGGAACACCAGGGTGTGTTTCCACCATGAATGCTTGAGCAACACTTCTGCAAGGGCTCAGAAAGGCTAGCAAGGGTGCTGGTGAGATGGGTCAGTGGTTAAATCATTAGCTGCACTTCCAGAGGAGTCAGGTTTGAGCCCCAGAACCCATATGGCTGCCTACAGCCCTTTGTAACTCCAATTTCAGTAGATCTGATGCCCTATTTTGGCCTCCAAGGATATTGCATATATATACATCCAAGCAAAACACTCACATATACAAAAATCTTTTTTTAAAAAGTAAAATGCCATCAAGGTATGTCACCTTAATATCAAAGTGAGTACTCAATTTAGACACAAGATTGAAGTCATTCTGCATTGCCAAGTGGAGACCACACTATGAACCCACAGGCAATGTGACCAGTGCTGATTACCTGTAAACATAGTTAACAAGGTCCAAAAACTGGGCATTTAGTTCAAGGTCTTCTGGGAAGCGTTTCTCTATGTAAGTCATCATTTTCACGAGCAAGATCGACTTCTCCCGGAGTGTAGGTGTCTACAAAATCGATTTCCCCAAAGAAAGTGCCAATTACCTCTACTTGAAAAACCACAAATCCAAAAACATTTCACAGCCACCTTTCCAACTCTCCATGCTCCCGTTATTTTAACAATAACATTATTATTTACTGCAATAAGCCAGTTCATTTTTAAAGAAAGAAAAAAAAAATCAAAGGTGGTTGTGATTATCTTTGGGTACTCAAAAAGTCAAGACACAGCAATACCCATCTTCCCCATCCCCATGACTCACTTTGGAAACAAGTCAGCTACCAAGCACCCTCCTACGTGGCAGTCTCTCACCAGCAACAGCTTTCCACAGTTCACCTCCACCCATTGAAGAGTAAATTCACAAATAAGATTCACACAGCATTTTAACAAAAGAAAAGCCACTATGAAGAGCAGCTGGTCAGTCCATTGGCTTGGCCCGCTCAGGGAACTCCATATCAAGCTAAGCTATGGTGGGGACAATCCAACATTGCCCTTGATCCACATGGGTCAGGAAAAAGAGTAAGAGGGGACTGCTTCCACGTTCCTGGGTTTCAGAGAGGGCCAACCCAGCAGCTCACCTGATTGGCTGCCATTGGGGAATTATTCTTAACCCACTCCTCCACGATCTTCACCACAGCTCGGAGGATCTTGGCATCTGGAGATTTCTCGATGAGGGAGGTCAGGATGGTCTGGATGAAGTTCTTTCGCATCTCCATGCTCATCACCGCCAGCCGAGTCTTCACGAGCTCCAGGCTCAGCATTACCAGCTCACTTGTTCCAGCTGTGCAGAGAAAGGACAAATACCTGGGTCCGATACCTACAGATGCACTTAAAGGAGCCACTGCCCTCTAAAAACTGCTTACAAAGGTTTTCACTCTAAGCCTTTTCTGCGATGTCACTTCTTTACAACTGCATCTTGCAAAGTACCCTCTAGCAGCCCCAACTACAAGAATGGGGAGGGGAGTGACAGAGTTGATGGAGCCTGAACAGGCACCCCAGCCTCTCAACATCCTACATGAAGCTATTTGGCACTTGGGTCCTGGGGGAGCCTTCAGCAGCCATGAGAAACACAGCACACTGCTATCCCTCTCCCACTCAGTAGGAGTCTTGGCTCTGTTCTGGAGGCTGACATAACTCTTCAGAAATGGGAATTCTGATTAGGCACTTTGTTGTAAAGTACTGTAATAACTGTGGTTGTGAAGGTTCACAAGGACTCACCACTTTCAGCTGCTTTTCTTTTCATTCTTACACCCTCAAATTTTAAACTTGATTTTGACCTATGTTTTGACTTTAAACCTCTGCTACAAGAACCTATTATCACAATTTCACATTAACCCATGTTCACAGCAGTGTTCAAACACAGCCTGCACTGCCCAGATGACTCCCAAAGTCCATGGAGAAAAAACACCAGTCCCAGGCTGTCACCTGCAGTTGCTTCAGTGCTCCCAGATGCTGCCTGAGGATTTAAATGCTCTCGGACCATCTTCTGGAGGGAGCGCATAAAGACAGAGATCAGCCTGTCGATGTAGCTTGGGTTGTTGCAACAGGCTGACTTGAGGATCATAAGTGTCCCTGTAGGGCAGGAAGAGCAGTCATTTTACAAAGAAGTAACAGCTATTCTGGGGAGACAATTCCATCAGTACAGTACCTGCCTAGCATGCCCAAGGACCAAGTTGGATATCCCAAAACCAGAAATGGGGATAAGCAATTGTAATCCCAGCATTGCAGAGGCAGAAGACAGGCACGTCCTGGGCCTCACATACATGCAAAATAACAGCAAAATTAAGTAACAGAAGTGTGCTTTTAAAGCAATCAACTCTGTCAGCCCTGAAAGCTCCTGCCTGAAGGACACTGTTCACATTCTGAAGCATGAACTGTCACCCTGAATCTTAACTTTGCCCACTCTACCCTCCAGGTCGACTTCTGTGCTTCAGTATAAAACATGCTTCCATGCCGGCAGTAGTGCACACACCTTTAATACCAGGACTCAGGAGGCAGAGGCAGGTAGATCTCAGGGAATTTGAAGCCAGCCTGGTTTACCAAGTGAGTTCCAGGACAGCCAAGACTGTAACACAGAGACACACTGTGCCTGTCTCGAAAACAAAACAAAACCTTCCCTTAAGTTTTGGATATTAGGCTTTGACAAATTATCCTCTGTAAAGCTTTTTATCCCATGTTTGGGAGAAGGTAAAACAGGAGCAAAATCCTTAAAAAAACAACAACAACAAAGGTCTAGCCTACCTGAACAGGAAAATTTTTAGAATTTACTGCATATTTCTATGAAAACTGCCCAAGATCAGAACAGGAACACTGAGATCTTCCACTAGTGAGGTCTTTAAGATCATCTTGACCCTGAGAGAACTTGACCCCTATTCCTGGGTCACATCAAAGGCCCATCAGGGGGCACCTGTCATTTATAGGTGTCAACATCCCAGGTGTGGACAATTTCAGGCTTGTCCTTATTTAAACCTGGTTCTGCATAGCAGCCTGATTTTAAGCCAGGTAACCAAATCCATGCTGAGAATGGGATGTGTTGAGGCTGCAGAGCTGGCTCAGCGGTTAACAGCACTGGCTGCTCTTCCAGAGGACTCAGGTTCAGTTCTCAGCACCCATAGGGCAGCTCACAATTGTCTAACTCCAGTTCCAGGGAACCTGGTACTCTCACACTGACACACATACAAGCAAAACACCAATGCACACAAAAATATTTTTTAAAAAAGAAAGGAAAGAAAATGGAATGTATCCTGCTCTGCTCTCCTCTAAGGATGTAACAGTGACAGAGCTGAGCTCACTAGACAAGGAGGACCTAGGCACAGCCAATTCCCCAGGTCCACATCACCATGAGACACCCCAGCCTGTAGTCACCTACAGAGGGAGGCAGGGCCCATGGGGGTCAGCTCTTCTTTGAGCACCTCGTTGAAGGAGCAAGCAGAGATGTTCCTATACCTGTGATAGGAGTCAGAGCACACAAAATGGCCCCACTTAAAGTCACAAAAACCAGTTGGCTCTAGAGCAGCCAGGTGTGAACAGGAAGACAGATTAAAGCAAATACACCTGGCCCCGGAGTTTCAGAGAGCAGACAGCCAGTTTAGGAAAGCAGTAGATTTCTGTGACATTAGTAACTGAAACCATTTAGAAAACAGGTTCAGACACAAGCATTTGTGTAACCAGTGTGGGTTACAGATCTTCTTACATATAGAAAACAAGAAATAGGGACTGGGAAGATAACTCAATGCACACATACATAAACATAGTAAGAAATAAAAACAGGGCTAGGCAGTGGGGGTGCACACATTTTAATTCTGGCACTTGGGAGACAGAGGCAGGTAGATCTCTGAGTTTGAGGCCAGCCTGGTCTATAGACTGAGTTCCAGGACACCATGGTTACACAGAGAAACCTTGTCTTGGAAAACAAAGGAACAAAACCACCCCTCTAAAAAAAATTTAAGTTAAAAAAAAAAATACACATGCCAACCTATTAGTACTTACTACTAATAAACTGAGGTAACTTTTATAAGAATATTGATTTCCCAAGTTTTACACAATGACATTAATATAATAGGGAAAAAATTATTGTACCAACCCAATTCTAAGGAATAGAGCGGTAAGGGGCAAGGAGACTAAGTTGGACTTCTGGGTATCTGGGACAGTTATTTAGCTGCCCTGATTACCTAGGTCTATCTTTCTCGGACACAGCCCAAGAGGCAGCAATTCACCCGCCAGTGCATGGGCAATCTTCAAGTCAAGAGTGCACTGGGGATGAGCAAAAGACTCAGAGGAGGAAGCACAAGTGATAGACAGAACACACAACCCAAGGCAGCAAAGCCATCCCAGGCTTTCCCAAGACAGCTGTCTAGGGAGCAGGGATCACAGTCCAAGTGAACAGCTGCTGGACAAATCACACAGGAACTCACCAAAGAGTTGCGAGGGATTCGCGTTGGTGGCCTTCTCATAGTTAGTGAGTCCTTCGTAGATGACCTTCCCAACAGCTGCGTAGAGGCACTCCAGCTCTTCGTACTTGGAGGCCACGCTTGAAGTGCCTGAAACGATGTGGGGTAGGGAGCTGGGGTCAGGGCTTTCAGGCTGCAGAGTCCCATAGATCAAGCTCTAGCTGTGGAGTGTGCAACACAGTGGCTTTCCTTCCACCACAAGACAGTGTGCACCTTGTAGTCACACCAGTGAGGGCAACTCTCATCCCAACATCTCTAAGTACACTTAATCAGAACATGCACAATTTCAAGGAACAACTGTTCAGCGCTTGTTATGATACTTCAACCTAACTTCCCTTAAATACCTAAAAGACAAATCCAGCAGATGAAGAAATAAATTTCAGAACAGAAACAAAATAACACGTTACTGCTAAATTTTCAAGTCAAATAATGTTTTAAAAGAGATTGACAGATTGGTCATGGTGGTGCATGCTTTACTCCCAGCACTCCGGAGGCAGGTCTCTGAGAGTTCAAACCCCTATCTCAAAAACAAACAAGTAAAGTCGGGAATAAAACAGAATGGGAAAACAATGTTCACTAAGAACTACAGAATGAGCACTCTCAAGCAACATTCCCTACCCACCCCCACCCCCAGTCTCTGGCAAAGGAGAGGCATGAGAGAAGGGTTGCTTACTTGGCTCTGTAGGGAAAATGCTCATCAGGCGAGAGAGGAGGCTGTGGACGGCTCGCAGCACTTTGGTGTTCCCACACGTCATGCAGGCTGCGATGCCACGTTGCAGGGGCTTGAAGCTACTGAGGATGGCTGGTGACTGTAGCACAGTTAGCAAGAAGTTCAGCACTTCCAGTCCTGTGCAGATATTCCCATAGTTCACCTGGTTCGGCTGCTCCTGCAATGGGAAAACAGGCCACTCTCAGGTGAAGTAAGTGGAGACGCAAATTCACAGCTTTGAAACTGGAAGTCATCAAGTATTTGGAACTAAGTAAAAAGCCAGTAAAGAATGAACATGGGTACCGCTGTCACAGCATGTGGCCACCACACACAGCAGGACTTTTATAAGGCTGTATCCTAAATAGAATGTGATGTAAAATTTAGCTAAACCTCTTTAAAATGTCATTAAGATGTTAGTATTCAATATTAAATATCACTTAAGTCACTAAAGTTGCTCTAAATGGAAAGATATTACAATGCAGAATGTTTCTGTTGGCCTGCTTACTCAAAATACAAAAATCCAGGCCAAGGAAATGTTTTCCAAACTGCATCATGTAACCAATGTACTAGATGATATTATTAAAAATAAAAACTGTTTACAGAAAGCATAGGCATGGCTTCTGGAAACTTCCATTCCTGTAGTTTACACACATCATGTATGTACAGCACAGGTTAGGTACCAGCAGCTGCCCGGGAGCACGACAATGGTGTCTGTGAAGTGGGCTGTAACCAGAAAGCCAGTGACTTTTTCAGAAGGGCAATGAGGAATTTGGACAACCATTAAGAACCGGACCTTCGGTTTGCACCATGAGCCCCTTGTAACAGCCTTTTAAACCTAGCACAGCAGTGTTTTAATTCTTTGTGAACCCAAACAGCAAATATCTATATGCTAGGCCTTTTAAGTCCAGGAGTGAAAGTTTTCGAATTCCAAACAATTGGACAAAGGGACTCTGAGATGGCAATGACATGATCCAGGCTTTTGCTGCCATCAGGAAAACCCAAGGATCAAGGTTTCCAGATAAACAAGACACAGAGATAATCAGGAATGGAACCAACTCATCAGCTGCCTATGCTAAGTCTACCCAGGGCTAGGTGCACTGAGAAAATGTTTTACAAATTGTAACTTATTGTAAAGAGTGTCACATTAGTCAGCCACAACAGGTTATACCAAGCCAGCAGCTAATTCAATGTAAGATGTGTAAGAAAGACAGAAAGGAAGGAGGAAGGGAGGAAAGGGAGGAAGTAAGGAAAAGAAAGGAGAGAGAGAGAAGGCAGGTAGGCATGCACTGAAATACCAAAGACACCATTAATCTGGTCTAAGCACTCTGGGCTGACTGAAAACCAAAGGTCAAAGCCATGCTCATCGAGTCACAAGTCAGAGTAGGAACATCTCAAAGCTCGAGTTTTAGACTCAGGCCCAGCAGAGCTGTCCCCAGCTAGGTGACGGCATCAACTGACAGCGCCCACGCCTACCACGGTCATCAGCAGCTTGTCAAACCACTGCAGTTTGAGCTCGGACTTGCACCACATATCCGGTCGTAAAGCGGTCTTGAGAAGATTCACACAGCGGCGAGAGAGCACCTCTCCAGGTGACCCTGCGGTGTTGGTGTTGTCGTTGACCTACAAAATGCAAAGTGGTTGGTCACTGAACACCAGCTTACAGGTACAGGAAGAGCAGCTACGCTGTTTTCTCAAATGTCCCTGCACCCATGCATCCCGGGTCTCTGCCTCCCATGCATCTTCGGACACCTGGCTTTCCTCCTCCCTCTGGGCCTCTTCACCCACACACTCCTACTCCCCTGCAGCAGGGGTCTATAGTAACTGAGAGCAGGGCACCTACTCCGCAAAGAGGGGTATTAGCACACAGAACCCTGCAAGGAAACAAGGGATCTCCGGTTGGACAGCTTATGATTCTTCACAATTTGTGCCAATCTCTAGTATTTCACAAAACACAGTATTTGGCTCACAAGTTTTAAGGACTAAGGAACCGAGCCCCAAATGAAGAAAAATTAAGTTTTTGAGATTTTATGTCTTTGGGTGTTTTGCCTGCATGTGTGTTGGTCTACCATGTACATGTCTGGTGCCTGCAAAGGCCAGGAGAGGGGGTTGAATCCTCTGGACCTAGAGTTACAGATGGTGAGTCACAATGTGTATGCTGGGAATTAAACCAAGTCCCACAGCGTAGAGAATGCCCTTAACTGTTGAGTCATCTCTACGGCACTACCACTCCTAATTCTTTTCTAAGGAAAATTTCATATTTTGGAATTTAATTTTTGTAAAACAAAAATGATAGGTTTTAGAAAATAGATTCCCAGCAACTCTGTGAGAACATAAATACTAATATGAATGGTGAGTCCAAACTATAAGCACTCCTACAAGTAACTGAAAGCTGTACAGATCCCTGCAGACTGGTCAACTCAATGCCATGAGCTATGCACCATCCCCAATTTATATAGCAAAGAAAACAAGGAAGTGGCTTGACTAATTGACCAAGATCCCTTAACTATACAAGACGCTGCAAATTGTAAGATACGTTGAGTTGGGGTGCCTGAGTGGTTAAGGGTGCTTGCATCAAGCCTGATGACCTGAATTCCCATGTGATAGAAAGAGAGCCGACTGTCACATGTTGTCCTGTGACTTCTATGTGACATATTAAATAGATGGTAATTTTTTTCAAGTCATGCCATTATTTTATTAATACTGAAAGGGGAAATCGGAGGGCAGACATGCCTACCAAAAGACGCAGGTAGCCAAATGTGGCACACACCTGCAATCCCAACATTCAGAAGGTTCAAGTAGGAGGAGTGTAGATTAGAGGCCAGCCTGAGATACAGCAAGCTCCAGAAACAGAAGCCAGACATAGTATGAGAACAATCTGGCATCAGGGTGGCAGACACGCTCTCAGGCCCGGTCACAGACACCACACTGCAGGGTTATGCAGTACCATACCTGGCAAGCCACTCGGATGAGGAAGTTTACCACGGTGTCTGTGTGCTGCTTATCAATGGGCTTGGCAAGAAGAGAGTCAGCTCCTGGCAGTGACTGGCTCCTCCCAAACACCTAGGAAGGGATTGTCCTTTAAAGTGGGAAGAGACTCCAGCACTTCCCATGGGGTGCAGACTCATCATGCCAGCTGTTCCCAGATGCTGGGCAGAGTAGGACTGACTCTGGGGGCAAAGGATCTCTGCTGTGTGAACCTCACAGTCCTGGCAGGGGCACATGACTTAACACACTAACTGGCAGTGAGGTGTGATAATTCATGTGACAGCCAGTCAGAGGGAACATGGCTGTAAAGAGATAGAGGGCCTGAGAAGAAGCCAGTGGCAAGGGAAGAAACGGACTCTTGGTAGAAACGTTAGCAATAGCAGAGTACGTGCAGAGGAGGCTCGGAGTTTCTGTGCAGGAAAGACCTGTGATATCTGTGATATGTGCCACCAGCAGGGCTCTCAAGGACCACCAAGACACTCTGACTTCACTTTTAATTTGAAATGATTAGAATATTCATAATGTAGTTACAGAAACAGGTCCAGTCCACTCTTCACCTTGCTTCCCCTCATTTAAGGCGTCTGGTATTCTGCTTTGTGAAGAGCAGCATCAACAGTGAGAGAAATGGAAGCAGCTGTAGGAAGAGGGAGGGAACTGCAGAAACTAACTGATGGTGTAGGTGATGGATGCTGAGGGAGAAGGAAACAGACAAGGCGAGATGGGTCCAGGTTTTCAGTTGGGAGACCTGGGCAGTTGTGGAAACACCTTAGCAAGTAGGCCAAAGTTGGACAAAGTTGTGTCAGCCATGCCAGTGCCCCAAGCATGATGCCAAGAAGAGAGCTCAAGGCTCCCAAGGTCATCATCCTAACCATGAGCGGAAACAATGCTGAATACCCTCTAGGAGGCTGCTCTCAAAACAAAACAAACAAAAATCAAAACAGATGGGTTGTCTTTTTAAAGATCAATCAAGTGACTGGGTAGTGGTGGTGCTCGCCTCTAATCCCAGCACCCAGGAGGCAGAGACAGAAGGATCTCTGAATTCAAGGCCTGCCTGGTCTACAGAGTGAGTTCCAAGACAGCAAGGGTTAACCCAAAGAAATCCTGTCTTGAAAACATCAAAAAAGTGGACATAGCAGACATGTATTTCTCAACATTTTTGCTTCAAAGAGTATTGTTTTTTGGTTTGCAATGAGCATGACCCAGGGCTTATACATGCTGGACAAGCTCTCTCTCGTAGTCATCTCTTCAGCCCCTCCCTCACTGGGATGGATCCTAGGCAGGGCAGCTGCTCTACTGCTGAGCTTCCCCAGCAATTTTACTGCTAGATTCTAAGCAAGCGCGCTCCATCTCCAGCTGTTCTCAGCCCCTCTCTGGTACAGTCTGGGCTGGGCCACACACCCCAGCTTCCTCTTGTGATCTTTATTGCAAGTAACTAGCAGACTTCTGATAGTATAAGCTAGTGAAGGGGAACGCCAGAAAACGGGAAAGACCTCCAGGAAGTGCTGTGCCCTGGGATTATTCTCAGTTCTTAATTGTCTTTTGAGTAGTTGGCCCAAGAATGCTCAAAAAACAAGGAATATAGGCAGAATCCCAGGAGGGCAGTGGGTACACCCAAGGCAAGCACAAGTTCTTACTGCACTGATGGCCCCGGTGGCTGCCCTGAAGCGTTTCACCTCCTGCGCAGAATCTACAGACAGTCCTCTCTTAATGGATGACACAGAGTTGACACCCTCTCCACTGGAGTTTGGGTCCATGTCAGAATCCGGCTGGAAAAACACAGACATACCAGACTTTATTGCCTGACTACCAGGAGACGTGTAAGGAGCCCAGGGAGAGATGACAGCAAAGGCCAACAGCCCTACCTGCTGGTCCTTGATCCTCTGCAGTTCCCACTTGATAACAACTTCAGACAGGTCCACAGCCAGCCGCCTCTGCTCAATGGTGACGCTGGGTGTGAAACCCAGCCTCTGCATGGCACTGACCATGTGCTGTACCAGGTGGTGCCGCACTGGGTAGTATACCTGCAGACACAGAGGCCAACACCACCTCAGTATTCCTAGAAGGTGAATGGCCATGCCTACTATAGAGAGTAGGGGCTCGAAGGCAGCATCTACGGCTGCACTGCACACGTCTGCTGTCCCTTTACATACTTTAAAGTGCTGCACGATGAGGTGAAGAATGTGCACCAGCTGTGGGACTGTGTGGCCTTCCTCCACGATGATCTTCCTGGTCCAGTGTGTCAGCATCTGGTGTCCATCCTCCATGCGGGCTGGCACTGCTGGGGTCAAAATGGCCATCGCTTGTCTCACAATTGCTCGGGCTTCCATCGCGTGAGCCTTTAGAAGACTGTGGAAAACCTAGAAAAAAAATTGTTAGTTCTAGGGGATCTGATGCCCTCTTCTGTTCTCTGTGTACATTGCACAGACATGGCATGTGTGTACGTGTATGTATGTCCTGCACATATATGTAAACACATATACCATATATACGCACACATACGCACACACACAAACAGGCCAAACTATCATACCTAAAAGATTTTTAAGGTTGCTTCATAGGAAGGTCAAGAGTTAGAAGCCTATAAAATGAGTCAACACAACAAAAGCCACACAAGCCTGACAACTGAGTTTAATCCCTAGAACCCTCACAAAGATAAAGAAATCAACTCACGATGTTGTCTTCTGACTGACATGTGTGCTGTAGCATGTAAGCACCCCCCCACCCCCCACATCTTTCCCTCTCTCCAACACACACATGAACAACAAAGTAAAAGAATCAGAAAGTCACACGCCCTGAGCAGGGGTATCTGAGGAGACAACATGAGCAAGGCTGAAAAGGGGCAGAGCAACTAGGGAGAGCAAGCATCCTAGGATAGGGGTTCACACTGTGGAGTTTGTCTTTAACACTCTCTCAGTTTTTCAGTGTGAAAACCACACACCAACACAGATTTTCAGTGTGATAAATACACACTGACCAAGTACATCACCTTGGTTATAAACACTAGTGATGCTCCAGCAGAGGTAGGAGTGATGTGGGAAGTCTGTATATGTGTTGCTTTACTGGTTAGTGAATGCTGTTTTGGCCAATGGCTTAGCAGAGTGAAGCCAGGTGGGAAATTCAAACAGATATATAGAGTAGGCAGAGTCAAAGAGATGAGGAGACAAATGCTGGAACCTTACCCAGTAAGCCACAGCCTTGTGGCAATACACAGATGGATAGAAATGGTTAATTTAAGATGTTAAAGTTAGCTAGAAATATGCATGCGTCATTGGCCTAACAGTGTTGTAATTAATTTAGTTTCTGTGTGATTATTTGGGTCTGGACGGCCTGAGAACGGAAGAGCAGTCTCCATACTACACAGGAGGATCACTGCAAGGTCTAGGACAGCCTGGGCAAGAGTTAGAACCTATCTCATGAACTCCTGGGTTGTCCTCCCCTGTCCCTGTCATCCTCAACTTTTTTTTTTTTAAACGATTTTGAGTACTTATTATGATAATCTACTGTTTTTTATAGTTTTTATAAGGCAGGAATGGGTGCCTCCCATTTTCTTTTAATTTTTTTTTTTTTTAGTGGCTTTGAGAAAAGATGAGACTGTCCAGAGAACACAGAGTACCGGTGGGGGAACAGATAAACATGAGAGCCAGGAGGGCGTCCTGTGAGGCACCTGGAGGACGATTTTCTTATGGATGGCGAATTTGGCAATGATGTGCGCCAGCAGCAGGTGCCCACTGTATTTGCAGGCAGGATCCACGCAAGCCTTGGAGAGCAGACAGGGCCACGCGAAGGTCATCAGACGGCGCAGTTTGCTGTTGCGGTTCTTGTTGTTGTCATGGATGTGGTGGGGTGCATGCTCCACCAGCAACGTGGCATACTGCAGGAGGTAGATACGCAGGGAATCCAGCATATCTGCTTGTTTCTCAGGATCCAGGACCTGACACGAAAGCAGGAACTCACTTTAGATTTTCATTATGAACATACAAGTCTTATCCTTAAAATTAGACCTGTTGGGGTCTGGAGAGATGGCTCAATGGATAAAGACACTTGCTGCCAAGGCTTACAACCTTGGTTCAAGTCCCATAAACCACATGGTATAAGGATAGAACTCGCTCAAATTGTCCTCTGACTTCCGTTTGTCTGTATCCATGTGTGTGTGCACACACGCGCACGCACACACACGATACCTACACAGACACACATGACACAGACATATACACGTGGTGGGGGGAACCCCAAGAAGAATCTTATTCCCATAAACCCCTATCACAGGCATACACATTCACCCATCTGCAAGGGCTCGCCACACAGAGGTGCTCCTGGGGACACCACCTTGGTTATAAACACACTGGTAATGCTCTCTGGGTTGTCTCCTTCTGGATTAGGAGGTCCTAAGAGCTGTTCTCCTTCCCCCTTCTCAAAGCTGTACAAGAAAGCAGGATTCAAGATATGTTGCAGAACCTAGAGAGAGAAAAACACAAAGCAGAACAGAGCTGTACAAACTTCTGCTTAGGGGGTGTGTGCAAAGCAGAAGCATCCTGCACCATCAAGTAGACTTGACCAAGAGAGCAACTGTTCATCCTGACTTCCAGCCAAATGACAACTGCCAGGGGAAGCCTGAAACTTTAGGAAGAGTGCCAACCTCAGTCTGGCTTTCTCTCCTTCCTCAGACAGTTATTTCTAAACACACGGAAAGGCACACTGGTTCATGGGAGCTGTCCTGTGATATTCAGCAAGACCCCTCACCAGATCCACTATATGAGCCTCTGCAGAACTGCAGCCCAGGTCCCCAGGAAGAGCTTCAGCACCTGCTGCCACCTCCTGCTTACAATGGGACTTACCTTTGCTTTCAGCTCATCTCCAAAGTTGGGGTCATTAAACTCTACAAAGCGGAAAAAGAGGGCACGCTTTTGAGCGATGCTGTAATTTTTGGGGATCTCTTCTTCCATATACTCTTTCAAGAAGGTCATGTTGCAAAGGAAGCGACCAGTGAAGGCTCGGAGTAGCTGGAACAGCAGCTCTATATCGCCATAGTTCCTTCTGAAGGGCCAGGACAAAGAAGAGGTTGGCGTAAGGTGAATTCTATAACTATATACAGAACTCATACTTGTGCCTTTTCAGTTTCTTTTTCCATTTTTCATCTGTGTGGCATGCATCTGTGTAGGCATGATTTTGCCAGTGTTTAATTGTCTTAATTGTTCTTCTACTTTATTAGTGGAGACAATCTCTCTCAACCAAACCCAGAACTCACTGATTAAGGCTAATCTTTCTAGCCAGATTGCCCGAATCTGCTCTCTGCCTTCTAAGGCATGAATTACAAGCAGGCTGCCACCTACCATTTCTATAGGTTTCTGGGGATTTGAACTCAGGTCCTCATGGGTCCAAAGACCTCTGACTGAAAGAGTTGAGTTACCTACCATCCACCCTCTGTAACAAATCTGACCACACTATCCGAGGATTCAGAGACTAGGCACATTAGGGACAAAGCCACAGTGTAGGTTTTTGGGCAGAGAGAAAGCCAATGCACCCACTTGCAATAGTTCAGCAGACAGAAGGCCAGAAGCTTGGGTTCTTTCCAGTTGGTGGCAGCCATGTTCTCTTTGCGGTGTCTTTCTTGAAAGGTCTCGCTTACCCACACTCTCCTCAGCTGGCTCACCAGAGAGTGCTGATTAGCCAGCCAGGCATCATCGTTTTTAACTATGATGCTTATGATCTGTGAGAAAGAGGCAATCGTCAGGGACCCGCAGCTCAACTGACCAAAGGGGCTTTGGGTTCGAACGCAGATGTCCTACCTTGATGGCCTGGAACTGGAGGTCCAGGCGCATGTTACTGGTGCTGGGTGAGCCAGGGCGGACTGCCGTCTGTGCTCCGCCAGGCAGCAGCAGGGTGATGAACCTGTTGGGGTTTGCTGCCAACACATCCCTCAGAGGTCTGGCATCTTTGTGTTTTAAGAAACTCTGAAAGCAAAAGAATGAAGAAGCTGCTTGGATCAGGTCAAACTCACAAAGGTGGGAAGATATGACCTTCCATTCCTGGTTGGTCATTTCTTCAAAAAGGCAAACAAAAACAAAACATGGCACCTTTGTAGAAAAGCTGAGTGGTGGAGCTCACCCTTAATCCCAGCACTCAGGAGACAGAGAACAGCCAGTCCCAGGACAGCTAGGGCTACAGAGAACTACCCCTCCAAAAAGTTAAAAAAAATAAAAATAAAAAAGATACTGGACTGGCGATATGGCCTAGCTATTAAAAAGCACTTCTGCTCTTCCTTCCAGAGGTACCGAGTTCAAATCTCAGCACCCACATGGTGGCTCACAACTATCTATAACTGTTGTTCCATGAGATTCAAGGCTCTCTTCTGGTGGGCAGATGTAAAGGCAGACAAAGCACCCACATACATAAAATTAAAAGATGTTTTTAGGACCAACAAGTCAGCTCAGTGGGTAAAGAAGCTGGCACTAAGCCGGATGCCCCGAGTTTGAGTTCTGGGACCCACAATGGTGGATGGTGACTTTCAATTCCTGAAAGCTGTCTTCTGACCTTTATACATCCACTATGGCATGAACACACGCATAAACTCACACATAAACAGTAAGAAAAAAGTGAAGGTTCCCAACAGCAATCCTATTTTCTAATTGTGAATTTATTTTTTTGGTTTTTTGAGACAGGGTTTCTCTGTGTAGCTTTGGAGCCTGTCCTGGAACTCACTCTGTAGACCAGGCTGGCCTCAAACTCACAGAGATCCTGCTTCAGCCTCCTGGGCTGGGATTAAAGGTGTGCTCCACCACCTTTTAGCAGTTGTGAATTTATAACTCTAACTGTATTCATTTGTTACAACCACCAAAATCCTCCCAACCAACTTTTGGGTTGCAGCTTTGAAGACATGACCAGAGAGCAACGATGTTCCCGACACCCAGACCTCTGAGAAACACAAAGCCAAGATACGCAGTGGTGAAACACGGGTCCACCAGAGGATGAGCACACTGGATGACAGCTCTCATCACACAGGTTCCTACCATGAACATTCGGCTCCACTGGGGGTCATTCAATGTTGCTTCCATCATGAACAGCTCCACTGTCTGCGAGGGATGCCGCGTCAAAAACTTGATAAGAGGCTCTCTGAATGGGCTGCCCGCCTACAAAACATAGGGCAGAAATGCAACCCACACCATCCTTTTCGAAGACCTTCTAGCTGTCACCATAACAAGGCAACCCCTCCAATTATACCATAATTAGATATTAATACCAATATCCTTATACTGTCAAATTTTCTCATCTAAAGCATTTTAACAAAATGAGCCAGGCACAGCAGAGCAAAGGATGGCTCCAAGTTTAAGAAAAGCCTGGGATACTTAGCAAGACCTGCAAGTTATTCTTTGACATCCAAATTTACACTGTAGTATGTGAATACCCACACAACACACAAACAGGCAATAAAAAAATGATGCTTTCCAGTAATTGGTTTTTGGGTTTTTTTTGTTTTTTGTTTTTTTTTTTTTTTTTAGTTTTTCGAGACAGTGTTTCTCTATGTAGCCCTGGCTACCCTGGAACTCACTCTGTAGACCAGGGTAGCCTTAAACTCACAAAGATTAGCCTGCCTCTGCCTCTGCCTCCTGAGTACTGGGATTAAAGGAGTGAGCCACCACTGCTAGGCTGTTTTTTGTTTTTTAAAAAAGACTCATGGTGACCAGAATCCCAGACAAACACTGCTCTCAGTCTTAATCACAGAAGCTTTTCTTTATTAACTAATAACAGTGACGCAGAAACTCAGGCAGCTCAAGGCTCCAAGAGTAAGAACAGATGAGTGAGTGCTCAGTCCTAAGCAGACATTCCCACCACCCTCTGAGACATAGAAGTGGTACAGGTGGACATGGCATAGCTGATGTGGTGGTGATCTCATATCAGCTGAGCCTGCACGAGACTGGGCCTGGCAATAAACTGTCAGGCATGGATGCAGGACTATCAGCTACTGATGGATTCTGGGAGATGAGGTGAGATGGAGGTGTCATTATCTTCATGACTGAGATCACTGGTGAGCCCAGGAGGCTCCAGTGAATCATTTTATGCCTATGGTCAATAGGTTGGTTCTGATTAAACTCGATGGGTTACAATAGAGGCACACAGAAAAGGGACTAAAGGTAGGAGGGAGAATTGATAGGAGTGGGAGAGGTAAGAAAGGGTACTGGGCAAAATTAATCATAATGCACAATATATACACGTATGAAATTGGCAAAAAAAACAAATTCAATTAATTTTTAAGACACAAAGTCTAAAAACTCAAGAAAAAACCCATCAAAACTAATATCAGGCACACAGTCACAGGTGTGTTTGCCCATGCTCCAGTTCACACAGGAGTATTTTAACAGGGTTAAGAAGACAGTCTAGCCAGGCGGTGGTGGCGCACACCTTTAATCCCAGCACTTGGGAGGCAGAGGCAGGCAGATCTTGGTGAGTTCGAGACCAGCCTGGTCTACAAGAGCTAGTTCCAGCGCAGGCTCCAAATCTACAGAGAAACCCTGTCTCGAAAAACCAAAAAAAAAAAAAAACAGAAAGAAAGAAGGCAGTCTAGACAAACTTAGTGGATCACAAAACACAAGAGAACAGAAAGACAACACAACAAAAAACCATGAAATTGGTGAATTGGTGCGGGGGATGGGAAGGGGTAGATATGTTTAGAATGTATTATATAGGGTATAAAACTGTCAAGTGAGTACATTTTAAAATAAAGAACAAAACAAAAATACTACAAGCAATAGATGGAAGCACATCAGAATTAGCCCTTAGTCAGAATTAACCGTACCTCAATCAGCATGGCACGCTCCGTCTTCATCACAACCTCTAGCAAAGGTTTGACCAGCGTTTGAGGTGCAGCTGGGATCAGATGGAAAAGGTTTATAATTGCCGAGCAAATCTTCATTTCCTAATAAAGGAAGCCAGAAACCATAAACAGGCCGATCAGTTCTGTGACTGGAGGAGAGTGCTTGCTACAGACCCTACTACCGTCTAGCTACATTCACAAGGCTGGCCACCGAAGCAGAGTGAACATGGAAAAGCCACAACTTACCAGACCTGTTACATCACAGCTGTTTTGTCTTGAGGAAACTCACTGCCCTCAACCTTCAGCTCATCTGTCTCTGGGGGACAGGGCTCAGTGTGCCTAGTGTGTTTACTATGCCTTTTGTTTTTAGGACATTGACAAGTGTCAGAGCCGACCTTGTGTTACCTAGCTATCCCTTCTCAAGGAGGCAGGGTTCATAAGCCACACCTTCAGTGTGACAGTGCCATCCACGCAGCTTGTGGACTTCTAAGACATCATGTTCTGAGAGCACAGAATCTTTCTGCTCTCAAAAACCAGGCAAGGAAAGCCCCAGCCTGAGCAGGGACTGGAATGGTGCTGAGCATTTGTCGGCCAGGCTGGAGACAAAGCTGACAAGTGGCTGTGTGGGGTCCCGTTCATGTGGGGACTCCTGAGCTCTGTTCTCTACCACATGCAGACCACTCGGGGCTGGGCGGCTCTGAGGGTCAGCCCCACACCCCAATCTCAGGTCAGCTTTTCTTCTCCCTGGTCGCTGGGCAAGGGAAGAGCCCAGAACGCTACCATGTACCATGTACCATGTGTGAGTTGTGTCTGGGGCTCTTAGGGATAAAATGGGGATGAGCCTGACTCCAGGATGAGATGGCACTTAAACATCAAAGTAGGAACCAAGCTGCAAATAAATCGCTCAGTATCATCTCACTCCGCTTCATATTTAAGTCTTTAAAGAGAGCATATTCTCTCCCAAAGTAACATTAAAAAAAAAATGGTAATTTATGCCACAGAATTTTTTTTTTAAAGTAGGAATGTTGAAAAATTCTCCTTTCCTTTCTGTAAGACTGCAAGAAGGCATTATCATCCCCATTTTACAGAGGAGGGAAGCTTGGCTCAACTGTCCAAAGACACAGTGCTGTAGCTGTATCAGTGTGCGGGGGCATGCATGAGAGCCGGTGTGTGTGTGTGTGTGTGTGTGTGAAACAGCTTCTATCTAGTCTGAGGGAACTGGTGAGCCGTCAGTGCGACAGAGGGTGTAATCATTCCCAACTTGTAGCAGGCCTGGATATCCCGTGAGGACTTTCTTCTCAGGAGGCTGCTTGCGCTTGTCATGAACACTGGGGACGGGGGAGTTTGTTAGGTCTTAGCTAGCACTGAGAGACTGCAATTCTGACACACAGAAAACACAAGAACTTAGGATCTGGCTTAAACGTCCTAATAGAGAACATGCTTGGCATCCGGACAATTCACAGCAATGATACTACGACAGCTCCGCCACAGACAAGACAGTACAGGGCACTGCACTCAAGGGCACAAGGCACTCTGTCCACTACAGGATCACAACACGGCTAACAAAGTCACGGCAAAACCAAATGCGACAACAACCCCCGCCTGCAGCCGCACTGCAGTTCTCACCTCTACCCCTTCCATGGCAGGCTGAACCAAAACAAAAGTCACAGCATGAAAACACGGGCAACCAAACGGGAAGGAGAAAAGAAAATGGAAAAATCAAAAGTGTTCTTCACATTGCAAGTCATAACTGACTTAGAGAAGGTTGCTCTCACCTCAAACTGACAGAATGGAGACAAGGAACACCTCCCGCACTCTGAAATGCTCTCCTGAGGATGGGGAGGAAAATCATCTTTTTCTATTGATGTCATTGACAGAGAAACTTCCCACATACTCCAACACAGGCAGGGTTATTGGGGTAACAAGACAGTACAGGCACGATAATCAGAAAGCACACAGTAGTTAGACGCTCTGAAGCGGAACACGCCTTCCGCCCTCACATGTCAACAGCCCTCGGACAGGGTTCTAATACACTGGGGCTCTTTCCTAAATCAAAAGTTAAAATCATGGTTTCAGAATTCTTACGCAAGGAGAGAAATGGTAAGACTTTGTTGTATGCAAACGTGCTTTAAAAAGACTTTCTTCTTAGAGTGAGTAATTCAGAATTTCATGTCAAGTACTGAAACGGTTATAAAAATAAGGACAAATTCTTCCCCAGCTCAGCAGGAGAGAAGCAGGCAGTGCAGCCTCATCTATCAGGCATGTCTAAGCCCCCAACCCATGAAGAACAGTTGGCCATTGGTGTAACCACCTCCACCCCTGAATTTTAACTGTCAACTTCAGACAGACAATTGTCTCAACTGAGGGGCTGCCCACATCAGTCCGGCCTATGGGCATACCTGTGAGGATTTGCTTTAACTGATACAGGAGGGCCCAGCCAGTGTGGGTGGTACCATGAGAAGTAGTTTGGGAATAAGCTGGCAAGTATTGTTCCTTCAAGATTTTGGCTTCAACTTCCTGTCCTGACTTCCCTCAGTAATGGTCTATAAGCTACAAATGGCAATAAATCCTTTTCTCCCTAGCCTGTGTTTGGCCAGAGTATTCTATCATAGCAACAGAGAAAAAACTAGAACGTCCCCAGATATGGGTTATGTGGTCAAGATATTGCTGTAAAACCAGCACTGTGCATGTGTGCAAAGATATCACACATGGTCCTGTATAGGTTCAGTGTCAAAAAGATAAGGCCACCCAGACATGGAACCTGTCCAAAGCTCAATCCCTAGAAATCAAACTGCAGAGGAGCTTGTGTCCATCTTTCAATCAGCCATGCATATATTCAAATATGGCATCGCAACTAAGAGCTCAAGAGCTGAGCAGTGACCTGGCCCTGGGTGGAAATGAAGCCACAGTCATCCGCTTTGCCGTGAAATCCAATGCTGTGGCCTGATCTTAGGAAACGGCCATCAATGGAGAGACTGCTCTGCCCTGCACAAGGAGAATGTCCCATGCAAGGGTACTGGCCTGCACCCCTGCCTTTTCAATCCACATCTCCAAATAACATTCTACACAAGTTCACAGTATTGTTTTAAGTCAATAGAAGTAATTTACTTACATATTAGATTTTTGGCTTTTTTTGTTCTTAAAACATTTCTTAGTACACTTGTTTATTGGATGCGGATACACCTGGGGACGTTGTGGACATCAGAAGACAACTTTCAGGTCGTCAGTCCTCTCCTTCCACCATGTGGGTGCCAGGGACTGAATTCAGATTGTCAGGCTTTGTGACTGGAGCCTTTACGCAGCTAAACCATATCATGGGCCCTCTGACTTTTGGAGAGCTAATTTAGATGTTTACTCTAGAAGATCCAGTTTATTTTTTAAGGTCTGTGTGAGCATCTAAGAGATGAGATAGGAGGACAAGCAGCAGGCTGGCTGCACCCATCCCCAGCGCTCAGGCTCCATCAGCTCTCTCTTCTCTGCTCTCCTCCACGACCTTATTTAATTTTTAAAATACAAGTAAGAAATCTTACAATGGGCCTTACAGCAAAGAAGTTTTAAATACTGATTAATATCTGCTTAGCTGGCACCTTCGAAGCAATAGGAACAGGACACAAAAAAACACTTTGATATAGGACATTCAAAACAAATGACACAGTAAAGCCAAAAACAAAAAAATTTCCAAGTTGGAATGAGGCAACACATCCAACAAGGAAGAACAAGGGACAAGAGCCATGATGAGTGGGGTTCTGGAATTAGGGATGCTACTAAGAAATGTCCCATCAGGGAAAACACTGTGAAAATTAGCATATACAACTTTAGAGTCAAAACAGCAAGAAACCAGCACTTTTAAGAGACAAGAGGTTTTCAGGACAGACATCAGATACTTAGAAAGACTTAGTTCTATTAGTTTCCCCTAGAAACAATGTAAATTTGCTGTGTGTGCTAGTCACTTAATTTTTAATGACCAACTGAGGTGCAAGGAGGCTGGTCCTAGAAAACACCCATGTTGGCATTTATGGAATGCTTTATTAAGTCCCAACGAATCTCTTGGTTTTTATTGGGCAATTATTTAGACACCGGGAAGTGATTACCAACTACTGAGTGAAGGAAGCAAGGGAAACAAGAACTGTGGAGCTCAAGGACCACTATGTAACAAACAACAGAAGATACACTGCTTAAAAGGGACGAGTACAGTGGAACCACAATGCACACTTCTGGAATGCTGGTCGACGGAAAAGGCCCATTAAAGTGAGCAAAAGGGAAATTGTAAAGAAACATAACGGAGATTGTTCATCCAATAGGGGCAATAAAGCACATGGCACATCGACTGTAATCTCTACGCCGGGGGGCATCACGGTTAACTGCCAACAGCAGCTGTGCAGCATGGACACCCTCCCAGAAACAAGCTAGTCACTCACGTTTCCGTCACTCCTCTGGCCCCCTTTGTGGGTGATGACCACCACTTCCATCCACTTGCGCAGATGTTGCTGTTGAAAAGAGAGAAAAAAAAACAAACCACATCTTCAGACACAACTTCATGAGACATCCTGCCCTCCAGCAGCAACCTGCAGTCATCCGATTTCCCCTGTATTGTATAGGATCACAATCTCCCATAACGGAAACAGACTAATCACCCAGCAAGAGACGTGACAGGTGTGGCGTCTTGTTCTGTAAATAAAAGGCTAAGCTTCAGCAGAAGAGACCTGACCCAGGCAACATGGTTCCAGGCCTGGCACTTTCCTTTCCTGTTGCCATGAGTTCTCTGGATCCTGTGCCAGACTGGGTGGAAGGAGAGAGGTGAACAGAGACTCCATGTGGGCCAGGAATATCAAGGTGCCTGCTATGTACAAGCCAGTGTGAATTCCTGAAAGTAGTGAGTGGAGGTTGGGGATGAGGGGCTCTCGTAGAGACTGGAAGGAGAGTGTGTTCTAGGAAGGTGAGTGCCAAGGGCTCTGCCAGCTACTGTGTCTGAAGGGACCCCAAGAGAGGAGGGCAATGTGATAAACATGGATTCCTTCCATCAGTGACTGGAGAAAGGACTCTATTTGGGCATCTGCTAATGAGTGAGGAGTCGTGAGGCTCAGTGACACCGTGCAGAAGCCTCTGAGCAATCATAAAATTTAATGATGCACTAACGGGCAAAGAATGTGGATGACTGAAAAGCATGTGCTATGACAAATGCCAAATCCCTGGAAGGACACACAGGCTGCCCTAAGGAGGGGGTGCCAGGCTAGGAAACTCAGTAGTTTTACACTTTTTGGAATTTTTTTGTTTCAAGTTTTTTGAAATGGGGTCTCACAGTGTAACACTGGTTAGCCTGGAAATCACTGTGTAGACCAAGCTGGCCTCAGGCTCACCGAAATCCACCTGCCCGACTCTCAAGAGTGAGAAAACATAGCAGAGCACACCACCAGCCACCTTCTGCATTTAAACAGTGTGAACGTTGTTCTTTTCATTTGTTCAGTGCATTGCAGAATAAACTTAAACCCATTTAGCTTACCATCATCTGATCGCAAAACTTATCGTTGAAGGAATTGGGGAACAGCCGAGTAACAGAGGTCAGCCGATTCACGACATTCAGGGTCAAGCTCCGATAATCTCCCAGCATCATCAGCAAAGGCCGCATGTGTGTATGAATCTGATCTACTTCTATGGTGGCACCTTCCAAAAACTAGTCAAAAAGGAAAGTTACCCAAAGAAACAGGCGGCAGACAAAGTAACAGAAGGAACCAACTCCACAGGAAAGGTCAGTTTGCCCTAGAGAGAAGGGCATTAATTTCAGGCTTCCCAGGAAGTACTGACAGTCTAGAGCTCAGCCTTACTGTGTTTCAAGATTCAGTATGGCATGGACAGAGATGCTGCAGCTCCATGCATGTTGACCAGACAGGCCTAAGGACTGCAGGTGTGGTCATACTCACCTTCCGCATGCAGGCTTCTCCGGCCTCTTGCAGCTCACTGTTGGTGGAGTTGAGGGCTTTGAAGAGCGCAGCGATGATTTTCTCCCTGGACTGAGGAAGGTAATTGCAGGCAGCAAGGGCATCTTCAGAGAGAAAAACGAGAACAGTTTTTATTATTCACCCAAGAAACAGCTAAGTAATAATTTTCTTCTCTGAAGGATTCTACCAGTCACAAACCATTAGCCCTCCCTCCTGTTAGCTGCAGGACAGAAGAGCTGGATTTGGTGAAGCACACCTTTAATTCTGACACTCGGAGGCTGGGCAGGTGATCTCTGAGTTCAAGGCCAGCCTGGTCTACAGAGCAAGTTCCAGGAAAGACAGTCGGGGCTACACAGAGAAACCCTGTTCAGGATGGGCAGGGGGTGGGGTGGGGTAGCAGGGCAGGCGCTAAGGCCGAGAGAAATGGTACTATGTGGGGAGTATGACAGTTCTCTTAAACTAGAACTAGAAACTCACAGAATAAGTAAGGGTTTAAAGCAGAACAAAAGCCCATTTACTAAAGGCAACACGACTTAAATCCTAACGATGTTGGTATAACTTGACAACCATCGCAATTTCTGACTCTCATCTTTAGAAGAGCATTCAGGACTGACATCTTGGACTATGCTGGAGGCCTGCACAGCCTCTGGGTGACTAGCCTATGCTTGGCAGCTGGATTCTCACTGGCATGCACTTACTTAACGCTGCAATCCGTAATGGCACCAGTGACGGCAGGCTTTTATAACAGGGCAGCTTCGTCAGAGCTGCATCCTCAGCCTCACACAAATTCAGCAGCTGGCAGAGAAAAAAGAAGCTTTCAGTTCACCCCACTTCTCCTGGGGAATGGAAAGATTACACAAGCTGCACTCAACACCAATGTCACACACACTGAACAAAATTAATCCAGAAACAACTCAAAGTCTAGAGAATTAACAATGAACTGAGGCCCTGCATGTCTTAGAAAACTAGCTTTCAAGCTTTACAATTTCTTTTAAAGATTTACTTTTTTTTTTTTTATGTGCATGAGTATTTGCCTAATGTATCCATGTGCATCATGTGTGCCTGGTGCCCGAGAAGGCAAGAATAGCGTTGTATCCTCTGCAGGTGGCGTTTCAGACAGTTGTGAGCTGCCATGTGGCACACATGCACACACATGGTATTAAGTCATATTATTCAAAATCAAGTTGGAATGTAACCTGTAGATGCTAATCCAGAGCAAGGCAACACTGGACTGATACTTCTGGGTACCATGTTTCCTTGGATCCCAGGAGCAACATACCTGCTCCAAGTGCTGTGCCAGGCTACAGCCGGGTATCTTAGCAGCTGCCCAAGCCTCTTCTGAAAGCTGCCTGAGCTCAAGCACAGGCCAGCATAGCAGTCAGTCGTCAGCCTCACACTCTCACACCATACCTCTGTATAGAACACCTTGTGCTCCACTACATTGAGATCCATTGTGAAGAGCCGAGGCTGCAGCGTGGTACAGAATGTGTTGCCCTCCATCAGGCCGATCTGTGCATTGGCAGGCTGGTGACGCAACAGGTGCTTCTTTGGTGGGACCATGTCCTGAAGGACCTGGAAAAAAACCAAGCAGGGTGCCACTCGTCAGATGCCCCTCAAAAAGAAAAGACCTCTCATCTTCATCTTCCACAGTAGCCAAGTTGTAACAGGAAGTCACTACAGAGGCCTAAACTTCCATTAGGCGGAGGACATGTCACATTAGAACTACAGCATAGACTGTGTCAGATTCGTTTTGCTCCTCACACTTGAGTGACCTCACAAAAGTTCCACGTGTGAATACACACCCAGAAAACCAGCCTTCTTTCTGTTCTTACTAATGACTGTGGACATATATGGCTATCTGCACATCTGACACAGAACCATGAACTGAGTGGTTCGTGTAGCTCAGATGTGAAGCACAGAGACCCCTGCTGTCCATATCAGAAACTTACCTCTTTATGTGGCTCCATAATCACTGTCACACTTTTCCCAGTGACCTGGGCCAGGACCTGCAGCGAATGCATGGCTTGCTTTCTCACAGTTGAGTTTGGAGAGGTGACTTCACGAACTAAATCGTGGGTCACATGGTGAAAAGATTTCTCCTGAGCCACCACAATCTCTTCAGCTCTCTCCTCGTCTTTTAGAGGCGTTGCACACCTCATCAGGAGCTGTTCCAGGGTGGTCTTTGCCATGGCGACTGCTCCATTGGAAACCTGGAGGTAGAAGAGGCCTTAGAAAGAATGCAGAGTAATGCCACTCCCCAGACTCCCAGGTCTCCATACACTGGGGAGGAAGGAGCTCATGGCCACTGTGCTACCATCAAGGTGAAAGACCACTATATAGCATCCATTGGCTCACTAGGGTCAAAATGACCTCATTCTAGGTCCTTCTTGTTTATCCTTCAGAAAAAGACACCTACACACAACCTTTCATTAAAAGAGATTCTGGCAAGCCCACCAGATTCTATCAAGATAAGTCAGATCTGCACATGGGTTCATAAATAACCAATGGCATGCCTGGGCCTGGCAATATGGCTCAGAGGGTAAAGGTGAGCTTGCTACCCACCCTGACCACTCCAGTTTAATCCCCATATGGTAGAGAACTAACTCCCAAAAGCTGTTCTCTGCCCTCCACATTCATGCTGTGACATGAATAAAGTATGTCATCAAAAACTAAAAAACATGAAAGACAATGTCACACCTGTGGGGAACTTTGCAGTACCCAGAAAGCAGCATTCCCTACAGATCCACCCTGAGCCAAACAGGGAAAATACCTAGAGATTAACATATGAGTTAGGAGCTGTCCCTGTATTAAAGATGCTATAATAAAACCAAGCATCAAAGTCCCTTATAGCTGGGAAGAGTGTCTAAGACCAAGGACTCTGCAGGCAGATCAGCTCATTGTGAGAAGTGTCATTTTGGAGCCTCAGGGCTACCCACAACCTACCTCTCCAGTTAGGTCCATCATAACAAAGAGCAAAGCTTTGAGGAATGTCTGCTGGTTCTGGAGAACCCACGTGAGTGGAAGCCGCTCCATGAGAAACTTAATGGACACCACACCTCCCAGCTTTGCATACCAGGCTTGCTCATAACAGCAGGCGCACAAGCGCTCCACGATGTACGAGAAGAGGGGCAGCTGGCACGCCTAGAGAGAAACAAGCCAAGAATAAGGCGGTGCCACCATCCTGGAGCCAGCAACTTCTAGAACAAGTACCTTCAAACTCAGACGACACTATCCAGGTGCCCTTACCCTCTCCTTTGAGCCCAGGATGATGCTCGCCACATCGAATATCACAGCTAAGGCCACCTCCCCAATTTTGCACAGCTCCTTTTCTTCATAAGCCATACAGATAGCTATCGCATCAATAAGGACCAAGGGATCCATTCCTTTGGACCCGTTTTCTTCACTGTGGAACATGGCTGTGCTGGGCTGGCTGCCCACCTGGTAGCAAGGTAGCAAGAAAGGACCTGGAAAGAGAGGAATCAAGGACACAACAAAGTGGGGGTCATTCATGGAGAAATGAATGACCTCCAACTACAAATCAGCTTCATTTTCCCACAGGGTTAAGGACTCACTGAAGCCAGCACAGGTATTCTAATTACATTTTATTGCTCTGTACATGTGTAGATTATAAGTAGGCATGCATGTGTCATGGTCCACATGCAGAGGTCAGAGGACCAAGGCAAGAGCTGGCTCTTTCTTCTACTGCGTGGATTCTAAGGATGAACTCAAGCACCCTACTGGCTGAGCTATCTCACCAACCCTGTTGAACTAGTACTAGTACTCCAAGAAACTACACGTTTGAAAATCAAGTAGTCTAATTCACATTAAGACTATTTTTCTGACTGTTTCCAACAACATATTGTACACTGTTCAATTACTTTAGTCAAAACTTGACAATGGGGGCTGGAGAGATGGCTCAGTGGTTAAGAGCAGTGCTTGCTCTTCCAAAGGTCCTGAGTTCAATTCCCAGCAACCACATGGTGGCTCACAACCATCTGTAATGGTAATAAGGTTTGGTGCCCTCTTCTGGCCTGCAGACATATACACAGACAGAATATTGTATACATAATAAATAAATAAATA
>JAQHUG010000097.1:482400-510191 GCA_028555095.1 Dicrostonyx torquatus
CGGGAGGCATAGGCAGGCGGATCTTTGTGAGTTTGAGACCAGCCTGGTCTACAAGAGCTAGTTCCAGGACAGGCTCCAAAGCCACAGAGAAACCCTGTCTCGAAAAAACAAAAAAAACAACAACAAAAAAAAATCTGAGGGTATGCTTTCAAAAACTTAGTGGCAGCTGTTGGACCACAGACATTTCTACTCTATTTTGTAGAAGCACAATTTGCAAGACGTAAACACATACAAGCAGTCCTGCCTACACTTTAAGCTCCAGAGGGTCGCCATAGCAGAGGACCAGGGAACCAGCATAGTGTGGGAACAGCCAGGGCAAACACAAGCTCTGCAAAGGGGGCATAAAGAGCTGGCTGGGGGATGTGAGTGACGCAGAGGCTGACCTTAGACAATACCACTAGAGAGTGGACAATCAGAAACCATCTTGTTTTAATGTGAATTACACGTACTTCTGTGTGTGCATACGTAGGTATGAGGGCATGCATGTGGAAGCCCGCGTGTAGAAATCAGAGGCCAGCCTGTATGCGCCAGTTGTCTCCTCCTATCCACAAGTCCCTTCACCACTGAGCTACCTCACTCGCCCATTTTTGTTTTACCTACCGTTTGTCCAATACACCCAGACGCACTTCACACAAAATGCAAAGAATCTGGAACTTAAGTTGGATAAAACTTGGTGCACAGTGCTCCCCACTGAGATACCAATCTATCAATGAAGGCCATGAGAGAAAAAGCCCCTACTTTGCTCCCACGACAGCTTGACCCGATGGCCCTGGCTCCCACAAGCCACACACTCACCACACTGCTGAGCCACGGCTACCATGGTGTAGTGGCGGATCAAGCTGGCTACGAAGGGCAGGGCACTGGGTCTCAAGTCTTTGATGACTGCTGACATGAACGCCCCTGTCAGAGCCTGTTCAAACGTCTTCCGGGCTGGAGTGTCCTGGGCTTTGTAGCGGTGCGATATGATGACATTGGGAATGGTCTTTTCTGTAAAGCTGAAAGGCAGAATTCCATCCATCACCATACCCAGTGTCATGTGGATTGGCCTGAGTGATGTCCCCTCTGCTCCAACTTCAGCAGCATTTATTACCACATATGGACTTTATTTTCAACATTTCTGGCCAGTGTTTATAGAGACAGCAAATTATATTCTACTTAACATAATAATTACAGACTTGGAAATCATTTATGAAATAGCGGCAGTCAGTACTTTGTCATTATTTTCTACTTTACATGTTAAGGCTGCTGTGATGGCTGAGTGGCCAAAAGCACTGGCCACACTTTTTAAGTTAAGACAGTTTTGCTTTCCTGTGTTTTGCCTCTATGTATCTATGTGCATCATGTGACTTCTGGCTGTCCATATAGTTTAGAGGACGGCAGGGCATCACATAGAACTGAAGCCATAAAAAGACCGTTGAGCCATCACGTAGGTTTCAGAGTCTGAACCCAGGTCTACAGAAAGAACAGCAAGTGTTCTGAAATACTGAGTCATCACTTCTGCAAGGGATTGGAGTTCAAGTCCCAGCATCCACTCAGCAATTTATAACCATCCAAAAACTACAGGAATCTGATGGTTCTTCTGGCCTGAGGGCAGCAGGCATGCCCATAGTGCCCATATATGGAAACACATATATGCACAAAATAAAAATACATCTTTTTATTTTCTTCGAGACAGGGTTTCGAGCCTGTCCTGGAACTAGCTCTTGTAGACCAGGCTAGTCTTGAACTCACAGAGATCCACCTGCCTCTGCCTCCCGAGTGCTGGGATTAAAGGCATGTGCCACTTCTGCCCAACACATCTTTTTAAAAAGAGAATAAAGGTTGTTTTTTCCCTGCTGCTACAGCAGTGCATGTTTTGGGGGCAGCCGCTTCACCAGTCACTCACTCTCACTTCTGGGAAGGCACTGCTACTGTGGGTGTAATGGCATGTACTGTCGCCTCCAGATGTCCTAAAGACAGCCTTCAGCCCTCATTCTCTGTGGCCTGGCACGTGAGGTCTGCAAAGCTCCCAGAGCCTTAAGCTCCCCACCCATCTTCGTGTGCTTTCACCCGACTGTGATGAGCCCGTGGATGCTATATTCGGGGAGGCCCTTTGTGCTGATTAGAAGAGGAAAACAGAGGGATGAGAGGTTTCTGAAAAGCTGATCAAAAAAGAGACCCTACAAGTGGCTGCCTGCAGCAGTACAGTGGCTAATGATGGCAAAGACTTCAAGGCAAGATGCCACATAAGAGTAGAGTCAACAAATTTTAAAATCTGGGGCTGGAAGGATGGCTCAGTGGCTAAGAACGTTTGTTGTTCAAGCCACAAGGACCTCCTAGTTCCAATCTCTAGAACCCACATAAAAAGCCAATTATGGACCCACATATGCTTATAACAGCAGCATTATGGGGAAGAGGGGTGGCACAGGAGGATTACTGGGGCTTGTTGATTGCCAGCCTAGACACTGAAGTCCTCCAGTCTCCCTGCACAGACAGCCGTCATGGGCATACACAAGTAGAAAGAAATATTGATCCTTTTTAAAAAAAAGTTCCGTGTGTGTGAGAGTGTGCAGGAATGGTGGTACACACCTTAACCTCAGCACTGTGGAGGTAGAGGCAACTGGGTATCTGTGGGCTTGATATGAGCCTCGCCTACATAGCGAGTTCCAGTTCCATCATGGTAGAGGCTCTCTCCAAAATAAAGCCAAACTGTAAGCAGTCAATCAGTGACAGAGCGGGAATGAGACTAGGTCTATCACCTGTCACAGGCATGGCCCTATCAGCAGAGCACTTGCCTGGTGTACAAGAAACCTGTCACCTGGAGGCAGGACGACCAGAAGTTCAAGTAATCCTCAGCTATATACTGAGTTTGGAGTCAGCATGGGCTTCAGGAGACCCTGTCTCAACACACACGCACGCATGCACGCTCGCACACACACACGCACACACGCACACACACACACAAAAAAAAATTAAAAAGCTGTGCCAAACATGGGACATTAGCCTAGACTGCATGATGACAAGGCACACAGTGAAATGAATCCAAGACCAATTCTTACTATGGGCTCCATGTTCTCTCTACCCTCTAAGACCATGGACCTCAACCTTCCCAATGCTGCGACGCTTTAATACAGTTTCTCAGGCTGTGATGCCCAATCATAAAACTATTCTCATTGTTACTTTGTAACTGTAATTTTGCTAGTTATGAATCATAATGGAAATATCAGATATGTAAGACATCTGATATGCAACCCCGTAAAAGGGTCATTTGACCCCAAAGGGATTGCGACCCATGGCTCTAGAGGCTACATGATGCATCACTTAGTAAGTTACATGCTGCTCTGACCACTTGAAGGGACACACTCCTAACAGACTCCTCAGAATCACTTCTGTCCCTCACTTCTGCAGGAAGCTGCACCAGTCCCAGAGACTGGCCTGAGCACGTACTTGGGGTGTGCCAGCAGCTGGTAGAGAGCATGCTTGTTGTCCTCCAGGCTCATCATGGCCACTAGAAAGCACCTGATCACCTCCCAAGCCTGCCTCCGGTAGTAGGGCTCTGTGTTGGCACTTTTCAGGCAGTCCAGGGCGGTCTCGATGGCCTAAGACAAAAAGCACAGAATGGATAATGTGCACTGCTGCTGTTTTCTGGGGAAAGCCGAGCAGGGCAACAGTTTACCAGGCAGCCACAAGCAAGAGTTCTGAAAACGGAGACAGTAAAGGAATCTGCATGGCTCCAGATCAAGTGCACAGTGACTCCAGCTTTAATAGTTCACTTTTAAGCGTGTGTCCATGTGTGCATCTGTCTACTGTCATGTATATATTGAGTACAGGTGTCCAGAGATCACAGTGACTGATCCTTTAGAGCTGGAGTTATGGGCAGCACCACGGATGCTGGGACCTGAGGCCAGTAACCTCAGCAAGAGTAGCAAATGCTCGTAACTGCTCAGTCAGCTCTCTAGCCCAATTTGATGGTTTAATGACCAGCAGGAAACAAGAAGTCAAAAAGGTTCTGGAGGGTCCGGTGTGGCAGGCTGTCATCTCACACCCCCAGCTGGATCTGAAGCTCATGAGTTACACATGCTTGCCTGCCCTAAGGGTAAAACCTGAAAGATGGCTTTTTTATGCTTTTACTTCTCTTTAAAGAGAAGGCTATTCATCTACCAGCTCCCTGCAAACACACACACCTGCATGCAGACATATGTGCACACAGAGAAAGAGATAGTGACAGAGAAACACAGAGGTACAATTTTACACTAACTCATTTTTTTCCCAAGACTCAGGAAGGAGAACAAAGAGGGTTAGGATAAAAACATGGGAGAAGGCTGGATCCTGGTATACCAAGGGTGACAGACAATGAAAGATCTACTTGAGTTCTTAATGGAACTCAGGCCTGGAAATAAGGCCCAGTAAGAGTCTAACAGACCAGGAGCTCAGGTTGAGTTGGTCACTGGGAAGAACTCTATCTTCACAAGAATCCTAAATTCCTGTGTAACATTTCACCAGCCCACGAGCATTATGCAAGTCGCCAAGCAAACCACCATGTAATTCCCAGGCTCAGTGAGAGCCCCTCCCCTCATCGTAGGCTCATGCACGTAGTATTTTATATTGAAACCAGTCTTCTCAGAGCAAAACTTGTTGAGGTATCTCCTTGGTGCCTCCTCACTTTCCCACTTTACCTTTTCCATGGGAAGCTGGAGAGAGGCTTTGCAATCAGAGAATTCCACAGTAATGCTGGGGCCTTGAACTTCAGTCACAACGTAGTGCAGCTTCTGGGACTCCTTCAACATCTTCCTGTTGCTGCCGCCAAACTTCCCAAGCACACGGTAGGCCACGTGGGAGATGCTGTCTGCAGGGTTGCGCAATGTGCGCCACAAAGCCTAAAACATGAACGGACTTTCATTGAAAGCTTGGCCAGGCAGCAAGTACACAGTTTACGACCACAATTCTAACTGGTTAGATGTAAGGACTTTCTCCTGGCTCTGTCCCCTTCCTGGGGAAAAGTCAATGTTTATACAGTCTTACTTGTTTTCCTCCAGGGAAGTCCTGTGTCTTTACTAAACAAACAAACAAATTTTGGTGCTCTTTTATACGAAAGATGGCACAGGATAAAAAAGCAAAAGGTTGGGGCTTGAGAGATGGCTCAAGGGTTAGGAGCATTGACTGCTCTTTTAGAGGACCTGGGTTCAGACGTCAGGCCCCACATGCTGGCTCACTGCTCTCTGTGACCCCGGTCCCTCTTCTGGCCTCCGCAGGCACTGCACAATTGTGATGGAAATAGACATAAGCAAACACTCAGATACATACAGCATCTGACTCTTTAAAATAAAGGGCTCGAGAGCCAGTGAAAAGACACAAATCTCAGACATGAAGAACTTACTGAACATTCTTGTCCTGGATTTTTTTTTCCTTCTACATGATAAACAAATTCTATTAGAGGAGGGTAAGAGTATGGTAGGGGTCCCTGAAAGACAGGAAACTAAAACAGACAGCCACAAGGGCCAAGCTATGTTCTTGAATATATATAACTTGACCACATCTCCTCTTCAACCTCTCCTGCTCAGTAAGTCTTGGCAAAGGACAGGGAGGTCGTCATGTAGTTGGCTTAGTTTCTGCCAAAATGCTTACATAGACCTTGTCGCAGTCCCAGAGTGGCCCTCCCTCCACATCCAGGCCATCTTTAGAACCCCATGTTAGGGTTTTAGTACAACCAATAAAATAACGATAACATGAGCTGGGTGTGTTGGTGCATGCCTTTAATGCCAGCACTTGGGAGGCAGAGGCAGGTGGACCTCTGAGTTTGAGGCCAGCCTGGTCTACGGAGTGAGTTCCCAGGACAATGAAAGCAGTTATGCAGAGAAACCTTGTCTCGGAAAACAAAACAAAACAAAAAATACAACAACATTAGCACATTAGAGACAAATAAGCAAAGGTTGCATAAAAGCCCACTTTGCTCAGCACTCATGTATGCCAAATCTTTGTTCATGACAGCATCTGAAGCAGGACTCAGGGTTAATTAAACTCAGGTGTGCGCTGTATGGCACACACCTGGACAGCCTGCTACAGAACACTGCACACATTTGCTCATGCATCCCCTCGCCCATGAATTACCCATGCCTCAGAATGACTGTTATCCTTGTTTTAAGTCTATTTCCTTAACTTCTATCACAACACTCAATGTGAGAAACCAGCAATATTCAAGCTTCACATGAAATCTTGGTACATTTCCTCCCATCAAGCAAAATTCATTTCTCTCATGTTCTTGCAAGTCAAACCACTATGAGGGTAGCCTGTAAGGCCCCTCTCTGCCTCTGGGGGGGGGAGGGGTTTCTGTTTCTTAGCCAGGTGAGGGTACCACCAAGACTCAGAGGGTGGATCAGGAGAGACTATACAGTCCACTTGTCTTGGGGGTTACTGAAACTAAAAAGGACCTTTAACCTTATCTCTAAGGGTTCTCGTGGTTAAGCAAACTGAGGCCCAACACTACCTCAGCCCCAGCAGACACTCTTGCTTCCACTTCCCTGACTGCCCATACACACTCAGGTCAAGACGAGCTCTGCTTTCCAGAGCCGACAGCACAGCTCTCAGAGCCAGCTCTGCAGTCCTTCCATGACATGTGGGCCCCATGCCAGCATCTCCCAGTGTAGAGAGACCAAGAGATAATCTCAGAACTAACACCAGGGCAGGTGTTAATCTTGCCTCCAGTCCATGGTGCTGTCCCTCCAATCCAGCATGTCTAGTGGCCCCTGAGTTCAGGAGCCTCTGAGTCTCCACCATAGAGGGCTAGCTGGGACCCCACGCTAGGAGGCATCAAAAGTCCCCCTGCCACCAGTGACTACCAATCCCATCAGAATCACAGCAAAAACAAAGTGAAAAATGAGGATACTTAACACCTACTTGGGATGGGTGTTGAGACAGTTTCTCTGTGGAGCTCTGGCTGTCCTGAACCTCACTTGGTTGACCAGACTGACTTCAAACTCAAGAGACTGGCCTACCTCTGCCTCCTGAGTGCTGGGCTAAAGGTAGGACCCACAACTGCCCAGGAAACCTGATTTCTAATGAACAAAAAAGCCCAAGACTTCAAAACAACCTTGTAGTATCTGTTCTTTTTCTCCTGGGCTGAGGTGGGGCACCCATCAGTTTCCCTGCAGTTTCATCACTTTACTATGAACCCAAAAGTCTGTGTAGATTCAGGCAGGTTCTTTCTGGGAGCAGCAGCAGCTATACAGCCCCCACACCTTCTGCCTTCACACTGGCTTATGGAGACCACACTAGCAGTAACCGTTGGGTAGAACATCCCAGGGCTCTGCAAACAGGCATCACTCTGCCTCTGAGTGAGCCCAGTGACTCCTTCGGACAGACTGGAGGCCTGAAGAGCTGGTGCAGAGGTGGAAGGGCACTTACCTGCATGAGCTCTGCCCGCACAGGCTGAATGTGGTCATAGAGGAAATCCGGTTGCAGGTTGTCTACACACAACTCCAAGGTCCTCAGTCCTTGGCTGACTAACGTCTGAGACCCATTGAGGGCGGACACCAAGGGATCCATCAACATGGGCAGATAGGGCAGCAGAGAGCTCAGCCGCACCGGCACTGTGAGACACAGCTCCACAAAGAGGTCCTTCATGTGTTGCTTATGCAGGCCACTCTGCAACATGTTCAGGCCTGGAAACGGGTTGGAGGGGCTTGTTACTTCCGTAACACATGCACCATCAGCTGTTCAAAATCACAAGCCACTGTTAAACCTGTTAACTGCATCCACGGTCCCTTTCACTGTGGCAGCACAGGCTGTGGGCAGTTCCTGTAGGTCATCCAATGCTTTTATAAACATCCTATTACACTTTTGTAATGTGTCTAGGCAAACAGAAAAGAACCAGACCTGGCAGCAGGAGGAAATCAGCCTAAGGAGGACTAAGTAAGACCAGGGTAAGGCTGGACATGCGGCTGACAGGGACAAGGGCCACTCAAGGCATACCGTGGAAAATTCAAATATTTTACACTCCACACCATTTGTACAGAGTAACACTGCAAAAATATAAATAATGTTCACATGACAAGTCTTATGTGGTTTGACTGTAGAAACTAGTGAAGTTATTTTCTAAATGGGGTGAGCTGCCAAACTCCCACCCACCTTCCATGAGCTGTGCCTGTCTTAGCCAGCGTTAGTCAGTCAGAAGGATGCACACGTCGAGACACTGCGCTCACCTTGGAGGAGGTTTGGGAGGAGAGGCAGAAACTCCTGATACAGGAGGTCATGGCTGCCGCCTCCTATGGAGCGGAAGAGGGCACGGAGCAGGAGAAAGTAGTTGTAAGGCTCCTTGGCGGTCTGCGCCAGCTCCATGGAGCTGTTCACGATCTTGTGCAGGTGAGGCTGTGCAGAGAGAAGGAGGACAGGTGAGCACCAGTGAGGAGTTTCCACGCCCTCCAGACAGGAGCTCACACACCATTGCCATCAGCAGCATGAAAAGGTTATTTCAAATGGAACAAAAGAACAGAATGACCAGAATGGTTTTGGCCATCTAGTTATACTTAGTAGGTTCCCAGATACAGTTACCTGAGAATGGAATTTTGTTTTTTTAGGCTTTTGAGATGGGGACTCATGTAGCCCAGGCTGGTCTCAAATGTGCAAGGTAGCTGAAGCTGCCTTGATCCTACTGCCTCTACCTCCCAAGTGGTAGAACTACATACTACTCGTACATGATTCTGAATTTTCTACTGTCACCTGGCATAGCAATAGCATTCCATAGGAATACCTAAACTGCTGTTGGCATGTGGACCTTATCGGTGACACACCAAATTTAAAGAGGGTTCTACACATATGAAAATGGGAGTCACTGTAATTTCTGTTCAAAAGAGGAAACAATAAAAGTCCCAGGACCGTGGTGGCTCTCAGAGCAAAGTGCACATATCTTCAGCACCCCAGTGTCCCTAGAGCGAGACACATATTACCTTCAGCACCCCAGTGTCTCTGAAGCGAGGCACACATTACCTTCAGCATCTGCTCGTTTTCAGCTGCAAACAGGGACACTGATCCGAAGACCAACTTGAAGAGCTTGAGGTACAAGTTGGAGAGTTCCACATTGGAGCCCATTTCTGGCAGCCGGTCCAGGAGGTACTCCACCAGGATTGTGGCAAACAGAGCCGAGGTAGTAGGATTTGCCAAGAAAGAGTTGGCAACAATCTGTCAAAGTAAGAAATGCCCATGATAAAAATAATCCCCTTCGTCACTCAAAGCAGCTGTAAAAGGTAATGAGTTTCCAAACAAGATCCCCCTTAGCACAGTGGATCACCATCACCTGCCGCCAGAGGCAAGCTGCACCTCCTATCAGAGCAGAGCATCTGCTCACCACCCAACACTGACAGCCTGCATTTAACACCCATTAGCTTCTACTCTTGAAAGGAGCCTGCCTGAGGCATCCGAAGGCTTGAGAACTTTCTAGAATATCATTGCCTAGTCTTCCCCTACAAGCACATCCTTAGGGACAGCAATTTTTATAATTTCTTAAGGCCTCAAAGTGGATGAGTAAACACAAGCATATACAAAAAAGTTTAAACTGAGAGAATATAAAGGGGCTGGCATGATGGCTCAGCAGGTGAAGAAGGCAACCACCTCCGTGCCTGAAACCGGAGTTCAAGCACATGGTGAAAGGACAGAACTCTCTCTGTCTCTCTGTCTCTCTCTCTGTCTCTCTCTCTCTCACACACACACACACACACGTTAATAGAAAAGGGAGTTTATACCTGAAGAGCGTAATTTTTTGAGATCCTTTCCACCATGTAAGGGACTGTAGTCTGGAAGATCTCCTTGAACGTCAGGGGGTTCATCATGGTGAAGACACCAGCGAAGTGCTCCAGCACCTCCTTCTCTTCTTTCATTCGCACAGTCTGGCAGTTGGCTACTCGGATGTATGTCTGTCCATTTCCTGCGATCTGGACCTAGAATGGGAGAACCGCCACAGCCGTTACAATGGAGCACCTTCTATTGTGTATTATTTCTTTACAAAATCACAAGTTATATATGTTAAACAAGGTGCTGAATTCAACAATAAAGGTTATCCTCCTTCTAAAATCTGTTCTTGCCTCAATTTCGAAAAAGAAGAAATTAGGTGTTCTCATCAGGGAAGAAAAAAAAAGAGAGAAAGAAAAAAAAACACAGTTAAGTAAGAGGCAACTCAGAGGGTAAAGGTACCCGACGACCACCACTTGATAATAAATAAGCCCATTATCCCCTAAATGGCTTTTGTTAGAGCATTTCACCACAGTAATAGGAGAGGGAATTAAACACCAACATGCAATCATGATCCCCAGCACCACATAACTGGTGTGATGATGCATGTGTGCTATCCCAGCAAAATGCAAAGCTGGGCGGGTCACGCAACAGAAATAAACCCAGATGCATCCAAACTGGGAGTAAACGCCAAAGGCTTGTTCCATCACTAGCACTCACTCTGTCCTAAGGGTACCTTCCACCCGCAACAGCACGGTTTGCAGCCACTTCATACCTGATAAATATCCAAGGCTTGCATTGCGTACTTCACGAGTTTGATGTAAATCTGAGTTTCTTTAGGTTGTAACTGCTTGTTAGGAATAAACTGAGCTTCTAGAAGAGAGAGACTACATTAAAACCTGGCAAACACACCAAACTAAAAATGTTGTTGGTCCAAACAGTGTAAGAGTAGAATTACCACCAGGTGCTTTACATGACGTTATGCCCCACGTGATGGTCTTGACGCCACAGACCAAGGTTTTCACCAAACTCCGGCAATCTGTGACTTGGAATGTCTGCTTATCTTCCTTGTCTTTTTCTCCTTGCTTTTCAAATGGGGGCACAGGGGCCGGGGTCACTGGGGTTGCTGGAGTTGGGGGGGGAGGGGGAGGGGGAGCAGGGGTAGGCACAGGGGCTGGGGAAGGTGCTGGGCCAGGGGCAGCAGGGGCTGTGGGCACTCCAGGCAGCGTGGCTTCTGTAGCTCCCAGTTCAGACTGAGGCTTGCATTTCTTAAAAATGGCTGAGAGCTGGTACCGGGCAATGGTATGGAACTTGAGGACAAAAACCTAATGGCAAAAGAAATTTGGGTCAAGGGAAGGAGTTAAAAGTTAATAGCCAAACATCTGAAACCACAAAACTGGGGTCAAGGGAAGTGGCCAAAAGTTAATAGGCAAACGTGACACTCCTTGATGTCATCCTGTCCATCACTACAAAAGACAACAGAAGAGGTGATTGCTCAGTCTGAAAAATGCTTGCCTTACAAGCAAGAGGATTTGTGTGCAGTTCACAGAACCCATGCAGCAGATCAGGATATGGCAGCAAGCTCTTGTAATCCCAGCTATAGAGAGGCGGACAGCAGGGATCCCTGGGGCTGGCTGGATAGGCAGTAGAGGTTACAAGGTGAACTACAGGCCAACAAGACCTTGCCTTAAAAATATAAAACATGCTGCCGAGATGGCGCAGCTATTAAAAGATGATACATCTGTTCCAGAGGACCTAAGACCCATTTCCAGCACTCACGCGGGATGGCTCAAACTGCATGGAATGAGCTCCATGGGACTCTAAAGCCTGGCACACATGAACACATGCACTACACACACATAACACACGACTAAAATTTAAAATCAAATCTTTAGAAAATAGAGCCAAGCAGTGATTGGACATGCCTTTAATCATAGAACTTAGGAGGCAGAGGCAGGAGGATCTCTGCGAGTTAGAGGCCAGCCAGCCAGATCTACAAAGTGAGGTGCAGTAAAAGAAAAAGGAAAAAAACAAAAACGTATGATGGGCCTTTAGGACATCTAAAATGGCTCTGTGTTCTAACACACATTTGCACAAAGGTCAACAGCTGCTGGTTTCTGACCTGGGTGAGCAGCATCCAGTTTTGACAAAAGACTGCTAAAGTGGCCCTTCAGTGTCAAGGAAAACCTTTCATCCTTCCCCAGACACTAACTGGGGTGTCCTCAAGCTGCTTTAACTCTCAGGGCAGCCCTGATGCTTCCTGACACATGCTGACCATCCCGAGACTGAAGAGAAACATACAGAAATAAGCAGCTTCCAAGCATGGCTGCCGGCAGCAGGAGGACCCAGGATTTAAACAATGTGGTCTAACTCCCAAAGCCAAACTCCTATCTGGCCACCTCAGCTGCCTACATTTAACAAAACTTAAGATAAACCAAAGTAGCCAGTACCTCCAGCATCCGCATCAAGACATCTCTGCCGTTGCCGCTTTCCTGCTCACTCTTGGAGCGAATACAGTCTACCAGGTTCAGCAGGAGTTTGCAGGACATGGTTTGGATGCTACTGGGCAGGGACTCATCATCGATGTTCTTGGCAAAGAGCTGGACGGCGAGGGAAAGGTCACTGAGGGGCAGGTGCTGGCGAACGTGGTGTACAAGGTCAGCAAGTGTGCTGTAGGCGAGGGGTCTGCAGGAAGAGACGTCACTGTACTCCCTGTAGCAGTGCTGGGACTGCAGTGCTAAGAGAGGAGGGTCCAGCATGGCCTTAGGCCCCACCTAGACCCTTGTTCCTCTCCCAGCTGCTTGACTGAAAGGCCCAGTCTGTCTTGTGTTTCACTCTACGTACTGAAAAGCTGACTTTAACCCAAATTACAAAGTTCCTGACATCATTGGCTTTTTTGGTGCTGACTTTAGGGAGGGCGGAAGGGTTAGTTGGCTAAGTTGGTTAGTTTCAGATCACAATCTATCACTGCAGGGACCCAGGGAAGGAATTCAAGCTAGAGCTTGAAGCAGCAACAGTGGGGGACCCTGCCACGGGCTCAATCACTCTGCTTTTAAACAGCCCAGGATCACCTGCCTAGGGTTGGTGCCACCCACGGTGGACTGGGCTCTATTAATTAGCCATCAAGAATATGTCCCATAAATTGACCATAGGTCAATCTGACAGGAGCAATTCTTCATAGAGGTTCCCTCTTTTCAAGTAACTCTCTAGATCAGCTACTGACAGTTGATGGGTTCTTGGCAAGGATAAATGTTCTCTTGAAGGCAACAGTTTTCAACCTGTGGGTCAGAAACCCTTTGGGGTTGAGAACCACTGCTCTAGATGATGTCAAATCAACAATAATGACTAGCCAGGAAAATATATAAGTTTGTTTATGTACTGAGTGGGGTCTGCTGTTCAAACACTAACAGTGTGCCAGGCGTGGTGGCACACACCTTTACTCCAAGTCCTGTGCCAGGCGTAGTGGCACACACCTTTACTCTCAGCACTCAAGAGGCAGAGGCAGAGGCAGATAGAATCTGAGTTCCAGGCCAGCCATGGTTACCTAGCTAGACTGTCTCAAAATCTTAACTAGTTAATAGGTTAATGCTCTACATGTTATGGCAATGTATTTAATATTTCCTGTGTTATTAAATCACTCCTACACCTTGGCACAAGTGCATGAGCACACACATACAAATAAATTCCCAAAATGTTTAAAGAAGTGGTTTTGTTGTTGTTGTTTTGTTTTTAAAACAACCTGAGCACTTCCATACTTCCAAACCTACTGCCATTCTAAATTCAATAGGTGAGTAGGGCCCAGCAGCCTGCCTGCATTAGAACTTTCCCAACATGCAGGTCATCCTGTCCCTGGCCATCATGCCAACCAGGCCTGCATCCTGGGTCTAACAATGCTGTACCTGAGTGTCTCCCGTGCTGTGTATCCAGAGCCAATCAGGATGGACTCATCGAACAGCTTGTCCATGCAGGGGATGAACTCTAGGAAACACGTAAGAACATAAAGGACTTCACAAACCTTCTACAGTGGTCAGTCTGTGGCCTGGTAGGGGAAGAAAAGAGCAGAGAAAAGACTAGAAAGGCACTGTGAAGTGGGATGTTGGTTCTCCTGGGCCACACAAACCACCTGCCCACAAAGACACAGTCAGGGAATGCTTGTTGTTAGAGAACTGACCAAGATGGGCTGGAGAGATAGATGGCTCAGCTATTAAAGGTTAGACTCACAACCAAAGACGGAAGAGAATGAACTAAGACTATGAACAACAAGCACACAGGACATTTAGGTTCTGGAACAAGACTGGCATACAGCCAGCTTAGTTCTAAAGTAAAGCACATGTCATGTCTCTGGCCACCTGCAGGCACCTGCATTCATATGTATAATTCCTCATCCCAACACATACACAATTAGTAAAATAAATCTTAAAAGGGAGGACAAAAGGGCGTGGCAGCACACGCCTTTAATCCCAGCATTTGTGAGGCAGAAGCAGGCAGCCTGGTTTACAGCATGAGTTCTATGGTAATCATGGCTACACAGAAAAACCCTGTCTCAAAAAACAAAAGAAAACACAAAAAAGAAGTTGGCTCAGTAGAAGGCATGTGTTCAATTTCCAGAACCACATAGCAGCTCACAATTAGCTCCATTCTCTGGATGTGATGATGCCCTCTTCTCGTCTCTACAGTCAATAGGCACACATATGGTGCACAGATATACACAGATGCAAGTTAAAAAAAAAAAACACATATATTCATGTATATAAAAGTAAACAAAAAAATTAAGGAAATGCAAAAAGGCCCAAGGCAGCAATAAAGAACAGACATGCCAAGACCCTGTAGAACCTCCATGAAGTCACCAGGCCTTGCACCAAACATGGCATGGCCTTCAAGGAAAAGCTAGCCTTACGGTTTCTCAGCTCCGTGGTGAGGATGTGCTTGGCAGCAATGAGGAGCTCTTTCCTGAGGTGTGCAGTCTCCGCTGGGCAATTGGAAAGCAACTGGAGCATGCCTTTCACCATCTGCTGAGAGTACTTGGTCACTAGCTCCTGCCATAGCAAGGAAGACAACAGTCATACTTCTGTGGGAGGTGGCAGAGACATGAAGTCCTATCACAAATCATCAGGCCTAATAAGCAAGTACCACCCAAAATGTTTTAGTGTGTACGTGTGTGTGTACAGAGCTGGGCAGCCATCGTCACTCTGAAAGTATGACAACATGGACAGATGGCCTTCCACGCTGTGTTAAGTGTGGATGCAGCATTTGTATTGCTCTACTGATTTATGTTTCAATAGTAAATATGCATTATTCCCTTATTAGAGAGAAAAATAAACACTAAAACCTTGTTTTAAAAAATATTCAGGGCTAGAAAGATGTCTCGGAGGTTAAGGGCCCTGGCTGCTCTTCCAGAAGACCCCCTTTCAGCTTCTAGCTCCCATGACAAGCGGCTCACAATCACCTGTAACTCAAGATCTAGAAGACCCAATGCCCTCTTCTGCCTTCCACAGGCACATCTTTTTAAAATAAAATAAGTAAATGCCAGGCACGGTAGCACTCACGTTTAATTCCAACACTTAGGAGGCAGAGGTAGGCAGGTATCTGTGAGTCTACCCTGGTCTACCTAACAAGTTCCAGAAAGCTACATAGTAAAGTCACTGGCTCAAAAATCAGTCAGTCCTCTTTTGAAGAGTTTCCTCTGTGTATCCCTGACTACTGTCTTGGAACTCACTTTGTAGATCAGGCTGGCCTCGAACTCAAGAGATCCGCCTGCCTCTACCTCCCTAGTGCTGGGTTTAAAGGCGTGCACCACCACAGCCTGGCTCACTCAGTCCTCAGTGACAAGAGACTGGCTGGGACAACTCTGAGGAGCTTTAAACATCTGACTCAACACCAAGAAACAAAACCTTCATTTATTTATCTGGTCATGAGGGTCAATGTCTACAATCTTGCACTCTGAAGATTACGGACGATGGGTTGAAGACCAGCCTGGGCTGCATAGTAAGACTATAATCTAAAGTGATTTTTATCTTAAAACAATTGTTAAACCCTTACAGAGTTCCACGCCAGCTGAGACCCTGTCTCCAAAAAAAAAAGGCTGAAAAGCAAATTCTATTACAATAGATCAGAATTACATTTACTCCACACTTTAGAACAATTGTTGACTGCCCACACAAAAGTTTTATTTAAAAATTACATAGCTTGCTGGATGGTAATGGTACACACCTTTAAACCCAGCACTCAGGAGGCAGAGGCAGGCGGATTTCTGTGAATTCAAAGACAGCCTGGTCTACAAACAAGTTCCAGGAGAACCAAGGCTACAAAGAGAAACCCTGTCTTGAAAAATCAAAACCAAACCAAACAAATAAAATCATATAGCTTAAGCCACATCTAATGTTAAAAGTCTGTTATTCTAAATCTTGAGAGACACAGGCAGGAGGATCACTGCAAACTGGAGATTTGTTACCAGAGCAAATCATGGCAACCAGGCTGTCTAGTCAGACCATATCTCAAGAAAGGAAAAGATGGGCTTGGGGGAGTAAGATGGCTCAGGAGGTAACAGCACTTGCCATGGAAAAAGCAAATCTATGGGGACAAAATAAAAAAAACACAGGTCAAGGTCTGCCAGGAATTGGAGATGCCAGGAAGAAACTGACTACGAAACTTTAGGACAGAAACTATCTGTAAATTAATGCGGTGACTGGAAGCAACAGTCAATTCGACACATGCACAGAAAATCAAATTTGTTTTATGTAATAACAAAAACAGGGTGTGGAGAGAACTCAGTGGCTAAAGTGCTGGCCACGCAAAGCAGTCAGGTCAGATGCCCGAACCTACATAAACTCTGGGAGGGAATGGCAGCAGTATTCCACCCTTGGAAGGTAGAGACAGGGTCCCAAGCAGGGTGCCGACAGGACTAACCATACAATGAGCTCTGGGTTTGACTTTAGAGACCTTGCCTCAAAAAGATCATTCCCTACGCCAACCCTATTCTCTACACACGTGAATCTCATACTCACAAATACACACTTACTCAAAGCACACATACATACACATGAAAGAAAAAAATAGCAAATCAAGTCCAGGAACTTACCTGGTAAATTCTGATGATATAGGCTAAAAATGACAATGTTTTGATCTGAGCGGCAATGAAGTCAGCGTACAGCTCCTTGTTGTAAAGCTTATGTTGCCTGGGCAGGAAGTGAATACAAGTCTAATGTCAGTCCTTTCATAACTTGGAATTAAACACCTACAGAGACTACTGAGCCTTGAAGTTCCTTCATTTCCAAACAGACCACAGCACCACTGCAGCATACATAAATGCATCTACTTTTATGTAGTTTCTAATCACGTGAAGGGGACTGGAGAAACAGCTCAGGGGTTAAGAGCACATGCTGTTTACAGGAAACCCGGGTTCCGTGCCCAGCATCCATGATGGACAGCTCAGAACCTCCTGAAACCATAGATCCAGGGGAATCTGACGCCCTCTTCTGGCCTCCATGGGCACTGCTCTCCTGTGCACATAACCACACATAGACATACTTTTTAAAAATGAAATAAAAATCAAATAACATAGAAGTTCTAAAAGGCCCAAATCAAACCATACCACAGCACTCCTAATGTGGACTGCCTATCTATGTTCCTCAGGGCATCTGTGTGCTTAACACAAACTCTGGGAATGGCTGGAGAGGGTCACTCCTCAGGTGCTCCTCAAGAACCTCACAGCCAGAGAGGCTGCATGTCAGCAGAGGGTGTCCTTAAGGAATGCTATTTGGTTTAAGACGAGGATGGATCCAGTAAGCCTGTTCCTCCTCAGCAGGGAGCCCTGGAGGCCACACGCTGGCTGTCAGTTTTCTCAAGGAACAGTCAGAACAAGCAATGCCTAGGGACACTGGGAACTTCTAAGATGAGAGAAAACAACTTCCCAGAGCATCTTTTCAACTAAGAGGCCAAGGACATGGCTCAGCAGCTAAGGATACCTACTGCCAAGATTGACAAGCTGAGTTCAACTGCTGTGACTCACAAGATGGAAGAGGAGAACTGACTTCTGCAAACTGACCTCTGACCTCCCCAGCACAGCATGGGCATGCACACACTCAAACCCACAAAACACAGATGGATAAAACTTCACAAAAAAATTGTAAAAAGGAACTAGAAAAACCATAGCCGCCACCACTATGTCAATAGTAAGTCAAAGTGCACAGAGTTTGTTTAAGCACACTCACAATTATCACATCTCAAGGATGGCGCAATGGCACTCACTGATTGGAGAAAGCCCTGTGCCGTCAGCTCTGCCACGGCCTGAGGAATGCTTACCTGGCTTGTGCAGAGACCTGGATGGCGATGGTATTCATGATCAAGGGCACAAACTCGGCAACGACATTGTGGATGTTCAGTTTGTACAGCTGTAGGAAACAGCAAGCTCAGTGTTTTTACATTCGTCTACCACGGAATCATCTGGCAGACCACAGAGACATCCATGAGCATCGGGGTTCCCTGCACATCTGATTCACTGAAGGAAACTAGACAGGAACGTTCACATGAAAAAATAAAAATGGTCAAGGGGTACACGTACCTGGTACATTAGTACAACAATGATGGGCAGCTCGGCCAGGACTTTCAGCGAAAGTGATCCTCGTGGAATGATGGAGTGCTGTGAGATGCAGAGAGGAGAGGCAACCATCAGCTCTGTGGCACCTAAAAGTCCAGCCAGTGCCAACAAGGACCACAATGAACAGAGACACTGACACATCTTTGCAAGTATCGGTGGATGACCCAAGCTAAGTCCACGCACTGCTACTTCATAGATGGCTAAAGCTTGGGGAAATCCAAAGAGATTCAAATCACCTAAGAAACCTGGGGGTTGTGGGTATGTCTATGAGGATAGGAAGCCTGGTTTGGAGATAAGGCCTCCCTACATACTCTTGGTTGAGCTCAAACTTACAGTGATTCTCCTGTCTCTGCATTATAAATGCTGGGATTGTGAGCATGCAATACCAGTCCCAGCTGTCTGGTTTTTGAAAGAGTCTGACTATGTGACCCAGGCTGGCCTTGAACTCACTACTTAGCCAAGGCCAATTTGTAACTCACAGTAATCCTCCTGTTTCAGTCATGTACCATGTACTTCAAGATCCAGTCTCTTTTTCTTTCTTCCTTTCTTTTTTCCCTGAGACAGGGTTTCATAATGTAGATCAGGCTGGCCTCAAAATCACAGAGATCCGCCTGCCTCTGCTTCTTAAGAGCTGATAGTAAAAGTGTGTGCTACCCAGCCCAGCAACACACCCAGCTTTTTAAGCCAGTATTTGACTTAAAAGAACAAGAAAAACGTCAAATATCCAATTTAGTCTACAGGCTTTATTTGATATTTATATGTAGAAAAATGCTTATAGTAAATCTAGGAGAGGCTGAAGAGCTTCTTCAGGACTCTCAAAACATGAAGGGCAGATGCACACTACCAGCAAGCAATGGACTGAGCTCTGCTTAAAACTCAGTTTGGGGGCTGGAGAGATGGCTCAGAGGTTAAGAGCACTGGCTGCTCTTCCAGAGGTCCTGAGTTCAATTCCCAGCAACCACATAGTGGCTCACAACCATCTATCATGAGATCTGATGCCCTCCCCTGGCGAGTTGGCATACATGGAGGCAGAATATTGTATACATAATACATAAATAAATAAATAAATCTTTTTTTTTTAAGATTTATTTATTGCCGGGTGGTGGTGGCGCACGCCTTTAATCCCAGCACTCGGAAGGCAGAGGCAAGCAGATCTCTGTGAGTTCAAGACCAGCCTGGTCTACAAGAGCTGGACAGGCTCCAAAGCCACAGAGAAACCCTGTCTTGAAAAAAAAAAAAGATTTATTTATTATGTATACTACAACATTCTGCCTCCATGTATGCCCACCCGCCAGAAGAGGGCGCCAGATCTCATTACAGATGGTTGTGAGCCACCACATGGTTGCTGGGAATTGAACTCAGGACCTCTAGAAGAGCAGTCAGTGTTCTTAACCTCTCAGCCATCTCTCCAGCCCCCTAAATAAATCTTTAAAAAAAAACAAAAAAAAACAAAAAAAAACTCAGTTTGGTTCTCCTCAGCACAAGAAGAAGTCTTGTCTCAGTACAAGCACAAATGCTAACATGCCTTCCTGTGGGCCGTCACATGTAGCCCAAGCTGGCATCCAACTTGCTATGCACTGAGGAGTCTTCAACTGACCCCACACTTCCCTAGTGCTAGAATCACAGGCACGCACTAGCATGCTCAGTCGTCCAAATGCTGAGGACAGAGCCCTGGGCCTTCCTGCATGTGTGCAGGCAAGCGTCCGTCCAATAGACACATGCCCCCAGCCCCAGAAAAACATTAACTCAGCCCCAAAAATGAGTCATGGCAAAAGGTCACCACATCTCTCCTACGTGACAAACAACACTCATATTGCCTCTGCAAAGTCCAAGACACAGATTTCCAGATAAAAACTGGAAAAACAAGGTCAAGAGGAAGGGTCACAAACTTTTACAGAGTCAGCAAACCAGAGTGGGGCTGGGGACCATCTGGGACTTCTCTGGCCCAGAGAACTTCAATTTTATCTATAGCTTCAAAGGACTTCTAGCAGATCAGAATCTCTCTGCCCCATGCCTAGCCTGCTACTCTTGTCAGTAAGAGACCTCGGTTCCCTTGGTAGGCTGGGTTTTTATTTTTTGTTTGTTTTTCAAGACAGGGTTTCTCTGTAGCTTTGGAGTCTGTCCTGGAACTAGCTCTTGTAGATCAGGCTAGCCTCGAACTCACAGAGATCTGGCTGCCTCTGACTCCCAAGTGCGGGGATTAAAGGCGTGTGCCACCACTGCCTGGTGGTAGGCTGGTCTTTACAGCCAAACATCACCAGTGCCCAAGGGTTCGCCTTCACAACCTCCAAGACCAGGCTTATGCCTCCAGGTAAAGAAAAGAGGAAAAGAGAAAACCAAATGGTCTAAGTTAACTCATTTTTCCCTTTACCAAAGAGAGAAGCCACAGATTTGGAAAGGATACATGAAAACGAGACAAAGCTGTCACCAGGGAGGGAGAAACACCCACCGTCCGTGTCTCACTGTCTTCCCGCTCAGGATTGACCTTCACGGCAATTGTCGTGATCATACCCACCATTTCTGGTGGAGGCACTGTGTTCTCAGGGATCCCCTGAGGATTCTCAAAGTAGCGGTTCTGCACAGAAAGAACGGTAATGGCAAACAGTGTGTTTTGTCTTTAGTATTACCCACCCTAGAACCAGAAACCCACCCCAGTCACTTCTTTAACTAAACCTTTCCAAACACTGTTTGGGACAGGTGTTAAATAAATATAAGCAATAAATTCAAACTTTAACACAAACATACCACTACTTTTGGAAGCTCCTTGTAAATCTGTTTCACAAAATCCAAAAAGTGATGAATCTAAAAACAAAAGAAAACAAAAACCAGAAACGCTTTGAGAACATACTTACAGGGTCAGTGACAGCTCAGGGGGTAAAGGTGCTCACTATTCAAGCCTGACACCTCACTGATCCCTGAAGACATGCCCGAGCTGTCCTCTGAACTCCACACGTGCGTTTAGGCACACTCGCCACCCCCACCCCGCTAATACCTTTTAAATGATATTAAAAGGTAGGAACTATCAGGCAAGATACAAATGGGCAAAGGATATAAACAAAACAAAGCAAAACACACACATGAAGAGGAAGGAAAAAAAAAGAGACCGAAAGACACTGATGAACAGAAACCAATTTTCTATCTCAGAAACAGCCAAGGGATGAAGACTTAGGAAAGGCCATTATGTGCTATTCAGAAAACAGTGGATTGTAGGTTGGCTGCTCTCACAGAGGAACCAAACTGGATCCCCAGCACCCATGTATCTGGCAGCTCACAACTGCCTATGTAACTTCAGTTCTGAGAGATCCAGCACCCTTTTCTCATCTCAGATGGCAACCACACACATGCTACACATCCATCAAGATGGCACACACGTATTTTAAAAATAAAATGAATAAACACACGTGTAAATGAATAAACACACGTTTGAAATAATGCAAGAATAGAGACTCTTATACCATTAAGGGAATCAAACCAACCAGGCTTCCCAGAATCAGTCTGAACATATGTGAAGCATTGGAACTGTACTCTGACTCAGTAACCCTGCTTCTGCAAACCTAGTTAATTGAATAACCTGGTCCATAAATGAAAAATATTTGGCAATAGTCATTAAGAAGAAAATTTGAACTGGGCAGTGGTGGCTCACACCTTTAATCCCAGAACTCAGAAAGGCAGAGGCAGGTTGATCTCTGTAAGCTCGAAGTCAGCCTGGTCTACAAAGTGAGTTCTAAGACAACCAGGGCTACACAGAGAAACCTGGTCTCAAAACAAAACAAAAACAAACAAACAAAAAAAAAGGAGAAAAAAAAACAGAAAAGATTTTAAGTGCCCAGAAATATGCTCATAAAAAGAAAAAAGAAAATCAAGGCGGGAGAAGGTACTCAGGGGTTCAGTTCCCAGCACTCAGGCCGGGTGGCTTACAACCACCCGTTAACCCATCTTCAAAGGATGTGACATCCTCTTCTGTCCTCCATGGACATCTGCATACATGTCATTTACAAGGCAAAGAACTCGGCCCCCTAAAACTATAGCTCACCCAGCATCGCTCTGCTGCTGGGCTACAGAACTGAGATCAAACCAGCTCCAACAGAATTCCCCTTTATCCTTACCCAAAAGAAAATGGTTGGAACTTCTAGTCCATCATATAAGAGCCTGAGCTGACCCAGTAAGTACCCTGGTCAGTTACTGCACTCCAGCTACTGAGAAAATCCAGGGAGATATTTGTGCACTCATGCAAACAGAAATCATAAAGACAGCTCTGAAGAGAGGGAGACTAGTAGAACAAGGAGCAGGAATATTCTCAAAATGTGCTATGTGCTTCATGAAAAGGCCCTTATATTACTTGGCACAAGACAAGGAGCAGAGGGAAGGTGGGGGTACAGAATTCCTCCCAACTGAGGCTTTATTTTCTACACAGTACTTGTTCAGTAGACTCATGTAAGGAAAAGGGCCAATCAACTCACGTAAGAGTAAAGACCAGCAAGATGGCTCATGAAGTAAAGGTAGTTAGTTGCTACCAAGTCTAACAATCTGAATTTAATTCCTGGGACCCAAGTAATAGAAGGAGAGATCCAACCACCCCACGTTGACCTCTGAATACCAAGAACATGCCATATCACATTTGTGTACACACACACACACACACACACACACACACACACGAGAGATAGAGAGAGAGAGAGAGAGAGAGAGAGAGAGAGAGAGAGAGAGAGACACGTAATAACTTACTTCTTGCGTGATTGGTGGCCTGAACTGTTTGTGCAGTTCAATAATTATTCTTAGACAAATAAGAACATTTTCTTCATTTTCAGTCTTTAAACAACAGCAGAAAAAAAATCAAGTTACATTTTTTAACACATTTTCATCTCAAGATTAAGATAAACTGTTGATGGAAATGGTGGGGCATGCCTTTAATCCCAGTACTTGGGAGGCAGAGGCAGGCAGAGTTAAGAGCTAGCTTGATCTACACAGTGAGTTCCAGGCCAAGACTACATAGTGAGACTCTGTCTCAAAAAAAAAAAAAAAAAAAAAAAAAAAAAAAAAAAAAAAAAAAAAAAAAAAAAAAAAAAAAAAAAAAAAAAAAAAAACAACCAAAAATAAACCATCTAGGCATTTTCTACATGTTTCTCTTCCTGAACCAATCAGCTCGTTTGATTTGCTGAAAAGTACAGTTCCCAGATCCAGCAGTCCTAGACAGAGAGAGCAACAGTCTTTTGGGCCATCTGAACAGCATTCCACCAATGTGTTAGGGTAACTCGGAGAAAGGTGACCTAGCGTATATGACACAGAGGCAAATCATGCATGAATTGCTGCCTCTTCCTCCCTTTCGATATAGGGGTTCATGTATCCTAGGCCTGATTTGAACTCACTACATGTCTAAGGACAACCTTGAACTCCTGAGTGCAGAGATAAGAGCTGTGCTTCACCTAGCCTGGCTTATGTGGTATTAAGGAGGTAACATGCATGCTAGGCATTCTACCAGGCTAGCCTCAAACTCAATGAGAGCACTCCGTCTCTCTCTCCCAAATGTTGGTATTAGAGGGATGTGCCACCACAACAAGCCTGAATTGGTGTAATGCTTTAGCGGCTAAATGACATCCTGCCTGCAACCAACAACAAAAAATGGCTCACTGCTTGGAAATACAGGTTGCACATTCCTGATCCAAAAACCCAAAAGCTGAACTGCCCTCAACTCCTGAAGTTTTTGAGCATCTGACAAGATAACAAGTAGGAAAATCTATGCCTGATTTCACATAATGGTTTTAAGTCAAAACAAACACAGATGCTGTAAAAAAAAAAAAAAGGCTTTATAAAATTACCTTCAAGCTACCTGCAGAAGGTGCCAGTGATAATCTACCAAGCCTCACATTCAGGCTCAGACTGTAGCCCTAATATATCCTGTTATGTATATACAAATACTCCAAAACTCAAAATAAAATAAAAATCCCCAATATTCCCATTCCCAAATATTTGGGGTAAAGGGTACTCAAACCATGTTGTCAAAAGACAAAGGAAAAACAATCAGCTACTGAGCAGCCACTATGGACTGGACCAGGTGCTAAGTGCAGGCCCATGCTCTGCTCTGTGAGGGAGGGACCAGCCACATTCTACCCTCGAGGTCACGGAGCCTCAGAGATCGTGTGCAATGCGGCCAGTGTGGTCAGCTTATGAATGGTAGAGCTGAGGCAAGATCCCAAGACAATCTCCTAAGAAAGCTAATCTGCTCAAGGGCCCGAGACACAACGAGATTCTAAACATGTCAAGACAGGAGAAAACAAAAAGGTTGGCAAACATATTCACCTAGGAATCTAAGGTCTTTCTGAACATGGTGGCATATACCTTTAATCCCAACCACCTGAGAGACAAGGGCAGGCCAACCTGGTCAACTCAACATGTTCCAGGCAGGCCAGGGTTACACAGTGAGACCTTGTCTCAAAAAGAAAAAAGGGCCAGGTATGTTGGCAAACACTTTTAATCCCAGCACTCAGGAGGCAGAAGCTGGTGAATCTCTGAGTTCAAGGCCAGCCTGGTCTAAATAGGAAGTTCTAGGTCTGCTTGGGCTGCATTGTGAGACTCTGTCTTTAAAAAAAAAAAAAAGTCTTCAATTATGTAGTCTTTCTGAATTAGAAAGAGACATTAAGAAAAATTTCACTCATTTAAGCAGATCTTTTTTCTTTTGACAGGGTTTCTCTGTGCAACCTCATTTAAGCAGATCTTTAGGGAGTCGTAGACGACTGGATTTATCCCAAGAAAAACCATGGAATGTTTTAAACATGGCTGTTAAGAAAATTCTCAAAGATTACCTCTAAAAATCGAAACATCACAGACAGAACGTTTTTCGTGTGAGGACGAAGATGCTCATTGGTCGGTATCCTGTGAAGTATTTCGAGTACTAGCTTCCGCAGTTGCTGACAAGGAAACACAAATGTAAAACACAGAAGTTCCAAACTCACTGTTTAACCTTACGCATACGTCATATGGCTGACTGTACCCAGCACCAGCAACCACCACCTAAGAGGAATTTGACCTTTAGAGACCTGCAAATTCACATGTAACCCACAGTATGTGTGCAGATCATCTTCAGTATCTCCACAACTACAAAACAAAGCCTCACCAGTACTCCCAGCACAAGACACAACTGTGAGGATAGAGCAGAAGAAGAGCAAACACGGACTCTTAAGAGGAAAAGAGAAGGGGCCGGAGAGATGGATGACTCAATGGTTAAGAGCCCATCTTACTCTTACAGAGGACAGGAGTTTAGCTCCAGCACCCATCAGGTGACTCTCAACCACCTGTGACTCCAGCTCCACAAAACCCAACACCCACTTCTGACTTCCAAGGGACCCTGAATTCAAATGTGCTCATGCACCCATGCACACAGACACATAATTAGTAAGAAAATACATCTTTTGGGCTAGAGATTGCTTAGCAGTTAAGAACACTAACAAGCTGCTCTTCTAGAGGACCTGGGTTCTATTTCCAGGACACGCTTCAGTTCTAGGGAATGCAGTACCTTCTTCTGGCCTCCACAGGCACCAGACATGCTTGCGATACACAGACACACATGCAGACAGAACACCCATACACTTTTTTTTTGTTTTGACTGAAAAAAAAAAACTTAAAAGAGAAAAGAAAACGCAAAGAACGCAAAATAACTAATTTTACGGTTCCCCTGACACCCATCTCCTGTTCCTCAGAGTCCAAGGGTGTGTTTCAGTCATGTTGCACTAAGACCCCTGGATCCTGTACAGCAACTCAAAACTATGAGGCCAGTCACGTACTTAAGCTCTCGGGTACAACCGAAAAATGCTCCAGCTACGGACAAACAGCATTACAGCAACTGTTTTCAGATTCTTTAAGAAGTAAAAGCTGACACAGAGGAAACAATGGCATAGTGAGTCTATGTTGCTTATGTGGTTAGAGGTACTGGGAGGTGATGCTGAACTATAGAATTCTTCTTTTAAATTGTTCAGGTGGGTGCAGGTGCCAAAGGAAGCCAGAGATATCAGAGCTGGCTGGTTCGAGAGCGGTTTTAAGCCATCCTGCCTGGGTGCTGGGAACCGGATTCTGGCCCTCTGCAAAAGTAGCATAGACTCTTCATCACTGAGTCAGCTTCAGTCACACTTAATTGTTTGATTGATTTATTATACGTGGGCACGTACAGATCACACAGCACATGTAGAGGCTAGAGGACAACCTTCAGGGGTCAGTTCTCCCCTTCTGTCATGTGAGTATCACCAGACTAAGCTCTGGTTCTCAGAGCACCTTTGTCTGCTAAGTGATCTCACCAGCCCTCTTTTGTGCCCAACTGACTAATCCACATACACACACTCCTAGCTGGCAGATGCAAAGAACTGAACCTGCAGAAAAGATGAATAAAGTCATGGAGCTAGCAGTCCTGAGTGGTTACCCTGAAGACAAAACCACTTTCATTCTTGGGCAAATCTTTCATTTTTTTCATTTTATTACATTGTTTTATTCATTTTCACTTATGATCCTCCATGTGCCATTTTTCTTTCCCTGCAACTGTGAACAGATTACCTGGGCTGGCTTCTCCTGAAGAAACTGGACTTCTCCATCTTGGAGAAACGTAAGAAATCGAGGGATGATATGTTCCAGGAATGTAGAATACTGAGGAGACGACGTGACATTCTGGGTGGCAATGAAAAAAGGAAGGGCATAGTAAGTTATGTGCTTATTTTCATTTTGAATTCATACAACAATCTCAAAAGAAAACAAAACAAAGTTTTTCATTTGTTTTTATAAAACATGAATTTTTTTCAATTCATGCTTGCACCTGCATGAGTTTTTATGTGCACCACCACATGCATCCAAGTTTCCAAGAAGGCCACAATAAGGCATAGGATCCCTTGGAACTGGAGTGACAGGCCACTGTGAGCTAGAACCAAACCCAGATCGGTCCTCTACAAGAGCTGTACACACTCTTAACCACTGAGACATCTAAACATTTCCAGACCCAGTGCTTTCAGGTGCTTCTGATATAACACTATACTAAATACATTTAGATCTGAAATATAATAAAGAGAATTAAGTACTAAAATTTACTATTAAAACTGGATATGGTAGGGGTAGCAGAGATGGCTCACAAGTTAAGCTTTCTGCCTTTCTCTTTCTCTGGGACCTGAGTTTGGTTCCCAGCACCCATGGCAGATGTATCACAACTGCCTATAACTCCAGCTTGAGGAGTGATCCACATACATGTAACACACACACACACACACACACACACACACACACACACACACACACACTGGTCGAGCATTTGCCTAGCTGGCCTGAGGTTCTCAGTTCGATTCCCAGTACCACATAACATAGTTGCTCGCTTTCCTCCCATGTTCACCACAGCACAATGCATAAGAGTCAAGAAATTACAGCAACAGAAGTGTCCGAAAATAATGATGGGCTCAACATATGTGGGGCATAAATACAGTGAACTATAATTCTCAACCATTAAAAAAAAAGTCTGATCCGCTCCTGT
>JAQHUG010000097.1:555810-566619 GCA_028555095.1 Dicrostonyx torquatus
GATGAGCACCATGACAGTTAAGCTGACCTCTTCCTTCTCTGCATGGCCCTGCTGACCAGCTCGGCAGAGCAGAAGCCCATGGAGGAGCCTCTGTGCTCGAGCCCCACTTTATCAGAGCTCAGTGTCTGTGTCCCTAAGTGTTAGGGACACCGCTGAGCACAAGACTGCCAGTTCACAGTCATATATTCCTCGCCACTGTTGGCATTTGCCCACTTTCTGCCATACAGACTGCTTGTTTTTCCCTGCTTCTAAGATGGCCTGCAAGGGTCCCCCTTCCATGAACCTCATGTTTGGCTCAGAGCTGCCATTCACAGAATGGCATTGTACTACATAAGGAATAGACACGATGCTCCTGAACCATATAATTTAAAATGACTAACCAATAAATTTTATTAAAATTAAAACTTAGCATAATGAAAATAAAAATAAACAAAGTTAAGAGGCAATATTAATGATGCAAACAGTAATAAAAATGAATTAAACAAAATTAAAGGTGATATTAACAATGAAAACAACAATAAGAAGGATCTGATGGAAGCAGATACAAGATCCACAGCGCAGCACTGGGCCGAGCTTCTGGAAATCAGTCCAGAAGAGCAATAATATGAGCAAAGGAGTCAAGACCATGATGAGGAAACTCACAGAAACAGCTGACCTGAGCTAGTGAGAGCTCACTGCCCCTGGATTGACAGTGGGGGAACCTGTATAGAACCAAACTAGGCCCACTGAATGTGGGGGCAGTTGTGAGGATTGGGAAATCTGTGGAGTCACTGGCAGTGGGACCAGGATTTATCCCTAGTGCTCGTACTGGCATCTTGGAGCATATTCTCTTTGGAGGGATACCTTGCTCCGCCTAGAGATGGGGGAAGGGCCTTGGTGTTTCAGACTTTGTTGACTCCCCATGGGAAGCCTTACCCTCTCTGAGGAGTAGAGGAGGTGGGTTGGGGGAAAGAGCTTGGCAGGAAAAGGGGAGAGAGTGGGAACGGGGATAGCTATGTAAAATGAGAAAAGATTGTATTTAAAAAAAGATTTAACAAAATTAAAGGAGTCATTAAAATAGAACAAAATAAAGATTTAAACAAAATTAAAGGTAATATTCACAAGAAAAACTAAAAAGAATTAAAATTAAAAGCAATATTAACAACAAAACATAATTAAAGGTGATATTAACAATGAAAACAACAATAAAAAAGAAAAAGAATAAAAGGAGATGTTTTCTCTAAAGAGGGGAAGGACAGCTTATACATGGAGCTGGTTCTGGGTGGTACTCAGCAGGTATTTCTACTACCTATGAAATTACTGGGCACAAAAATGGGTCACAAGACACACAAGGGAACCCATTTTAAGAGTTTATTGAGAGAGAGAAAGACACCTGCGCAGGCTTGAGGAAGTTGGTGCAGAAGACTACGTGGAGCAGCTGTGTCCAGCTTTTAAAGGCTGCCTAGCACATGCGCACAGGTGCTTATGTAGCTGTGTCACGCGGAGATCGCATGACCACATGCACATAGATCACGTAGAGCTTGAGGCCCTGGGTGGCTATGGAAGTTGCCTGATCGCTTGATGGCACAGGCATGGCCCTGGAAATCGGAAGTGTCGGCCCTTGGGGTGGCCAGACATTTTGCCCAAGCACTGGGTGATGAAAATGACAAACACCTAAACTAAATGTCAACAACAGGAAGTGGGGAAACAGGTTCTTGATCACCTAATTGCACTGCAGCAGCTGGAAATAAGTGCCTGGCAGTGGGGGTCTCAGCAGCCACATCTAGTGTGTCGGATGATGCGGACAGAGGCTGATCTAAATTCAGAAGCTGTACTGGTCCAGCTTCTGGCACAATTAGTCTCCAAACTTCAGGATTCTCTAGGGGTTTCAGATCTCCCTGTGACCCTGCCACAGCAGCTGGTCTCAGAGGCAGTGTCTCTTGCATCCCTGAGGCATCCAGCACTGGGGCTTCTGGTGTTGTTGGCCTGATGATGCCACAATCTAAGACAGAAAGAGATGGGCCATTAGTGGAGGTGTCCTAGAAGTTTCTAGGATGGGGCAACCTTCCCAGAGATGGCCTTGCTGGTCACACCAGGTCTGTTCATGTCAGAAAATCCCCAGTCCCCTCTCCCCCCAACAGGACATCTCACCCGACAGGTGTCCAGCTCTGGCTCCAGGCCAGGGCATCTGGAGAATTCCCTGGTGCAACGCATCACCAAAACCACCTCCTGCCTTCCCAGGCACCTACCCCAGGCCTCCTCACCCGTTCTGAACTCCTGCTCCTCCAGCATTGATAGGAGCTCCTCCGTTTGCATAGCAACCTCTATGGACGGCACATTTAGCCTTATGTAGTCCACCAGCCTCTTCACGGTGGCCATGTCTGGATAGTCACAGAAGTCCTGGGGGTGTTTTCTGAGCCACAAAGACAGAAACCACAATATAGCACTGCAAGGAGGAGCAGGTTGGCGGGAAGTAGGGTCAGAAGCAAGGCCTTTCCTCACCAGCACAGCATTGGTCCCTCAGATGAGGAAAATGCTGAGCAGCCCACTTGCTGCTGGGCATGGTGGTTAGGAGTGAGGGGCTCCTGGAGAGGGCTCCAGATACTTTGCATACCTTAGAGGACTGACTGGGCAAACTGGGCTGATCTGTGGTGGGGATGAATTCCCCTAGGGCCCTTGAAGTTTCATCCATCCCTATGTTCCTCAGAACCAAAGGGATCATTGGAGATCTGTTTTCTTCCACCTACACATGAAGTCTCCAATACTTTCCTCTATGGGGATCCCGAGAGGAAGGCTACTGGTAATGGTTTAGCTCTCAACACTAGCCACCAAACACCCCACTCCACAGATGGGTTCTTACCTCCCTCTTTACCCAAGCACACTCACGTCTTTTTTTCCTGATCCTCCGCACAGTCAGGACAGAAAGATCCATAACTATGGCGTTTCATGAGGGTATCAGTAAGTTCATGTGTCCCCAACCCACCAAGAGATCTAGAGGGAGCTACTGGAATCTGATGTAGAAAGAGAAGCCAGGAAAGGGACGAGGGTGCTGAGGGCTCTTTTCCACTGTTCTGACTTAAGTGCTGAGGGTCTAGGAATGAGCCTCTGGTTACAGCTGTTCAAGGATCTCCACGCAATAGGTGGAACCTAAGCTGCTCCCTGCTAGTCTTCTTGGTTTCCAGGTTTCCCTGCTAGGGCTTCTTGGGTGCCCCTGGGACTCTTGCCTGGCGCCATTCATCCCATCAAACCTAGATAAGTCTCTAGAACCTTTGATACAAATGGGGAAAAGGCTCTGCTCAAGGCATTAGAAAGGATATTGTTTGACACTTCGTGGGGAAAGAATAACATACAATCTAGATTTGTCTCCCCCACCCTCCTCTCTGGCCATGCCACTTTGAAGCTCCAGGCCCAGGATCAATGATGTCACGGTGTAATCTTACTTGTCTAAGGGAGCTTACAGTCCCAGAAAAGAGTAGCACCATCCTAAAACCAAACCAGGAGGCTTGAGAGCCTGAACTGGTGTGTAGTCACTCACATTTCAGTTATTAGGTCCAGCTCCTCCCAGGTGGTAGAAAATTTTTGGTAGATGGCCAAAAATATATATATGCACGTGGTATCCTGTCGCTTGAAGGCTCTTGGTAAACAACTGATGAATATTCCCAGGTAGTCTGGGCTGTTGGTATTGAACTAGAGGGGTTTATCCAGCTCCTTTCGATTCTGAGGAAAGAACAAAGAAGGAAGGAGGTTTAAATATGAAAACTCAGAGAGACATTAACAACCCATTACCATGTATTGAAGTGAAAAGTGGCCATAAAGAAGGTTCCTCAGTGTTTTCTCAGGAACAGACACCTAGTCAGGGATAAGGGGGACCAGAAAGGTTTCCTGCCACAGGCTGACTTGTGTTACCTTGGCTTCCATGAGGGAAAATGGCCAGAGGTGTTGAATAAATGGCCTCACCCAACATCTCAAAAGGTGGCCAAGGCCACGACTCATGGCTTTTTGGTGACCCGAGCCATCAGAAGTCTGTACATGGGAGAACATACTGAATGCTCAAGTGACTCCAGCGAAGAGAGTCAGTTGAGGCTGCCTCTTGCCTTGGTGACCTGGTAACCAGGATTCTGAGTTCCATCTGGACTGTGGCTAAAGAAGTGAGGTCACTTCCTGGGGCCCTCCAGCCTGAGGCTCCATCACATAGGGTTTCTCTAGTTCTGGCCAGGGCTGCCAACTCTGTCCTTCTGCTTTTCCATGTGTACAATGGGACACAGTTGTGTTCATATGCTCATGCCACACACTGAACTGGGAATCCTGGCTTCAGCCAGACCCTCAGCTTTGAGAAGTCAGAAGAGATTTCAAACCATTCCTTTGAGATCACATGGGTGCCATAAAAAATAATTTTCTCTTAGGGTCTTCCCACTGTCCTGACATGCTCCCTGAAGATCGTTCTAGTGTTGATTTCCTAGGATGTCATCATGTGGATATATATGATCACAGAAGCCCTAGAGCTGGGCAACTCTATACCAGTGTCACCAGAGGTAAAGGTACAAATAGGCACATGTGCCCACGTCCTAACAGCCACACTCACAAGGGCACACACAGAACCCACTTACAAATGCCTAGAAGCATGTCAGTATAGAAAGGGCCATGTGACTGTAACTTTTCTTTTTAGCACTGGGGCCTGATCCTAGGACAATGGTCATGTCAGCCAAATTCTCTATGACAGAGATACACTCAACCATTCTTTCCTATAGTTTCACCAATAGTTCATATTTCTCTTTCTGTGAGTTCCTTCCCCCCTCTACCTATAAAACTGACCAATGGAATCTAACTGAAGACCTGGATAATTAATCCACACACCTATGGACACCTGATTTTTGACAAAAAAGCTACAATTATACAATGGAAAAAAATGAAGCATCTTCAACAAATGGTGCTGGCATAACTGGATGTCAACATGTAGAAGAATGAAAATAGATCCATATCTATCACCATGTACAAAGCTCAAGTCTAAGTGGATTAAAGACCTCAATATAAATCCAACCACACTCAACCTCATAGAAGAGAAAGTGGGACGTAGTCTTCAATGCATGAGCACAAGGAGACCACTTCCTAAATATAACCCCAGTAGCACAGACACTGAGAGCAACAATAAACAAATGGGATCTCCTAAAACTGAGAAGGTTCTGTAAAACAAAGGACACAGTCAATAAAACAAAAAGGCAGCCTACTAAATGGAAAAAGATCTTCATTAACTGGTGCGGGAGAACAATTCTATATCTGTCAATTATGTTTTAAATAAATGCTGATTGGTCGGTCAGGCAGGAAGTATAGGAGGGAAAACCAGACAGGAATTAGAGGTGGGGCAATGAGAACAGGGGAATTCTGGGAAGGAGGAAGCCCATTCCTCCCCAGTCCTGTCTCAACCACCTAAGAAGCAAGATGTGGTATGCCCCGCTGAAAAAGATACCGAGCCATGTGGCTACCATAGATAAGAATAATGGGCTATATAAGTTATAAGAGCTAATACAAAGCCTGAGCTAATGGGTCAATCTGTTTATAATCTTATGGAGACCTCTGTGTGATTTTCTTTGGGGCTAAATGGCATGGGAATTGGGCAGGACAGAAACCCTGACAAGCAGGCCCTCATGTTACAACCAACCCCACAGCAGACAAAGGAATGATCTCCAAAATATATAAAAAACACAAGAAATTAGACATTAATATTCTAAATAACCCAATTTAAAAATGGGGTACAGAACTAAACAGAGAATTATCAACAGAAGAATCTCAAATGGCCAAAAGGTAATTAAAGAAATGTTGAACATCCTTAGTCATCAGGGAAATGCAAATCAAAACAACTCTGAGATACCATCTACACCTGGCAGTATGGCTAAGATCAAAAACACCAATGACAGCTAATGTTGGAGAGGATGTGGAGTAAGAGGAACATTCCTCCATTGCTGGTGGGAATGCAAACTTGTACAACCACTTTGGAAATCAAAATGGCAGTTTGTCAGAAAGTTGGAACTCAACCTACCTCATGATATAGCAATAACACTCTTGGACAAGTATCCTACAAAGGCATTTGTTCAACTGTGTTCTTAGAAGCATTATCTGGAATAGCCAGATCCTGGAAACAACCTAGATGCCCCTAACCAAAGAATGGATAAAGAAAATGTGGCACATTGATATATTAGATTACTATCCAGCAGTAAAAAACAATGATATCTTGAATTTTGCATGCAAATGGATGGAATTAAAAAACACTATACTGAGTGAGGTAAAAAACCCAAAAAGATAAATATGGTATGTACTCACTCAGAAGTGGATACTAGCTATAAACAAAGGACATTGAGCCTATAGTTCATGATCATAGACAAGCTAGGTAATAAAGTGAACCCAAAGAAAAACTTATATAATCCACCTGGAAATTGGAAACAGACAAGATGGCCTGACAAAATTGGGAGCATAGGAGTGGGGGGAGAAGAGAGGGTGGAAGGGGAAGAGAAGGGGAGAAGGAGAGGGTTGAGGAGGAACTTGAGGAAATGGGATGGTAGAGATGGAGGAAGGACAAAGATGAGAGCAAGGAAGGCAGCTCTTGTATAGGTAGAATTAACACAATAAAAATGGAAATCCTACCAGAAGCAGTCTACAGATTCAATGCAATCCCCATCAAAATCCCAAAACAATTCTTCATAGACCTTGAAAGAACATTAATCAATTTTATATGGAAAAACAAAAAACCCAGGATAGCAAAAACAATCCTGTATAATAAAGGAACTTCTGGAGGCACCACCATTTCTGACATCAAGCTCTATTATAGAGCCACAGTAATGAAAACAGCTTTCTATTGGCATAAAAACAGACAGGTGGGCCAATGGAATTGAATTGAAGACCTGGATATTAATTCACACACCTAGGAACACCTGATTTTTTTGACAAAAAGCTAAAATTATACAATGGAAAAAATAAGGCATCTTCAACAAATGGTGCAGGCATAACTGGATGTCGACACATAGAAGAATGCATATAGATACATATCTATCCCCATGCACAAAACTCAAGTCCAAATGGATTAAAGACATCAATCTAAATACAACCACACTGAACCTCACAGAAGAGAAAGTGGAAAGCACCCTTGAGTGAATAGACACAAGAAACCACTTTCTAAATATAGCACCAATAGCAAGTCACTGAGAGCGACAATCAATAAATGGGAACTTCTGAAGATGAAAAGCTTCTGTAAAGCAAAGGACACACTCAATAAGACAAAAATTAAGCCTACAAAATGGGAAAGGATCCCATTCACCAACCCCACAGGAGACAGAGTACTAATCTCCAAAATATATAAAGATCTCAAGAAAATAAACATCAAAATAACAATTAATCCAATTAAGAATAGGTACAGATCCAAGCAGAATTTTAAACAAACAATCTGAAATGTCCAAAAGACACTTAAGGAAATGTTTAGCATCCTTGGTCATCAGGGAAATGAAAATCAAAACAACTCTGAGATACCATCTTATACCTATCAAAATGGCTAAGATCAAAAACATCAATGATAGTTTATGCTGGAGAGGATGTTGAGAAAGGGGAATACTCATTCATTGCTGGTGGGACTGCAAACTTGTACAACAACTTTGAAAATAAATATGGTAGTTTGAATCAACTTACCTCAAGACCTAGAAATACTATATTGGGCACATACCCAAAGGATGCTCAATCATACTATAAAGGCATTTGTTCAACTATGTTCATAGCAGCATTATTCATAATAGCCAGATCACAGAAACAACCTAGATGCCTGTCAACGAAAGGATGGATAATGAAATGTGGTACATTTACAAAATGGAGTATTCAGCAGTAAAAAACAATGACATCTTAAAATTTGCATGCGAGGTTGGAACTCAAAAAAAAAAAATCCTAAGTGAAGCAACCCATACCCAGAAATAAAAAGCAAAGGATAACAAGCCTATAGTCTATGAACTCAAAGAAGCTAGGTAAAAAGGAGAATCCTAAGAGAAAATACATGGATCCCTCTGGGAAGCGTATATAGACAAGATCTCCTGAGAAAATTGGGAATGTGGGGAGAGGGGTAGAAATAGGGCAGAATGAGAGAAAGAGTGGAGAAGGGGAGGAGAGGAGAACTTGGGGGAACAGAATAGTCGAGATGGGAGAAGGACAGAGATGGAGAGCAAGGAAAGAGATATCTTGTTTGAGGGAGAAATTATGGAGCTAGTAAGAAATCTAGCTCTAAGGCCGGGTGGTGGTGGCTCACGCCTTTAATCCCAGCACTCGGGAGGCAGAGACAGGCGGATCTTTGTGAGTTCGAGGCCAGCCTGGTCTACAAGACCTAGTTCCAGGATAGGCTTCAAAAGCTACAGAGAAACCCTGTCTCGAAAAACAAAAACCAAACCAAACCAAAACAAAAAAGAAATCTAGCTCTAGAGAAATTCCCAGGAATACTCAAAGGTGACCCTTGATAAGACCCTAAGCAGTTGTGGAGAGGGTGCTTAAACTGACCTTGTCTTGTGGTCGGATTGATGACTATCCTAAATGTCACTGTAGAACTTTTATCCAGCAACGGATGGAAGCCAGGGCAGAGATCCACAGCGGAGCTCTGGACTGAACTCCCAAATTCCAGTTGAAGAGTGGGAAGAATGAGAATACAAAGAGGTCAAGACCATGATGTGGATACCCACTGAAACAGCTTACCTGAGCTAATAGGAACTCACCAGGGGAGAGAGTAAAAGCTGTGATTGATATGTAAAATGCAAAAGATAATTTAAAAAATAAAAAATAAACCAAGTGGACTTAACAGATGTATACAGAACATTTCTCCCAAACACAAAAGAACATACCATCTTCTCTGCACCTCATGAAGCTTTCTCCGAAAATGACCATATTCTTGGTCACAAAGAAAATCTCAGCAGATAGGAGAAAACTGAAATAACATCCTTGTAAGCAGAGACTGTTTATTCCTTTCCAGCCTGCCCAGACCTGAATTATAACACAGAAACTATACCCAGCTACAGTATTATTTGACCAATAGCTTACGAATATTTTTTAGCTAACTCTTACATCTTAAATTAACCCATAATTCTTGTCTGTGTTAGCCATGTGGCTTGGCACATTTTATCAGTGAAGCTTTCTCATCTTGTTTCCTCTGCGTCTTGGTGACAACTGCAGACTGAGCCCTTCCTCTTCCCAGAATTCTCCTATTCTGGTCACCTCACCTATACTTCCTGCCTGGCTACTGGCCAATTGTTTTAAACCAAAACAAGTGACAAATCTTTACAGGGTACAAGACCATTGACAGACAGTACTTTCCTTTTTTTTTCTTTTCAAAACAAGAACTCTGAATCTAATCTCCTTTGTTCAGCTTTTTTTNTGACAACTGCAGACTGAGCCCTTCCTCTTCCCAGAATTCTCCTATTCTGGTCACCTCACCTATACTTCCTGCCTGGCTACTGGCCAATTGTTTTAAACCAAAACAAGTGACAAATCTTTACAGGGTACAAGACCATTGACAGACAGTACTTTCCTTTTTTTTTCTTTTCAAAACAAGAACTCTGAATCTAATCTCCTTTGTTCAGCTTTTTTTTCTGACTATGATCCATCACAACTTGTAACCAACACTCTAAATAAAGACAAATATCCATAATCCATTTTGGGGAATGTGGGTGTAGTTTTCTATGCTACTTCCTGATAACTCAGGTGCTGATAATCTTATGGGGACCTAAAGATTATGATTATGGTCAAATCCCGACTGGAATATTCTATGAGGCTTGTTCATTTCAGCCAGCATTCTCAAGGCTATTTTGAATGTAGAACTCAGAGGAAACTCCAACAGAAGTCCTCTGAAATACTGGATTATCTGGGCCACACTCTGAATCCTAGCAGACCATGGATTAAAGTTGGATATTAATAGCAACAGAAATAGAAAGTTAACAAACCCATGGAAATTGAACAATTATCTATCAAATGGATACTGAATTAAGACATTAAAGACTTTCTAGACTTCAATGAAAATGAATAAACAATGTAACTAAACTTACGAGACACAATTATTAGGGTCTATGAGAGGTTGCACAAAGGACTACCAGGTACACATGCAACCACAAAGAGCATTTAATTCTCGAGAGAGCAAAACTTTCAGCATGCAGGGGTCAAACCATCTGACAAATAACCAATGTGTGACCCCAAGAGAAGATTGCAGGCTCCTTTTAAGCAAGATTAGTGGAAATCCAGGGAGGGAGGTTAGTTTAGGGGCTGATTGGTGGGTTTATGGGTTGTTAGAGGATCAGCAGGTGGCTTTAGTGGTTAGGGACTTTCCAGCTGCAGGGTAGGAGAAAATCTCTTTAGTTATCTTAAGCTTGCATAAGGCTGGGGGGCACTTGCTCATTGGTTGTGCCTCAATTGTGGTTTTTCCTAGAACTGCTTGCTCAGTCCCAGTTAACCAATAGTGAGGCCTGGTCTCTGATAGGGCTATCAGGAGCCTGTCATGGCATTTGTTTGGTTTTCTCAACAATGAATAGGTGCTAAGAGAAAAGTTCATAGTACTACATGCCTACATGAAAAAAATAGGAGCGATCTCAAACTAGCAACTTAAGAGCACCCCTGAAAGTTTTAGAACAAAAAGAAGTAAGCACACCCAAGAGGAGTAGCCTGAAGGAAGTATCAATCTGAGAGCTGAAATTAATAAAAATAATAACAGAGAGCAATACTAAAAAAAAAAGTTTTTTTTTTTGAGAAAATGAACAAGATAGACAAACACTTATCCAAACTAACTAAAGGGTAGAGAGAGAATGTCGAAAATAAGAAACAGAAACA
>JAQHUG010000097.1:640041-657780 GCA_028555095.1 Dicrostonyx torquatus
CTTCACAAATTTGCATGTCATCCTTGCGCAGGGGCCATGCTAATCTTCTCTGTATTGTTCCAATTTTAGTATATGTGCTGCCGAAGTGAGCACCCCACTTTTTATTTCATTCATTCTTTATATTGTTTATTTCTATTTTATATTTTATTGATTTCAGCCCCGAGTTTGATTATTTATTGCCATCTACTCCTTTTGGATGTGATTTTATCTTTTTGTTCTAGGGCCTTCAGGCATGCTATTAAATTGCTAATATGAGATCTCCCCAATTTTTTATACACACACCTCACTACAACAAAATAACAAAAATCAAACAAACACTGCTTATTGATAAATCTCAGCATCAGTAGTCTAAATTCCGCAATAAAAAGACACAGGCTAACAGAATGAGTGGCTGGGAAAGCAGGATCCATCCTTCTGCTGTATCCAAGAAGCTGGGGGTCTCAACTACACTGTAGAAAACAATTTTGGGACAGGCCGGTTGAAGCCGGTTGGGGTTAATTAGGATTTTAACGCAGACTCAAGCAAGGAAATAAATAGAAGAAAAGGATCTCCGTGAAAAGCTAAGACACACCCAAGAAAGTAACACTGATGTGTCCCTACAAAAATGTGTACAAGAGTTTGAGACTTTTCAAGTCACATCTCAAAGAGCTGAAAAATAAATTAAATAACATCAGAGTGGGGGGTTCCTGGTAGATCGGACAGGACTATACCTAACAAGCTAAAATCCTAAGTAGCAAAGGGAAACATTCACGGTTTTTAGGTGTGTTGTGTTTGTGTGTGTGTGTGTGTGTATGTGTAGCCCGGAGATCAACTTTGTGTGTCATTCCTTGGTGAGTCATTTGCCTTGTTTTTTTTTTTTTTTTAAGATTAGGAATGTCAAATATTGTTTTTAATATAGTATTTCTTTTTGTATAATCAGTAAGTCAGTCAGATATTTTTAAGATGACCATTTCTACTTAATTTTTGGTGATTTGTATGCTCATTAGGAAAACAAAATTTTTTGAACAGTAAGTCAATATTTAAATTAAATTGTTATTATTTAAATTAAATCATTATATAGAATCAATAAAATGACTCCTAATGATATACTGTTATACTTATAGATCAGTAGTACCTTTTCCAGTCATCATCTGAGAAGCTTCCTCTGGCAGCAGATGGGAACAGATGCAGAGGTCCACAACCAGACATTATGTGGAGAGAGAGTCAAAATTCTAGGTCGCCATCAAATCTCTTCTCTCAGAGCGCAGGATCCTGCAGAAGAGGAAGCAGAAAAATTGTAAGAGTCAGAGAGTTAGGGAACATCAGGAGAACAAGGCCCACTGAAGCAACTAAGCAATGGCCTTGCTTTTTTTTTCTTCCTTTTTGGGGGGGTGCAGAGGTTGGTTTTTTGAAACAGGGTTTCTGTAGCTCTGGAGCCTGTCCTGGAACTCCCTCTGTAGACCAGGCTGGCCTAGAATGCACAGACATCCACCTGCCTCTGCCTCCCTAGTACTGTGATTAAAACCACTGCCCGGATGGCTCTCAACAAAGCCCAACAAGCCACTTGCCTCCACTACCCGCAGTTGCTGGATTGCAAGCCTGCACCATGGGTTCTGAAGTTTGAACTCAGGTCCTCGGTACTTGGCCAGTTGAGTCACATACATCCCTGCCACCCCTACCAAACCCAAGATCTTTTTATTAAAAGTAAAAACTTTTAGTCTTTGGTTTGGTTTGGTTTTTCGAGGCAGGGTTTCTCTGTACAACCCTGGCTGTCCTGGAACTTGCTCTGGAGATCAGGCTTGCCTTGAACTCAGAGATCCACCTACCTCACCTACCTCATGCTGGGCTTAAAGGCATGTCCTACCACTGTTGGCTAGATTTCAGTCTTGTTCATGAGACTCCCAGAAAACTGCAGGGTCACACCCAGAAAAGGAGTATGGGTATACTCAAAGGTCACATATGGTCAGGCCTTATGTACTGTTCACTGCTGTCTTAACATTTTTACTTGAAAATTGCTCTAACTGAAAGGAATCCTGTCTCTGTGTAGGCAACCTGCACAGCATATGGTGACTGTGCCCTGGGCTTGTGACTCCTAGCTGTTGAGAAACTTCTACTAGCCTCTTACCTCTTCCTAGCCCTGCCCTATGAATTTTAGTTTCTCTGCCTTTTTGCTTTTTTTTTTTTTAACTTCAACCTCACTGTCATTACAAAGCATGTAAGCCCTGCTCGAACCCAACAGTCACTTCCGCTGCTAAAGGGTAGCAGGTTCTGACCTCCCCACACCCAACAACTTGACCAACACCCGGTCAGTGCAGAATTGCCAAGCCACCCCTGAGATGAGGGAAACCAGGATAAACCAAATGCCACGTGGGAAAACATAAAAGTAGCAACCCCTGAACAGCCAATGAAGTCAGTCTTCCATCTTGGCTGGCAGAGAAGCTCATGCCTACTTCCGGCGTTTCCTAAGCATGAGGAGACCCTCAGTTTCCATCCCCAGTCACTCCTCCACATCTCTCTTATTTCCCCCGGTGTTTGTCTCACCGCACCAGAAATGCTACCATGGGTTCTTTTTATCATTTCTTGGGCTGCTTCCCTCAAAGACATGCATCTCGATTCTAGAAGGTGCTGGCAATCAGTGCTGTCCTTCCCATCCAACAGAACCGAACTGGCATGCCTGTCCAGGGGAGCATGTGCCTTGGCAACCACCTGGATGGTGTATGTGTTCACAACCCAAAGAAGTTCGCTCCCTTTTCCAAAAGGTTCAGTGGGAACCAGCAAGGGTAAGGATCATGGCTCAGCTGACACTAGCCCATGGTCAGTGCTTACTGCATGAGTGAAATCTTGATACCACAGGTGCAGGAGTTGGTGTGGGGCCTGGCCCTCATCCCTCTTCCTGTAACTAAGCTTCGTTTTCTGTATTTGTCATCCACCAAACCCACAGAAAGATTAAAAGGTGACTTTGCCCGGACAGTCCCTAAGACGTGGGTTCTACTGATTAAAGCATATTCACCTGCAACCTGGTGTTTGATGGGGCAGGCTACTCAGCAAATCCACATAAAACCAGAACATAGCTCAAAGGGAACACACTTCAAAGAGAATAAGGATTTAACTTGGAGCCAAATATGAGTGACTATGACCCAGAAATATGGGCCCAAGTTGCCCTAAATATCATGTTCCACCATGGAAACCGTTTCATGAAATTTTTATAAGCATAGAACAGAAAGTTATAAATAAAGGCACTTTCAAATATATTGGTAGGAACATCAGACAGGCAGATCACAACAAAACAGGGAAGGCTCCGCTGCAGGTCTCTGATGCCATCTGATGGCCTCCTAGCTTTGGGCTTGGTGGAAGCTAGTTAAGACGATATATATATATATATATCCTGAATAGCTTCACCAACATCCACAGAAATACTGATCAGACACAGAAATAGGCAACAAGCAGCTTCCCAGAACCCTAAAACTGTGGAGCATTAGAGTGTGGCAGACCCAGACCCAGATATGGTTAGGGTGTGTGGAGGGGTGTCTTTTTAGTCCCTTTGAAAGTCACCCAGCTGCCACCTCTGACTTAACATTCCGTGACTACCAAAACTCTTTATAGCTAGCTGGGCATGGTGGCACATGCCATTAATCTCAGCGCTCGGGAGGCAGAGGCAGACAGATCTCTGTGAGTTTGAGGCCAGCCTGGTCTACAGAACTAGTTCCAGGATAGTTAGAGCTACACAGAGAAACTCTGTCTCAATAAAAATAAAAATAAACAACACCAAAACAAAGACAACAACAACAATAAACCACTCTTGCAATCTTAGCAGACCACTAGCTCCTACCAATCCAGAAGTCAAGCATGTAATCAGACAGCAGAAACCTACAGCAGAGATTTCCTACCTTGCTGTGACCTGCCCACCCGTGGTCTCTCCTAGTGTGAGTGATAAATGCCTTGTTTTATGACTCTTTGTTCTGCATCTAGTAGAATTCACACAAACACTGGCACAGTGGAATGAGTGTCTCCGATCAACCAGAACCTGTGTTCCCTGGGCCACAGTCATATACTAGGCTGGAGGATAAGCTATCTGCTATTTCCTTTGAGATGAGGGCTGGGTTTCACACCAACATTCCTGGTAATAGTCTCACCACAGCTCTAAAAGAGACATAGAGGCCTCAGAATAGCTGTAACGTACAAGCATAAGCTCTGAGCTGAAGCACCCTCATCCCTGGGTGTTTAATTGCAAAAGCCATCACATACACAGGAAGACGGGGTTCTACACTGCATGCTCAAATAACTCCGAGGGAGGGCTGCAGAGCCACCAATGTGTTCCAGCCTGTAGAATCACTCACCCCAGAGAAGAATCTAATCCAGAAGGAAAGACAACACACTGACTGGACCCTGGGCTGCCACCCAGGAAATTAAAAGGCATTTAATCCAACACCCATTGAGACAGATAAAACCACCTAACACTCCCCAAGGGTATTTGTCTAAGAGTGGCATTAAATATTGTTAAAGCACTGTTAATTTACACTAGGCCTTTGCCAGTAGCTACCCTTTTAATGTTTATTTTACCTTAAATAAAGACTGCCCCACATGCACCGCCATGACTTAATTCTCTAATAAAGAGGTGTCAGCCCTTCTCTAGTGCTCCGTTTGCTTGCAGCTGGCAGGATTGTCCCCAGACCAGATTGACAAGCCTTTGATTGGTGTCAAGACATTCTTGCTTTGGCCCCAAAGATGTGCAGGGATTGGTGGCAACACTCTGGTTCTTCGGGACTTTCTAGAACCATCCACCTGGGCTGCAGTGTTAGGCCTGATAATGTCGTCTCTCCAGTGACCTTCCCTTCTCTAGATTNTGGGACTACATGGAGTCTCCTGACTCCGCCTTCTTTCTCCCAACATGCAGTTTAGTTCCTGCCTACCTCTATTCTGCCCTGCACAGGCCCAAAACAATTTCTTTATGAATCAATGCTATTCACAGCATAAAGAGGGGAATCCCACATCACAAACCCAACCGTTTAACTGAAGATCCTTGTAACTGAAATGCCCAACAGGCTGAATGCAGTCCTTTCACTTCTCCACGGAGTGTTTTCTCCTCATCCCTGGGGCAAAGCAGTCTTCCACTGTCTTAACTATTCTCTGCCAAAGGCGCCTTTGTATCAAACTAACCACAAAACTGACTCTTCTTGGTGAAGACTGAGAATGACCAGACAGGCCCACAGCTTCCTAAGGAATAGAGACAGGAATCAAGCACTGTTAGTTAAGGTTAGCGGTGGGCCTTTGTTGTAAGCCCTCAATTTTATGCTTATTTTTCCTTTAAATAAACCAATATGGGGAAGGGGTTGGCAATTGAATCCTCTGACAGCTGTCACAGCCAACTTGTTGCTCTGCTGCCTTGAGTGGAAGACTGTCAACCAAGTGTAGTTGGAGGCCTCTTGTTCCTTCCCAGCTGCCCAGACCACGAAATAATCACACAGGAACTATATTAGGTGCAGCTGCCCCACAGTCCTGCCCCCATGCCTTCCCTGCCATGATGGATTGCACGCTGAACAGAAAGCAAATCTTCCTCCCTTAAGTCACCAGTGACTTTGTCATAGCAAAGGGGAAAGCAACTCACACCCCGCCTTTTCAGTCAGCCTGTTTTCCTAAACTCTGTCTTTCAGAAATTTCTGGGCATTTCCCAAAAGCTGCAACCTTTTCCTTTGCATCTACATAGCGGTAAACAGATCTCTAGGCTCACAGCAAGGGGCGAGGTCCATCACCACGGAGCCGGAGCCTGCTTTGCCAGGACAGTTCTCATTAGTCAAGTGGTATGCCAGCATTTGCCTTAGGGAATTGCTGCCACCAGGAAGCTTGCCTGGGAAGAGTGAAGCCTCTTTCTGGGCACTTCCTGGACAGGGACTCTGATGGGCCTCCCTGCAAGAGTCCTAAAATGGAATCATTGGGCCAATGGCTGCATGTATGTGCATGTACATGTGTGTATGCATGTGCGTGTGCATATGCACATGTGTGCAGGTCTGAGTGCATATGTACATGTGTGATATGTGTATATGCGTATGTGTGTGATATGTGTGTATGTGTGTGAGTGAGAGTATCATGCATGTGTGTGTGAGAGCATGTGTGATATGTGTATATGTGTGTGAGAGTAGTGTGTGTGTGTGTGTGTGAGAGAGAGAGAGAGAGAGAGACTCTTTAAGTTACAGAAGAGTTTCAAGAACCAAGCACGGATGTTTTTCCTTCTGACAATGTTAATTAATTTGGTGTTAGTTTATATGTATATTGACTTTGTTTTTTTAGGCAAAGTTCTCACTATATAGTTCAGGCTGGCCTCAGGCTCATTCTATAGTTGAGAATGACCTTGAACTCTAAATCTTCCTGCCTCAAACGCCCAAATTCTGTGCTGACAAGCTTGAAAAGCTATGGATACCAGGTCCATGACTGGTGGACACTTTGATCAGTGCATATTTTTCATGAACTAGAACCCATTGTTCTATTCTGATTTCTGTGACCTTGATAAAACACCCTAAGAAAAGCCACGTGGAGGAGAAAGGGATTATTTCAGCTTAGACTTCCAGGTCACAGACCACCATTGAGAGAAGTCGGGGCAAGCAAGCACTCAAGCAGGTATATAGATAGATTGGTGCCTATGGGATCACAGAGACAACCAACAGCCAGGGAGCCTGCATGGGACTGAATTAGACACTCTGCACATACGTTACAGTTGTGACCTGGACACTCTGCATACATGTTACAGTTGTGTAGGTTACTCCTCTTGTGGGACTCCTAACAGTGGGAACAGGAGCTGTCTCTGACTCTTTTACTGGCTTTTGGGACCCTTCTCCTCATCCTGGGTCATCACGTTGCCCAGCCTTAATACATGGGGAGGTGCTTAGTCTTACCGCAACTTCTTATGCCATTTTTTGATGATACTCATAGGAGATCTGCCCTTGAACAGAACAGAACAGAAATGGAGGAATAGATTGGGGGATGGAAACAGAAGGGGAAAGTAGGAGGAGAGACTGGGAGGAGAAGAGGGAAGGGAAACTGTGACTGGGATGTAAAAGAAATAATTAATAAATTTATTAAAATTTAAAGAGAACTCAAGCAGGAACTGATGCAGAAACTATGGAGGAACCCTGCTTAGCAGCTTCCTCCCAAGCTGTGGTTCAGATTTTTCTATAGAGATGGCACTGCTCGCTGTGTGCTGGGCTCTCTTACACCATTTAGCAATCAATAATAATGCCCTAGAGACATGCTTACAGGTCAACATGATTTAGGACTGAGAGTCCTTCAGATATCTCTGGTCTGTGTTGACAGTTGAAGCTAACTTAGATGACCCAGCCTATGAAATTGATTTTCGCTTTGTTTTGATTTTTGGGACAAAGGTCTCATGTTGACCATGTGACCACCACATCTGTTAATGCAAAATGAGGGATCAAACCCAGGCTTTGTGTATGCTAGGCAAGGTCTCGAATCACTGAGCTATAACCCTTGTAGAAAATCTTGTAGAGAAAATTTACCTATTGTGATCAAGCCAGAAAACTGAATGGTTTGCATGTTGATCTTGCCATGTTATCCATTCATCCCTCTCTCCCTCCCTTCCTCCCTAGCTAGGCATGGTTCATGCCCTTGTCTGATTTCTTGTGATCTGGTCAGTTGCTTGACAGAAGTTGCTTCTTCTTCGTTATGGACCTGATGACTCCTCATGATGTCTTTGCCAGGAGCATTGCAGAAGAAGCCCTGTATCCTCCCTGTGCTCCATCAGGTACCATACAATCAGCGGTTCTGCTGCTGCTGCACTCTGCTGGCCATCACCATGGCAATGTCTATCATTCTCCCCACTGCCTCCTCTGCATTCAGTGTTCAGATACAGGGTTCTTTGGCAGGATATAAATATCCTCTTCCTCGTCATACTTCAAACTGAGACATATCTCTGATCGCATGGCTTTTGTCCCACTCAGCTCTCTGCTGCCTTTTGTTTGAAGGTTGGATTATCCTGTTGTGGCCGTGGGGTCCTCTCATGGTGGCTTGTGTGTCATCTGACCTTTCCGTCATTCTTTGAGCATGTCATTAACCACCTTGTACAGGAAGATGTCCTGTGCTCTTCTTTCCCTAATCCAGCACTGAAAGAAGCTGTGGGTATAGGGCAGATGTCCTGATCTCTTCTCTGTGGCTGTGAAAACCACCATGACCAGAAACAACTTGGGAAAGAAAGGGTTTTATTTTACCTTACAGGTTGTGGTGGTTTGAAAGAAAACGGCCGCCAAAGGGAGTGGCACTATTAGGTGGTGTGGCCTTGTTGGAATAGGTGTGGTCTTGTCAAAGGAAGTGTGTCACTGTAGGGGTGGGCTTTGAAGTCTTTCTCTCAAGCTTCACTCAGTGTGACAGTCAACTTCCTGCTGCCTCTGGTCAAGATGCAGCCAGCCCCACATCTGCCTGCACTCCTCCAGCTCCCCATTGGTGTGGGACAATTCTGTATTCTGTCAATTATGTTTTAAATAAATGCTGATTAGCCAGTAGCCAGGCAGGAAGTATAGGCAGGACAACCAGACAGGAAGTACAGGCGGGTCAATGAGAACAGGAGAATTCTGAGAAGAGGGAAGCTCTCTCTGCAGTCCTTCCTGTTCAGACATGGAAGAAGCAAGATGTGACCTACCCCGCTGAAAAAGGTAGAGTCATGTGACTAACATATACAAGAATAATGGGTTAATATAAGTTATAAGAGTTAATAAGAAGCCTGAGCTAATGTGCCAATCAGTTTATAACCCAATGTTGACCTCTGTGTGATTTCTTTGGGACTTAACGACTGCGGGAACCAGGCAGGACAGAAACCTCAGGCAACACTCCATCATGATGATAATGGACTGAACCTCTGAAACTGTAAGCCACCACCTCGATTAAATGTTTTCTTTGTAAGAGTTGGTAAGGTCATGGCATTTTTTTTCACAAGAAAACCCTAACTAAGGCATAGGTCCATCATCATAGGGAGCCCAAGGCAAGACCTTGAGGAAGAAACCATGAAGGAATACCGCTTACTGGCTTGCTTCCTCTGACTCACTCACCTACGTTTCTTATACTACCCAGGCCTACCTGCCCAAGAGTGACACCAACCCATAATGGGCTGGACCTTCCCACATCTATCAGCAATCAAGAAAACATGCCCATAGGGCAACCTGCTGGAGACAATTTCTCAGTTGAGAGCCCTTCTTCCCAGGTATATCTAGGTTTGTGTCAAGTTGACAAAAGCTATGATGGCAAGGCTGTCACTGTTGTCTGTACAGAACTCAACAGTATATGCCTGCCTCACCCTGAAAATTCTATGCCTTGGGAGGAGACACAGCTCTACATGGGTGGTCCAAGTTCCTATGCAGATGCCTTCTATATACTGTAGAAGCTCTGATCCTCCAAGGATGGTCATAGTCTTCCAGAGATGGTCCATATTGCTATGTGGATGCCCAAACTCTGTTTAATGGTCTATGGTTCCATGTAGATGGGCCATCCTGGCTTGCAAATGCCCTGTGGACCCTGCAGAAACTGATATGACAATCCACAGATCCTGTCTGGTCCTCTTCCTCTGTGGATGGTCCCCAGTGCCACACTGACAACCCACTATTCTACAGAGATTTTTTTTCCTTTTTGGCATGTGGATGTGTATGGTATATATGTGTTCCCATGCATGCAGATACACATAAACATGTGTGCATGCACATAGAAACACATAGCTGATGTTCTCTACCTTATTCATTGAGTCAGGGTCTCTCAAGTGAATCCAGAGCTTGTTGATGTGTCCAGCTAGCCAGCTTGCTCCAAGGATCCTCTACTTCTGCTTCCCAGCACTGAAATTACTGTGAGACTCCATGCCATGCGGCATTTCTGTAGATCTGAGGATCTGAACTCGGGTCCTCACACTTGTGCAGCAAGTGCTTTAGCCACTGAACCATCCTCCCAGCCCTCTGCAGAGATTCATCACACTGCTTCTTTGATGCCCCATTCACCCTGGAGATGCTCACTCTTACCGCAGTCCACACAGATTGTGACTACCCCACCTCCTGGGGGATGCTCCATGCTGCTATGTGGTGGCCTGCTCATACCACTCAGCTCTGACACCCAGCTCTGTGACTCTTCCCACTCCTATTCAGATGGCCACCTTTCTCAGCCCCACATAACAGGGTTAGCTCTGAATTGCTAGGAAGAAAACACAAGGGCAGCAGAGGTGGAGCGTACGACCCCCTCCACGAATGCCTCAAGGCTGGCACACGTCCCACCACCGCGTAAAGCATTAGAAAATGCCTCGTCATCTCTGCAATCCTCACCCCTTACAGGGGTCTTAAGGGCTGGGAATGTGGCTCTGTGGGCAGAGTGCTTGCCTAACATATATGAACCCCAGAGGGGCTCCATTCCCAGCACATAAACCAGGTGTGGCGGTGCATGTCTAGAATGCTAGCTCTCTGGAGGTGTAGGAGGGAGAGTCAGAAGGGCAGGTAGACTACAATTTATTCAAGGCCAGCCTGGAATACACGAGTCTGTCCTGAAAAAAATTCTTAAAATGACTTTCTTGTTTATATTTGCTTTAGTCAACAATATACTGGACATTTTCTTTGTTTTAATGACTTTTTTTGCTTTTTGTGCATTTTCCCCACTTCTCCATAGAAATGAAAAATATTATTTCCAAGAAACTCTTACAGAGATGAGGATGCACTGTTGCGTTTTTTATAACTATGCCTCTCCTTTATCTTTTTTAATCTTAACTTACAATGTTAATACCAGCTTAAATCTAGTTTATCTTAACATAATGCTATTATCAACCCAAATCTATTTTTCTCTGTTTTCAACTCCCATATTTTTCTAAAAACTCAATGGAGAACATTGTCCTGTTTTATTTTCTAACCTTGCCGGTGTGTGTGCGTGCATGCATGCGCACGTGTGTGCACGTGTGTATGCTTGTGTATGTGCAGATGTGCTCTTCTATGTGTGCACATGTGGAGGCCAGAAAATAACTCCAGATGTCTTCCTCATCACTTGACACCTTTGTATTTTCTTTTGAGCCAGGGTTTCCCTTTGAACCTAGAGCCTGCTGTTTCAGCCAGAATATGTGGTCAATGAGTTCCCAGGATCCACCTGTCTTCACCCCAACCCACCCAGCACTGGGGTTACAAGCCCCTGCTGCCACATCTGACTTTATGTGGGTCCAAAGGACCTGAACTCAGGTCCTCACGATTACACAGCAAGTGTTTCACCTCTTAAGTCATCTCCCTACCTTATCTTACTCTTCTGGGGGTCTGATTTTGTATTTGGAGACAGGGTTCATGTAGACCAGGGTTCAAACTAATAGGTAGCCAGGGATAGCTTCAAACTCCTGATCCTCCTTCCTCCACCTCTAGTGTGTGTGTGTGTGTGTGTGTGTGTGTGTGTGTGGTAATAGTGGAGGATGGACACAGGTGTGCACCACCAGGCCTGGCTCTCAGTCTGTATGCTGTTACTTTCCAATCAAAACGACCTAGTGTTCATTATGAGGGAAAGTGATTTCTGCAGTGTCTTGATCCACTGATGGAATCAATCTCAATTAATTGACATCAATACTCTCATAAATTAGAGGAGCCCATGAGACTATTGTGGCCTGTGTTTTTTCGCTAATGTCGCTGATGACTCTCACATTGGTCTCTTGTCACGTGGAGGCCTCGTGCTGCGGTCTCTGAGATGAGACAGCTCTCCTTGCTGTTCTCCAAAACAGTTTGTGACTCTGTGTGGTCCATTGCAATGCAGCTATGAACCTTTAAACCCTGGCAGAGCTCACCCACTTCCTGCTGGGTCTCCACCTAGTCTGAGGCCCTCATTCTTCCCTCGGGAGGGTGTGGCGGTCTCCAAACAAAGGCCCAGCTTTTCCTGAGAGGCTCATTCCTGGGCCATTGCTAGAAGCAGACCTGCATTTTCTTTTTCTCAATGGCATGTGCATCACTGAAGGACACAAAAAACCCACTCTGTGTTAGCCATGAAGGTAACAGCTCTGCCAAGCAGAGGCAACAGCTGCCTAGTCTCCTGGGCTGTCTTGTCACTGGAGGCCACATACCCAAGGCCCTAGCTGCTCTCAGAGCAGATCAAGCTTGAACTGGGTGGATTCCCTGGAGTTGTAGGCACCTTCCTATCCTGGTAGGATTGTAACCATGTGGCCTTGATGGAGACAGGCAGGGCCACTTCCAACCACAGCCACCTCTTTCCTTCTGCCCCTCTATACCCAAGAAGTTCTGGGAATCTTGTTGGGAATCTGAACAAAATTCCCAGTACAAGACTGGACTGGCCCAGGAGAGACACACCCAGACAGTGTCCCCAGGTGACCTAGCGCTTCTGCCGAGCAGGCAGGAAGTGTTGTTGCCTGGCCACCCAGCCACCCACGGCTATGGCCATCTGCTCAACTCCCTGGAAACACCCCTGTGGTCTCTGTGATTACTCAGCAGTTCCCCACTTCCTGTGTGGTGGGCTGGTTTGTGTCTCTTTTTGCTTTGTTTATTTGCTTTTTAAGTGTGTTTCTAAATTTCAAGTGCAGTGGAAAGGAATAGGAGGGAGAAAAGTGAGCATTACCGGCCAGTAAAGTGACCATCCACCAAGGCTAGGGCTTGTTCCCAGGCTTCCTGTGGTGAGATTAACCCCAACTTGAAACACAAATCAGGAGGCAACTTAATCCCATTCTAGTGGTTAGAGACGGGGCCTTGGGAATAGAGTAGGGTTTGATGCTGTCATTGGGAGGAGACCCAGGCAGGAATCCTCCTGGATCTATAGGAATGGAGATATAGAAGGCATACACATGCAGGCACATCCACATCCATATATCCATCCATAGCCACATTTTGCACCACTTGACCACGGGCACCACTTGGGGACTCCATAATGACACCACGAAATGCCACTCTCAATCTTGGAACAAAGCCAGGACCAAAATAAAAACTATTTATTTACCAATTCATTCATCCATTTCTTTCTGGGACAGGGTCTCTTGTAAGCCAGGTGATCTCAGACCCAAACTATATGGAAGAAGAGCCTCGAACTGCTTGCTGGTTTTCTGGTTTCTGCTTTCCGAATGTTGGGATTAACCACCACGCCTAATTTACGTGATGCTGTGGATAGGAGCCAGGGTTGTGTAGGTTAGGCAAGCACTCAGCCAACAGAGCTGCATCCTCAGCCCAATAAATCTGTTTTCATTTAAAATCTATTCAATCTGTGGGCATCAGAAATGGTACTCGTGCCCCTTCCTCAGCTGGGAATTCGCAGGGAGCCTAAAGAACAACTGAGCTGCCAACTATGTCTCTGTGACCCATAACTTAGACCAGAAGCTGGCATTAACAACCTTCTATCCTCTGAAAGCCATGCCTGTTCTCCACAGCAGGGCTGGATACCATTCTGGGTCTGTCATGAGCTGTCACCCCTCCCTCAGCTCTGGGGATGAGAATGGCCCAGCTGTCCTTTGCCTCTGGTTTCTCCTTAATGGCCACAAAGGGACCCTGGCAAGACATTTCTCCTAGCCAGGGCATTGCTGGATCCTAGGGATGTTGCTCCTTTTCTAGAGTGATCTCAACTAACTCTATTAATTCAATCTAGAAACTTCTTCACAAACATGCCCAGAGGTTTATCTTCTAGGTGATTCTAGATTCTGTCAAACTGGCATTCAATAACGTATTGGTCAAGGCTCTCTAGAGGAACAGAATGTGTGTGTGTGTGCGTGTGTGTGTGTGTGTGTGTGTGTGTGTGTGTGTGTGTGTAGGTTTATTAGAGTGGTTACTGGCTGTGGTCCAGCTAGTCCAACAATGACTGTCTACCAAGGGAAAGTTTAAGACTCCTGTAGTTGCTCAGCTCACAAGGCTGGATGCCTTGGCTGGTCTTTAGTATACTCTAGAATCGGTCTTTAGTATACTCTAGAACCCTGAAGAAGTAGGTTTTTAACGCCAGTGAAGGAATGAATTGGCCAGCAAAAGTGAGGACAGAAGTCAAAGAGCAAAAGCCTCCTTCTTCCATATCCTTTATTTCATATAGGCTGCCAGCAGGAGGTGTGGCCCAGATTTAAGGTGGAACTTCCCAACTCAAAAGATCCAGATTAGCTGGACCATGGTGGCGCATGTCTTTAATCCCAGCACTGGGAAAGGCAGAGGCAGGCAGATCTCTGTGAGTTCGAGGCCAGCCTGATCTACAGAGTGAGTTCCAACCCCCAAGGCTACACAGAGAAACAGAAACCCTCTCTTGAAAAACAATAAGCAATCAAAAAAGATTCAGATTAAAGGTAGGTCTTCCTGCTTCAAATGATTTAATTAAAAAAAAAATCCCTCACAGGTGTACCCAGCCACTTGGGTTTCAATTAATTCCAGGTGTAGTCAAATTACAAACCAAGAGTAGGTAGCACAAGCAGCGGCATCCTCTTCTCTGTGCAAAGGGGAGAGTGTGGGTTATCTTCAGTCCAGCAGCCACCTGCAATGGTATGACAGCATCTGCACACACATCCAGATCACCTGCTCACGCTCACCCTCTAGAGTCTCAGAGGACGTGTCGGAGGCCAACACCCAGACAACAGAACGGGGTAGGGGGACTGCAGATGCAGCACTGCTAACAAAGTACTTGCCTAGTAATCCCAGCGCTCAGGAGGCAGGGGCAGGAGGACCGGGGGTTCAAGGTCGTTCTGAGCTACTTTAGACCCTGTCTCAACAAAGCCTACCGCAGGAAAAGAGTTTTAGGAGGTCAACCGACATTGAAGCCACATAAATATTCTAGAGTTGCTTGGAACAGAGACATGATTCTGTCTTCAGGACCCTGACATGTCAGAGAGCAGATGCAGGCCCCCACCCTCATGTCCTTGCTAGTTCATTCCTCCAAAGTAGGCCATCACTGTCACTACATTCACAATGCAGAAGTGCGATAGAAGACTTGTTTATTTAGATTATTTAGACAGACAGGTCCAGCCTTGCATCTGCCACAGAGAGACTTGGGCTTCAGAGTGCAGCAAGCTGAAAGAACACACTGAATCCTGCCTCCCTTCTTGCTCTTACCAGACCTCTGGGGCTCAAAACGAGCCTCCTAGAGGGCTGAAGAGATGGCTCAGTTGACTTCTGGCTGGGCAAGTGTAAGGATGTGTGTGTCATCCCTCACCCTCACGTAAAGCAAACTAACAAAGCCCACACCTGACATTACACCCCTATTATCTGGACTCTGGTTTCCCCTCCCTCTTCTCCCAGTCCCTCCATACCTCCCCTCCCATCTAGATCCACCCCTTTCTATCTCTCATTAGAAAACAAACTGGCTTCTGAGGGATGATAATAATAAATTAAAACAAATGCATAGAAATAGTACTAAATAAGCAAACGGAAAAGAACCCAAGAAAAGAGACAAGAAACAGATTTGATCTGAGATCGACTCATTTGTACACTCAGGAATCCCATACAAACACAAAACCGGAAGCCAAATATATATGCAAAGGACCTGCAGCAAGAGAGAGGGTGAGCGAGGAGAAAAACTTTAAAAAAGAAGAAGAAAATTCCCTGACATGACATTATGAGATGAGGAACTTTCAAAGATGCCTGCCATTGAATTCATTTTCTGTCGGTCATCTACTGCTAGGCATGCGGCCTACCTCCTTAAGCGTAGTTTTCCTAGCGCGATTCCCTTTGAGAAAACTAGATTTTCATTTGCAAGTGGTTAACAACTGGAGAAAGCTTCTGGGTTAGAGAAGTGGGCATGTGTCCATTTCTCCTTTCTGCCCTAGAACCCTGTCTGGGGCAGAACCGAGTAGGCTGTATTCATGCTGCCTTAGTCCCTGTGAATTCATATCCTGCTGTGTTCAAAAGGCCTTGTTTCCTTGGCGTCCTCCAACTCTCTGGCTCTTACCCTAAGATATTTTTGAGACTATTGTGAAAGGTGGTGTTCCCCCAGATTTCTTTCTCAGTCCTGTTTGTAATCTAACAAATAAAGTTTGCCTAAAGATCAGAGTGCAAAATTAAGTCATTAGTTAGCCATAGAAACCAGGCAGTGGTGGTATACACCTTTAATCCCAGCACTTGGAAGCAGAGAGATCTCTGTGAGTTCAAGGTCACCCTGGGCTACACAAAATTGATCCAGTCTAAAAGAGAAGCAGAGCCGGGTAGTGGTGGCTCACACCTTTAATCCCAACACTAGGGAGGCAGAGACAGGAAAAGATATGGCTGAGTGGAGAGGGGAATATAAGGCAGGAGGAGATAGGAGCTAGATCCAGTCTGAGGATACAGTCTGTGGTTTCATAAAGACAGGATCACCCCTTTAGTCTGAGCTTTGGTAGGGATAAGAACTCTCTAGTAGCTGGCTCCGTTGCTTCTCTGATCTCTCTGCTTTTACCCCCTAATATGTGACTCTGGGTTTTTATTAAGAACAATTAGAAGTCGTGCTACACAGTCCATTGATATTTGTATGTAGGAGGACTACACATGTTCTTTAGTTAATTTTGTATTCAGCTACTTTGCTGAAACTTTTTATCATCTGTGGGAATTTCCTGGTGGAATTTTTAGGATCACATATGTATACATACTATTATATCATCTGCAAATAAAGATACTTTGATTTCTTTCTTTCCAATTTGTTTTTTTAAAACTTTCCTCTTTTTTAATTTATTTATTATGTATACAATATTATGTCTGTGTGTATATGCCTACAGGCCAGAAGAGGGCACCAGACCTCATTACAGATGGTTGTGAGCCATCATGTGGTTGCTGGGAATTGAGCTCAGGACCTTTGGAAGAGCAGGCAATGTTCTTTACCACTGAGCCATCGCTCCAGCCCCTTTCTTTCCAATTTGTATCCCTTTGATCTCCTTCAGTTGTCCTATTACTCTAGCAAAGACTTCAAGAACTATATTGAATACATGTGGAGAGAGTGGAAAACTTTGTCTTGTTCCTGATTTTTGTGGAATTGCCTTGAGTTTCTCTCCATTTTAAGTTGATGTTGGCTATATACTTGCTGTAAACTGTCTTTATTATGTTGAGATATGTCCCTTGTACTCATAATCTCTCCATGACTTTTATTTTTATGAAAGGGTTTGGGATTTTATCAAAGGCCCATTCTCCTCCTAATGAGATGATCATATGGTTTTTATCTTTTCAACCTGCTTATGTGATTAATTATGTTTCTTGATTTATGAATATTGAACCATCACTGCGTCTAGGGAATGAAGCCTACTTGATCATGGTGGCTAATCTTTGTGATGTGCTCTTGGATTTGGTTTCCAAGTATTTTATTGAAAGTTTTTACATATATGTTCGTAAGAGAAATTGTAATTCTCTTTCCTTGTTGGATATTTATGTGATTTGGGTATCAATGTAACTGTGGCCTCATAAACGAACTAGGACAATATTCCTTCTACTTCTATTTTGTGGAATAATTTGAGGAGTTCTAGTGTTAATTCTTCTTTCAAAGTCTGGTAGAATTCTGCACTAAAACCACCCAGCCCTGGACATTTTTGGTTGGGAGACTTCTAATGACTACTTCTATTTCCTTAGGGGTTAGAAGTCTGTTTAAATAGTTTACCTGATCTTGATTTAACTTTGGTAAGTGGTAGTATTGAAAACATTATTCATTTCTTTTAGATCTTCCAACTGGAATTCAGGTTTTTACAGTATGTCCTCATGGTTCTCTGGACTTCCTTAGCGTCTGTTGTTGTGACACTCTTTTCATCTCTAATTTTGTTTGAAACTTCTCTCTGTATGTTTTGGTTAATTTGGCTAAAAGTTTGTCAATCTTATGATTTTTCTCAAAGAGCCCACTTTTTTT
>JAQHUG010000097.1:663745-698681 GCA_028555095.1 Dicrostonyx torquatus
CTCTGGTTCTTCGGGACTTTCTAGAACCATCCACCTGGGCTGCAGTGTTAGGCCTGATAATGTCGTCTCTCCAGTGACCTTCCCTTCTCTAGATTTTTGTTGTTGTTTATTTTTGAGACAAGAGTTCATATAGCTTATGAGGGGCTTGAATTCTTGATCACCTTGCCTCCACCACCCAAATGCTGACTCCAGCTCTCTTGATTACAGTGATCTTTATCATTATGAGTGCAGTGGGCTGAGCTGCTAACGCTAAGAAGCAGGCAGCAGAACAAGAAGAGCTAAAGTCCCCGGGGCCTGGTCAGAACTGTAGCTGTAGCGGTAGCAGACACTGCCAGTGCTCAGCGTAGGAAATCTTGATCAGGTAATTGCTGCCAAGGCTGCAGCAGCAAGTGGTTAATGCCCAGGGCAGCAAACCTGCCACCTTTCTAGAGGTTGGAGCAATAGGCAACAGAACTTGCGGCCCACAGCTCTAGAGAAGGATGGCCGGGTGAGCAGACAAAGACACCGGGAAGCCGCTCCTAGCCAGGCTGGCAGATCCGCCCCCTCCCTGCCCTCTGTGCGCCTGCGCAACGCCGCCACCGCGCTGGACCTGGCGCACGTGGGCGAGTGCTACCACCAACAGCCAGCAAATAGAAAAATAAATAAAACACCCTTCAGCTCGCTGAACCCCGGTTTGGGCCAGCCTCCCTCCCAGTGGCCGCTTGGCTTCCAGACTCGGTTGTCACCCACGTGGGTCGTTTGTTGTGCTTTGCGCCTGCGCGAGAGCCCCGGGGCGCCTTTGATCCTCTGGTGCCCTGTATCAGTTCCCAGCCAGCTTTTCCTTCCCCAACATCGCGGGAGTGCAAAGGCCTCTGCCCAGGTGTTCCTGGTCCCAGATGTGAGTGGGGACACGGCCCAGTCCCACTTGAAGGGCTTGTGGCTTGTTCCGAGCATACAGTTTTGCTCCGTTAAGAAGGAAGTCATCCTCAAGCCATGGTTCCTCCTGGAGTCTGGAGTTCCTCAGACTGAGGACCGAAGGACGGGCACAGCGCTTTGACCTTCTGAGTTTGCAGGAGTCTGCATAACCAACGTGTCTCTAATGTCTGGAGGGATAGGACTGCCCCGCGGTGGTCAGATGTCTTTTGATCAGGGTATCCTTGGTGTCTGAGGGTGACCTTGGTGACCCGCTGTGCCCAGGGAAGGGGTGAAGTCCTGAACAATTGTTAGTTTTCATTAGAACTGGCCAAGAAGGGCTCCTGCAAAAACTCTGGGCTGAGCAGACCAAGATCAGAGGATCTCGAGAAATTCCTGCCCACATGGACACATGGCTGAAGGAGAGTGTCACTCCTGCCCTGGGCAGGACAAAAGCCTGCGTGGGCTGTTAGAACCCATTTGCCCCAGCCCCCTCTGGCCCCACTCCCTCCCGTTTACAGAGCAAGCAGGGTTAGGCCAGTTAGGTTACAATGGGCCCATAGGGCTGTTGGGAAGGGCAACATCATTTGTTTTTTCAATTTTATTATCTGCTTTACCTATCTCTCATCTTAAAGTGGAATAGATGACCAATGAGTAAAGGCACTTACTTGCCTCACAAGCCTGGAAACCTGACTTCAGTTCTCAGAATTCCCAAAATTAATTCAAAGGAGAGAACTGACTCCTGAAAGTTTTTCTCTGATCTCCACTCCAAGGCCATGATGGCCGGTGCACCTGAATACACAATAATCATACACGCACACATTCATAATATTTTTAATGGAAGATAGTGCGTCTATGGCCATATAGGTTCTGATTCAGCAAGGTGGCCATACACTAAATTTGACTGGCTGATTAGTGGTATTCTGGGGTTTCTGACAGTGTCGCAATACAGTTCCCACTGTATGTAAGTAGAGGGTGAAGCCAAGCTTGTGTGCCTCTGGCATCCTAACTGGCCTGCTGGCTATATATAACCCAGCAGGTCTGAGTCACTCACTGGTCCTGTGTAGGAGGCCTCCGGTCACAAGTGCAGCTTCCTCAGTTTTTGCCCCAGAAACCCCTCACGGGATTCTAGGGAGCTGGCAAGTGCTCATAGGTCAGCGAGAGTAAAGATGAGGCACCCTCAGTGTGGCCTTCTCCATAACCAGCATGAGCAGCACTGACCCTGTATCTAGGGGTCCCCACCCCCAAACTCCCTCCACAGCATGCCTTCAGACCTGCTCTAGCTAAATCATGCAGTTTTCCTCCCTAGCTGGAAGACTTGCTCAGAGGTGAAGTTATTTTTAATCCATCTACATCTCAATATCAGAGTTTCGTTTGTTACTTTGCTTTTATCTTATTTATCCATTTATGTATTGAGATAAGGGTGTCTTAATTACTTTTCTGTAGTAACCACAACCAATGCGACATATGAATGAAAGCATTTAATTGGGGGCCTTGCTTACAGTTGCAGAGGATTAGAGTCCATGACCATCATGGTGGGCAGCATAGCAGCAGGCAGGCATGACGTTACAGCAGCAGCTGAGAGCTTACATCTGATCCACAAGCTTGAGGCAGAGAGAGAACTAAGTGAGAAAGATGCGGGTTTTTGAAACCTCTCAGGCCCATCCCAGTGTCATGCCTCCTCCACAAAGGTCACACTTCTCAACCTTTCCCAACAGTTCCAAAAAGTGGGGACCAAATATTAAAATGTATGAGCCTATGGAGCCCAACTCTCATTTAAGCCAATACACAAGGTCTCACTATGTAGCTCTGGCTGCCTAGAACTCACTAGGTAGAGCAGGCTAGCCTGGAGCTCACAAAGATGGATTGGCCTGCCTCTTGCCTCCCAAGTGTTATCTGAGGTGTACGCCACCTTGCCTTGACTGTTTCTTTGTTTGTTTCCAATCTATTCTTGATTGATTTCTGGGAGTACCCTCTAAGAGACATAAGAAAATTATCATCCCTGATGCAGGTCCTAGAGTCCTTGTGGCTGTGATCCACTATGACAAAGAAGGGTAAAATGTGGCATCTTTTAGGGGAAATTTCACTGGGAAATATTTTCTATTTTATCTATCATCTCTGGTTTATTCTTTAAACCACTATTTCCAGCACTGGCTGAAAGCATTGGGATAAATGAATTTTAATAGAGAAAGGCTGTTCTGCAGCATTCACCATGGGAGGTAAATGAGAGGGGGAGAGAAAAACAGCTACCAAGACAAAACAGGGCCATCAGCACAAGACAGAAGCCACCAGATAGGGCAGACAGGGTCACTGTGACAAGACAGCCTCCGAGGCAGATGGCCGCCGAGACAAGACAGCAATCACTAGAGCAGACAGCATCACGACAAGATGACAGCCATCAAGGCAGATGGGGTCAATCAGATGGAGCAGGGATTCCGGGGCCACAGTCACAGACAGAGGTGAGGACCCACTACCCTCTGATGTTGGGTGGGGGCAGGGCTGCTTTCCCCAGTAATGTTGGCTCGGTGCCCTGAAGACTGCTTCTTCCATCCATTCTTGAATGTCTGGTGGTCCCTGCTCTCACAACACCCCCTTCCCTCCCAAATTGCATCAAATGAGTACCTTTATTTTGCAAACTGAATGCAATCTTAATGTTATGTTCAGTGGCTGCAATTAAATGCCCCTTGTTCAACACTAATAGGAAGGGTGTACCACAGGCTTGCCATCTGCTGGGTCCAGTGTCTTACCAGCAACTGGTCCTGTAACCCTCCTGGCATATATAAAGACCTTCTAAGGCAGTGATTCTCAAAGGTTTCGACCCCTTTGGAGGTCACATATCAGCTATCCTGCACATCAGATATTTACATAATGATTCATAACAGTAGCAAAATTGCAGTTATGGTTGGGGGTCACCACAACATGAAGAACTGTATTAAAGGGTCGCAGTGTTGGGAAGGTTGAGAACCACTGCTCTAAAGAGACCCTCGTACCTTTCTGTTGTGGGGCACTCTCCTCCAAGATTAAATCTTCCATCTTGGAGGGATGCTCATTAGGACACTGGATGCTCACAGGAAAAAGTGGAACAGCAGTGTGCTCTAAGGGGAGACAAAGATCCCATCCTCCAGGGAAGCTCCTGAAGACAGGAAGCAAACAACTCCAAATAGCTCCGGGAAGTCCTTGAAACTGACCAGATTCTCTAGGTCCCTCCCTCCCCAAACCATACTTAAGCTGTAAAGACTTTTGTGAGCACATCACTCCCAGGCATGACAAGCTGCAGCATAGACTCCCAGACAAGCTGCTCTGCCTGGAAAAGGCTGGGACCTCCTAAGCCCATGGGAAAGGACACCCTCCAACCTGTGGAGCTGCCTGCAGGTTGTGCAGTGTGCTCCAAAGTGTCCACCTTTATAAATTGTCTGTCACCTGTGCGGGGGTGGGTTTTGGTGACGCAGCCATCTCTGAGTCATAGCTGCTCCTTTAAGTAGCCCTTCACCGTATCTTATAAATAACCACAATAAAACTTGTGTTCTTCCAACTGGCATTTGGTGGCATCCTTACACTGGTCTGTTCTTAGTTCCCAAATGCGAGTTTTGCTCCCGTCTCCCCAGGAGTAGTGTCACTCAAAACCCTCTCTTTGATTATCAAATCACTGAACAATGGACCTCAAAAGTTGGAATTTGCCAGGAACCTCATCCTAAGAGAAGGATGAAGGGACCAGAATTTGTCACAAGACACCCCAAGACCAAGTTCTCAGCACAAGGGGATTTATTTGCCCCAGAGGAGCAGAGGGCAGGGAACAAGAGACAAAGACAGGAAATTGAGTACAAGGAAGAAGGGGAAGGGAACAAGGGAGAGGAGGAAGGGGTGTTTGTCCTGGAGTGACAAATGACTGGATAGAGGGAAAGACATGGCCCATGGGTAAATGGCAGTTTATAAAGGTAAAAGGGGAAACCCTGTGTTAGAATGAGGTGTTGAATTTTAATTAAGTATGTTAATTAGGGCAGCTGAAAGGGGGCTTTTGATTGCTGGGCTTCAATATTTTGATAGCTGGACCTTGGTAGTCAGTCTTAGGAGGAAGAAGCGGCCAAATGAATGAATAGTCCTTGGTGGCCAGTTTTAGGAATGCAATCTCACAGTTTTTAGCAAGGCAGAGGGAACAGAGGAGAAGGTAGGTTTGCTCTGACTGCTTCCGGCTGACATTGGGGCATGGTTGTTAGGGGATCCAAGAAATCTGGGTCGCTGGTCAAAGTCAGGAAGAACAGGCTGTGCCAGTTGATGTCCAGGTTTTAGAGCAGGCTGTGCCAGTTGATGTCCGGGTTTTATGGGACTCTCTGAGGCTAGGAAAGTGCAGTCTGTGAGGCCGGACCAGGATATAGATTCCAAGGAAACAGCTGGACTGGCACTGGAGTTGCTGGAGCAGTCTGTAGTTGATGTGAAATCTGTTGAGACAGACTAGGGGCAGAGGTAAAGTTAAGGAGTTCAGAAAAAAATTATCTTAGATGTACATTTGAAATCGTTAGGTTCATGGTCCTAGTAGTTGAGAAGAAGAATCCCAAGACCAGGGAAACGGGGGAGATCCCAGGGAGAGGGAAGCGATCCCACCCTTAACAATAAGGGATAGGCAGGAAACTTAGGCTATTGGTTGGCCGGAGTACTTATCTGCAATCTGTTTGAGAGTTCTTAAGAGGAGCCAGGAAAATTTAGATTGGCTGTATAGGGTTGACTGGGGGAATATCTGGTATCTGAAAGCAGGGTCTGGTTGTGTTGGGGAAAGCATAATTTAGGAGGTTTTTATTATATCATAATAGTCTTTCCTTGGTGTTTGTGTGGGTTCTGAAGTGGAAATATTTCAAAGGATGAGTCTGAAGCCTGGTGTCAGAGAGGAAGAGCTTGTCTCCAGGGATCAGAATTCCCGCAGTTCTGACAGCTTGTCAGACCGCCCCCCAACCCAGTAAGGGAGACCAGAGCGGAGACAAGGATTAGCGAAACAAGACACCTTGACAAGACTGCTTGACTCTGTGTACCTCTTGCCCTCCATTTAAATCTAAACCCCTGTCAAAACCTAGAAGATGAACTTGGGGACCATGGGCTCTGTTTGTTCCTTTTCCCCAAAGTAACCACATCGAATAAACTTCTTCTTTTACGTTTCACTATGACTTACGTAGTTGGTCTACGGAGGATGGTGACAGAGGCTAGCTCTTAGGGCAGCCCAGAGGCCCAGGCTCTGACACAAATGGCTCTGGCAACAGTTCCAACAGGAGCACGTGCTTTGCAGATGTTGGCAGATGTCATGGATCAAGCTGTGGCTTAGTGCTTTGTGGACTGGCTAGACTTATGTCAGCGATAGAGAAAATGTCAATGTTAAATGAATCAGAACTGAAGCCTTCATAGTGTGAATAGCATCACCAATACGTAGAGGATGGGTCCCATTCACAAACAATCCTCAGGGACTAAGGAAAAGACTCAGTGGGTAAAATGCTTGCCGTGCGATCACAAGGACCTGAGTTCAATCCCAGCACCCATGTAAAACTGATGCTGGTGGACATGTGTCTGTAATCCAAACATTCCTATAGTGACATGGAAGATAGAGACAGGAAGATTCCTAGAAGCTGATGGACCAGCGAGCCAGGCATTCTCAGTGGAGAGCAGCAGAGAGAGCCTGTGTCAAACAAGGTGAAAGGCGAGGGCTGACCCCCAAAGTTGGTCTCTGGCCTCCACATATGTGTCAGGGCATATGCAAAGTTCTCTAAAGATTGATTACATCTTTAATTATGTATATATGTGTGTTTGAATATTCACATATTAGTACACGTGCTCTGGGGGTTGCATTCCCCCCAACATGGGTGCTGGAAATCAAACCCTGCATGTTTGAAAGATCAGCAAGTGTTCTAAACTGCTTAGCCATCCATCCAGATCCTAGATATTTTTAAGTTATATATAATAATAATAATATAATAATAAAATAAATTAATAAGGCCGAGAAGTGGTGGTGCACATTTTTAATCCTAGCACTTGGGAGGTAGAGGCAAGTGGATGAGTTCAAGGCCATCCTGGTCTACAAAGTGAGTTCCAGGACAGCCAGGACTGCGCACAGAGAAACTCTGTCTCAAAAAATGAAAATTAATCAATTAACTAATAAATTAATTAATAATGTCTAATTAAGGAACCACTGGACAGCAAGAAACCTGTTTGATATCCCCTATTGTTTTGTTTCCATCTTACCTGTTTACTCAAATCAAAATGTCTCCCATCGCATGTGTGTGGACCTCTTTGGAAAGACCAGATACAGCCAGGGCTCCCTGCAGACTCAGCCCCAAACCCAAGAGCCAGCATTAGAGTTTTGTGAGGGCCACTGGACAGATAGCATTTACAGTATAGTCTCTTGAATCTTTGATAGACCATATACTTTAGGTGCTTTATTTTTGACACAGGGTCTCATCTAGCCTGGGCTGGCCTCAGATTTGCTATGTAATAGTGGATGACCTGAATTTCTGATCCTCCTGCATCTACTTCCAAAGGTTGAGATTACAAGCATGTGTTTGGGGTGGAACCCAGGGTCTCATGCCTGCTAGGTGAATACACTACCCCATTGAATCATATTGCCAGCTCTGCTTACTTTATGTCGTGAAAGCTTCTTGTCCTTTATTCATATTCGTATTCATGTCTGTGTACCTCTCTGTCCCCAAGCTTGGCTATTAAGTGTTCTACCATCGCCCACATGTAAATCTTCATTCTCTATTCTGTCATTTCTTGTGGTTTTTGTATCTGTAATTTACAAACCGTTCTAGCATTATTTGCTCATTTGGTTGGCAGGATGGTTAATTAGACTGGATTTAGTAACAAGTAGGAGAAACCTCTGGGCCAGTCTGTGAGGGTGTTCGCAGAGAGGTTTAACAGACGTGGGGAGACCTACACTGAATGTGGGCAGCACCATTCCCTAGGCTGGGATCCCGGACTGCATAAAAAGGAGAAAATGAGCTAAGCCCCAGCATCCATCTCTCTGCTTCCTGACTGTGGACACAATATGATCCTCTCCTGCTAGCTTCTGTCATCATGCCTTCCCCACCATGATGGCCTGTGTGACCCAGAAAAAGCCCTTCCTCCTTGACAGTGCTTTGGTCAAATATTCTGTCGCAACGATGAGGAAAGTACCAAATAACTCTTGGTTTCTTAAGTCTACTTAATGATGCATCTGGAGCTATGTGACTTGGAAAGTTTTAGTGATGATATTTAGCTCCTTAAAACCACACTGGGGGATGGGCTGCCGCGATAACTATGGGGTTAACAGCATTTGTTATTCTTCCAGAGAACCTGGGTTCAATTCCCAGCATCCACAGGGTGACTCACAACCAGGAAATCCAACAGCCTCTTCTGGAACCAGGCATACATGTGTTGCACAGACATATACATGCATTGTAAGACATACATGCAGGCAAAATATACATACAATGATACAAATAATTATTTAAAAGTATTTTAAGTTAGGACGTAGTGACACTTGACTTTAATCCCAGTACTTGAGAGGTTTAGGCAGGCAGATCTCTATGAGTTCAAAGTCAGTCTGTTCCAGGCCAGTTAACTCCACATAGTGAGACCCTGTCCCAAAAAACAAAACAACAACAACAACAAAAAAACAGAAAATGTTCTTTTAAATTATGATACAGTCTGATGATGTGACTCACTTGGTAGAGTTCACCTAGCACACACACAGTCCGAGGTTTCATGGCCACTGCTGCCTCAGCCAGACTTGGCAGCACGTTCATCTAATTCCAACATTCAGAAGGTAGAGACAAGTCAATCAGAAGTCTTCAGCTTCACAGTGAATTGGGTCAGCCAGAACTACCTGAGACCCTGCCTCAAAACCAAACCAAACCAAACCAAACCAAAAAGAGGACCCCATAGTACATGGTTTTACAACAAATGTGTCTGTGAGGTTTCCTGAGCACTGAGATCCACCACAGATGCCTCTGTGCAGGGCTTTCGGCCATTTGTAAGCAGATAGTAGGTTGCTGGGCTCTTGGCCTTGGCAGGTGACGGCCTAGGCTTAGCTCGAACCTGGCTTGAGCTCTCCCTTGGGAGCTCAGGGCCTCATGGGCAGAACATTTGTTCCCCGGGTGTAGGCAGCTGTAACTGCCCACTCTAGACCTCGTGTGTATAACTGAATCCAGTTCTCACAGGTTAGGTGAGCAGGCTTAAAGCCAGACACCTTATTAGGACCAGGATCAGGTGTAAATTGTTTAGCACCAGCAATCACATTCATATTACCCAGCAAAGCTGGGGTCACAATCTGCTTTTGTTACTATCCTGTTTCTGAGAGGAGACACCACAACCACAACATCTTATAAAAGAAGGCATTTAATTAGAGGCGAGCTTAAAGTTTCAGAGGGTTACTTCATTAGCATCATGGCAGGGATGGCAACAGGCAAGCATGGTCTTAGAGAAGTACCTGAAAGCTCACATCCATTCTGTAAGTTGCAGAGAGTAAGACGTGAGTGTCTTCCACCAGTGTCTCCTCCTCCAACAAGGCCACACCTCTTACCCCTTCCCAAATAGTTCCGCCAAGTGGGGACTAAGCTTTTCAACAAACGAGTCAATGGGGGCCATTCTCATCCAAACTATCATAGTTTTCTTATTGCTGTGACAACATCATGACAAAAGCAAACTTTAAAAAGGACATATTTGATGCCAGGCGGTGGTGGTGCATGCCTTTAATCCCAGCACTCGGGAGTCAGAGGCAGGCAGATTTTTGTGAGTTCGAGACCAACCTGGTCTACAAGAGCTAGTTCCAGGATAGGCTCCAAAGCTACAGAGAAACCCTGTCTTGAAAAAAATCCAAAAAAAAAAAAGAGGACATATTTGTTCAGGCTCATAGTACAGGAGTATAGTCCATCATGGTGCAAAACCATGGTGGCAGGAGTGTGAGGCACTGGTCACGCCAACTCCAGTCAGGAAGCAGAGAAAGATGAACGCTCGTGCCCACTTTACTTCCTTCTTATGGTTCCATCTCAGGCCCCAGTCTGTGGGATGACCCCACCTATGGTTAAAGTGAGTCTCTCAGCTCAGTTCATCTACTATAGAATCTCCTCATGGACCTGGTTAGGAGCTGGTCTTTATGTGATTCTATATCCTGTTGAAGGGCAATATTAACTGTAATGGTTTGAATGCAATTGGTCCCCAGAAGCTCATAAGGAGTGGCATTATGTGAAGGTGTGGCCTTGTTAGAGGAAGTGTGTGACTGTGGGGGTGGGCTTTGAGGTCTCTTATGCTCAAGTTACACTCAGTGTCACAGTCTACTTCCTGTTGCCTTCTGATCAAGATATAGCCCCACTGTGTCTGCCTGCACACTGCCATGATGATAATGGATTGAACCTCTGAACTGGAAGCCACCACCTCAATTAAATATTTTCGTTTATAAGAGTTTCATGTTCTTGGTGTCTCTTCATAGCAATAGAAATCTTAAGACATTAACTGCTATGAGATAACCCTTCTGCACACTGTGAATATATGTTGCTCTTGTTGGTTGACGATAAAAGCTGCTTTGGCCTATAGCAAGGCAGAATATAGCTAGGTGTGAAGTCATACTGAATACAGGGAGAAAGAAGGACAGTGTTGAGGAAGATGCCAGAAAGCCACCAGGGAACAAGATGTATTAGAGTACAGGTAAAGCTACGAGACATATGGCAAATAGAAACAGGTTAATTTAAAAATAAGAGCTAGTTAGTAATAAGCCTGAGCTGTTTGGCCAAGCATTTTGCCATTAATAGTAAGCCTCTGAGTGATTATTTAAAGATAGCTGCAGGAGGGAAAGGAGAGAGAAACCTCCGATTACAATTAGCCATCAAACATAACCACACCAGAGGGTTGTCAACAGACATGGAGTAAGTAGGTGCTGCTGTGGACAGCCTTCACAGACCTGGCCATATGGCAGCTTCTCTGGAGCTCTTTAGGCCAAAAATTTCTTAAACTATGGGACATAACCCCACTAGGAAGAACAACTCAATGTGGGGTTATGAAAAAAATTGGCAATAGTAAAATATTTCTGAACATGGAACAATCAATAATTGCTTTCAGATATCGACTGGAGAAATGAATCAGTGGTTAAGAGCACTTGCTGATCTTGCAGAGGACCCAGGTTCAGTTCTCAGCACCTACATGTTAGATATCTGGATCTGTAGCATCAACTCCAGGGAATCCAACCCCTTCTTTAGACCTTCATATGCACTATATACATGTGCTGCACATACATGTATACTCATATACAAAGCATAAAATTAATAAATCTCACTCCAGCAAGGTAGTGCATGTCTTTAATCCCAGCACTCAGGAGGCAGAGTCAGGAGGATCTCTGTGCGTTTAAGGCCAGCCTGGTCTACATAGTTAAGTTCCAAGGCAACCAGGGCTACATAGAGAGAACCTATCTCAAAAGAAAAGGAAGGAAGAAGAAATTTTTAAATAAAGTATTCAGAAAGAATTAAACACATTATGAGGGTTTAAAGACATCTAAAGTGGGTTGAGTGCAAGCCCAGCTATGCACAAAGCCCTGTCTGAGCACTAAACACTCCAGGCATGGTGGCACATGTCTGTAATCCCAGCTTAGGAGGTAGAGACAAGAGGTTGAGAAGTTCAAAGTCATTCTTGGCTGCATAGCAAGTTTAAGGCCAGCCTAGGCTTTATGATGCTCTGTTTGAAAAAAATAAAAGAATCACATGCACTAGGAATTCAACATGTCCTGGCAGTGTTTGCCCATGTTGCATCATGATGCTTCACTGCTCTGGCACTGATAGACAACATGCATTGTGCATGCTCTCACACATACAGTGCATGCTCTCTCACACACAATACATGCAACAAACGCTGCCTCAAATACCTTGGCTAGATTTGAGACTATTGTATGTTATGAATTGTAGTGTTATTTTACTGCACATACAGAGTTTTCTGCTCCTATAGAAATATATTGATTAAATTACACAAAACGAAGACTTTCTGTATTTTCTTACCACCATTTCTCATCATACAAGTGTTACTATAAGCAGTATATTTTTTAATTGGATTGGATTCAACAAACAGGCATATCCATCTTATTGGTATGTAAATTTGGTTTTATGTTTAGTAAATTGTAAGTTTATATATGAATTATTTTAAAGTTGATTTCTTTATTATTTTATATCAAGTAAATGTTTGATTTATGCACCTGTTTTATATACATATATTCCTTCCTATCTGAGGTGTTGTCTACCTGTTTCTTCTGTATCGAAACACTCCACCCTAGAGCAGTGGTTTTCAACTTGTGGGCCACAACCCCTTTGGGAATCACATATCAGATATTGACATTACAATTTATAATAGTAGCGGAATTTTCATCATGAAGTACCTTTATGGTTGGGGGACAGTGTCACCACCTGTGAAGACTGTATTAAAGGGTCACAGCATTAGGAAGGTTGAGAATTGCTGCCCTAGAGAGATGCTCATTAAGAGCCAGGAAGCAACAACTCACAAGTCTCAGGAAGCTCCTGACACTTACTAGATGCACAAGGTCCTCCCCGAGGTTTGTAAGCAATGAAGACTGCTGAGATGACTGCTCACCCATTGAGTAGCTGCAAGTCGTGTAGAGAACTAAGACAGCTGCCTTTGAGTGGTCCCTGACCCTATAAGCATCCTCTCATCCACACTCCTGCAAGTAACCCCAGCAAATTCATTGCTTCCCCAAGCTGGGCTTTAGAGGTCTTGTTACTTTGGTCTGTCATCAGTTCCCTGTCTGAGGAGAATAGATGTCTGCTCACATATCCCCTGGAGCATACAACATAGGGTTACATAAAAATTCCTTAGGTGAAGTCTGGGGAGATGGAACAGTGTGGAAAATGCTTGTTTGTACAAACAGGTGGATCTGAGTTTAAGTTCCCAGAACCCACACGAAAGCTGGCCACTCATAGTGTGAGTGTCTATATTCCCAGCATTCCTAGGGAAGGGTGGGAAGCAGAGAGAGCTAAGAGAATCCTTGAAAGCTTGCAGACTAGCCATAGCCCGGATTTATGAGACAGAACACAAAAAAGATATCTTGTCTCAAACAAGGTGACCTCCACACATGCAACAGGCATGTGAGCAATCACACTCACACAAAGTGTGAACATGTGCATGCATACATTGCATGCCTGCACATGAGTGTGTGTATATGCATGCATGTGCACACAAATACACACACACTCACACACATGCACACACACACACACATCCTTTTCAGGTAAAAAGGGGTCTCAAGTAGAAATAGTTAAAGAAGCTTTGTGTGGGTGTCACAGAGCCATCTGCCTGCCTCATTCTTTCTGTGGAACAGGCAGCCTGGAAGGGCCAGGACCAAACCAAAGGCAGGCCTAGAATCCTGACTTGGCACAGCCCACCGTAGCTTCTGTACTTGGACGCCACTGGATGCTGCCCATGTTCTTATCTGGTTGATTTCTCTGAACATGATGAAGTAAGAATTTTTTTTTCCTTTAGGCTAATGGAGTTGGAAACACAAATGTAAGAACTGAGTCAAGCCATTGGCTACTGGAATCCCAGTCCTTAAACCTGATCCCCAAGTGTGGAAGGAAGGTTGCATGAGTAGTGGATGTGTGGGTCCTGAGAGCTGCCCCTGAGTGTGCCAGTGGACAGGGACACTTCCAGATGCTCAGAAATAGCATCCTGGGGCTTGAGGAGTCACTGTGCACCGTGGAGCTGGGGTCGGTGAGGATGCTGGCAAGGGAGAGAAGGTGCTTTTCTGAGGAGAAACTGCACTGTCATACTGCACCTGGCCAGTGTCATTTGGTGGCCCTGTGATTAGCTTCAGCTGCATAAACAAGCCCACAATAGCAAGGGCTAAAAGAAGCAGTGTTTTGTCTCAGGCACAGGAAGTGCAGAGGGTGGTGTCACAGTTGGTGTGACACTCTCCAGCCCTCTTTCCATGTCACCCCCTTGCTCATGGTTTCCACCTTCTCCTCCGAAGTAGCTGGTACAGCTCTAGCTAGCTCCTGCACCTAACCTTTGGTGCTGAGAAGAAGTTTCCAGAAACAGACTTGGAGAAATTCTAAATAATTTGTTTCATTTTTCTGTAGACAAAGCTTTTGGCCCTGTCAGGTTGACCTGTCACCTCAAGAACTCTGGAGACTGATGAAGGAGGATTAAAAAGTAAAGGCCTACTGAGCTATAGAGAGTTCAAGACTAGCTTGGGCAATTTAGTGAGACCTTTCCACCAAATAAAAAGGTAAAAAGAGAATTGGGGTGTGGCTCAGTGGTAGATCCCCTGCCTAGAATACCCCAGTGAGGGGCTGGGGTGTAGCTCAGTGGTAGAGCACCTGTCTAGAATCCCCCAGTGAGGGGCTGGGTGTGGCTCAGTGGTAGAGCCCCTGCCTAGAATCCCCCAGTGAGGGGCTGGGGTGTGGCTCAGAGGTAGAGCACCTGCCTAGAATCCCCCAGTGAGGAGCTGAGGTGTGACTCAGAGGTAGAGCACCTGCCTAGAATTCCCAATAGAGAAGTTGAGGATTTGGCTCCCTGTAGGAGACCATGACCAGATGTAGCTCTGACCAGTGCCAAGTGCTCTACTCCTCTGCTTCCCTCTGCCAAACAAACGAATGCAGTATTTTAGACAGGATGAAGCCTGTGGGGTCATCTCCAGCCTTTGTAGAAGCATTACGTACATTTTACTCTGGGCAAATACTACCAGGGCATGCCCCATGGGTGGGTACCATGATCAGAGCATCTCCCCATCACTGTGAAGTTGGCAACAGGATGATAACCAGTTGCAGGAACATATCTCACCTGCAGCAGGTGGATTATGCCCAAATAGATACTACCTCTGAAACCTGCAAGCCATACTCCAAGTCTTGTAGTTTCATACCAAACGTCAAAGGGTTTAGATGGCTCTGCCCCTCCAGCTTTGTTGCCTACAAAATACATCTCTTTCTTGGGATGGTTCCACTTTCTGTATTCAAGTCTCCTAAGTAAGTAAGCCACAGCTCTGGCATCTTCAACACCTTTGTTTCCCTAGCACTTCTAAGGCTTCATTTTCATAGCTTCGTATAATGGTTTCCCAGCATCTCTTGCTTTCAGAACTAACACAGAGGGACTGCCCTGCCACATATTGCCTGGCCCATTTACTCACAGATTCTTCATGATTGTAAAACCAGCATCGTGTGGGCAAAACTGCCAAGTTTGGCTTGGGATAGATTCTGGTCTCCTTGAATGACATTAGCAATAGGTTTTATTTGGTGGCTGCTTTGGGGGAGCAGAAGACTCCTTTTGCCTTTTTCTTTAACTCCTTAGATGCTTAGCTGGAGGGTCTTACTCTGAAGGCACCCCCTCCCTTTATTTTGATGCAGATTTGTCCTCTCCTTAATGGCACTAATCTCCTTAACAATTACAGCCTCTTCTTAGCCTTAGCTGCAACTTGATTTATTTTATTTTTAACCACTGGTGTGTGCTTAAGAGTGTGGATATCCTTAGGGGCTAGGGGCATCAGATAACCTGGAACTGGAGTTTCATGTGACTGTAAGCAGTCTGGTGTGGATGCTGGGAATTGAACTGGGGTCCTCTGGAAGAGCAGTATGATCACTTTACAACTGAGTTGCCTCTGCAACCTGGCTGTAACATTTAGCTTGCCAGTGTCCTTTTCTTCTCCAAACTGCACATTTTGTGTTTCTTTCTTCTCCACTTGCTCATTGCCACTGTAGACCTGTGTAAAGGTGATTATTAATAATCATGCAACAGAATCAATATAAGGCTGTCTTGGAGTCTCCCCCACCAAAAATTATACTCCATTAATTTTAAATTCAGCCTCGGGCAAATTCTTAAGACTGGGGCAGAAGGCAGTCACACTTTTTGCCAACATACTACAGAACTGTCCCCAGTCCAGTTGCTAATATTGTTCCTCTATGAGACCTCGTGAGCCCGGGCTCCAAAGTCCACCTAGCTTTCAGCACTGCTGTCCTCTAAGCTCCTACTCCTAGTTCATTAAGCTATGCCTATAGTGTTCAAGTGCTTTTCTGGTCCAAAGTCTTGAAGTCTTTCACAATACTCAAAACAAAACAAAACAAACACATGGTCAGGTCTGTCACAGCAATATCCCACTTCTGGTACCAACTTCTATATTGTGATACGGTCACGAAACTGTGGGTAGTTTCAATCAGATGTCCCCCATACATCTCTGGCATTTGGATATTTGGTCCCCAGTTGGTTATTTGGGAAGATTTGGAGGCATGGCCTTGCTAGGGGGGATGTGTCACTGGGCAGAGATGCGTGGTTTCAAGTGAACTTTCCCTGATAAGACCTCTCAGCTGCTGTTCTAGCCGCCTGCTGCCTGCTACCTCAAATCCCCCATCACAGACTCTTATCTCTGGAACCATAGCCCTGGATAAACTTTCTTCTATAAGCTGCCTCCATCACAGTGTTTTATCATAACAATAGAAGTAACAAGGTATCACCCTCTGCAACTTCAGCAAAAGTGTCATATTGACTTGACGATAGATCCGGGGTCACAACACATGTGCTTTAGAAAACACTTCTTCAGATCATGCCTAGGCTTTCTGTTTTGTTTTACATTTTTTCACGTGTGTGTATGAGTGTATTTCTTATGTGTATGTCTGTGTACTTATGTGTATAACTGGTACTCATGGAGGTAAGAAGAGGGCATCAGATCCTTTGGAACTGGAGTTAGAGATGGCTGTGAGCTACAGAGCAGCCAGTGTTCTTAACCACTGAACCATCTCTGCAACTCCAGTTTTCCGTTTGGAATTTTTCTTTCTTTCTCTTTCTTCTCTCTCCTTCCTTCCTTCCTTCCTTCCCCTCCCTCCCTCCCTCTCTCTCTCTGTCTTTCTTTTTCTTCCTTCCTAAGAGCTATCATGTATCCTAGACTTGGTATCGAATTCACTACATAGCCAAGGATGACCTTGAGCACCCAATTCCCTGTCTCCACCTCCAGAGTGATGGAATCGAACATCAGGGCAACCTGTAGCACTAACTCATCCCCAGTCACACAGTTTACACCGCAGAGGATACAGGCAGGCATCCATGGATGCTGGGCTGGCTAGCTACCTGTCACTCTGTAGCAGTGATTCTTCATGCTGGCAAGAGACCCTCGTCAGTGAGTTTCCTCCTCGGTTTCTAATTGGAAGAAAGAACTGCAGCTTACCATCTGGGCTGGCAGGCCATCCAAGGAGACAATGGGACTTCCCAAGTTCAGGGTCCGAGAGGGTACTGAGGTCCATTATCTTGGAAAATGTCTTGATGCATAGGACTGGGACACAATGAGGGAAGGCATGAAGCCTCAGCACCGGCAGCTACCATTGTATTGCCATTCTGATGTTCAGTATTACTTACAGACCCTCTGGGGTTTTACCTTATTTTAAAACAAACAAACAAAAAACTTTCTAAGGACCAAAATCAAGAGAATCTTACTCACCAGACCTAGGAAGGCACTGAGGGGCACTGAACCAATGAAGCTGAGACCCTTAGGTCAGTTTTGCTGTCCGGGAGGGACACGGCCTCTGCCCCCTCCCCTCTCCGAGGAGTTTGTAGGGAGGTGGTGCCTTAGGCAGCTTCGGGTGCAGTGTGTCGGCTGCACAGTGTGGGCTCAGCCCTGCTTTTAATAGCACCACTCATTTCCAGGAGGAGGAAATGGGAGCACTTAGGCTGTGCCGAGAGAATTCCATTAATGTTCGCTCTGACCTTACTAACTCCAGTGTCATTAGCGATGTATACATTTTCAAAATCCCCTTAATGCCAAAAAGCAGTAATAGGTATCTGTTATGCTGGTTAATGAGCCGTAAAATGAACCAGCCCTGATTTGTTCTCCCCCTCCCCCCACCCGCTGTCAGCCCCCTGGTTAAGTAATGGCCAGGATGGGAGGAAGGCTGAGCTTCTCCCCAGACTCCAGCTAAGACACCAGGCTTCTCTAATCACAGTTGATTAGAAGATAAAAATATTTACACACACCTCATTCTCCATTATCTCAGCTTTTTTTCTAAGTAATTAGTTTCTCCTACCTCGTTCTGGGAGAATGTTCACACCATTGATCTCGGTTGTTGTAATTAAGAGTGGCCTGGGTCAGAGGTTGAACAGAGTACGGGCTTCTCACCCTCAGGGCACCCTCAGCTGCTTCTGTGAGGGCTCTGAACGTCCCCCTGGGCTGGGCTCCCTTCTCGCCTCCTTCTGCTCTCACTTGCATCCTGCGTAACCACTCTGCTTATTCAGGCCCCAGACCACTGCTTGTCGGATGTTAGCAAGACTAGCTTGTCAAATTCGAAAACATGGCACGATGTGGAGCATCTGTCTACCACTCAGGAAGCAGCAGTGTGAGGATCAGAAGTTCAAGGCCATCCTAAGCCACACAGCAAGTTCTGTAAGAAACCCTTCCTCCCAAGCAATCTTATTTTGAGACCCCACCCACCCACCCACATTCGTTACCCATGCACATTCTGTTGGTTGATCTTGAACTGATGCGGACATGAGTACACCTTTCTAAAATTTATGGTCAGCACTATTTCTCAGGATCTAGGTCATTTTGGGAAACCACCTTTGTGAAGAATTACATCATGTTCTAATAATTTCCGTAAGTCATCATTTACCTTTATACCCTCAAACACTGAAAACATAACTCTCCCCCACAAGAATATATCCAGCAACATCTTTAGGGATGTAAGTTTCATGTCTCTCTCTCTCTCTCTCTCTCTCTCTCTCTCTCTCTCTCTCTCTCTCTCTGTCTGTGTGTGTGTGTGTGTAGAAGCCAGAAATCAAACTTGTATTTTGTTCTTCAGATCTTTCAAGATTGTTCACCTTGATTTTTGAGGTAATATTTCTCATTTGTGTGGGGTTTTCCAAATCAACTAAGCTATCTCCATGTCACCCCCACCCCGACTCCTTGCAGAGGGATTGAAAGCCTGCACCACCAGGGTCAGCTTTTTGTGTAGGCTGTGAGGATTGAATTCAGGCTCTAAGACTCTCAAAGAAAGCACTTCACCATATGAGCCAGCTCCCAACCCAGGGCTGGGAGCTTCTCTGCATTATGTTTCTGTGTATTTCTCCATCATACAACCTCATCCTCTTGTTGGTGACAATAAACAGCTTCTGGGAATCCTAGCAGTTCCAATGCCTCAGACACCTGCATAGGGTGGCACTTTGTGGCTTTCCTCAGAAGCCCAGGGTATGATGGAGCTAGGAGAAACAGGAGCACAGTGATGGATTCTGGATAGGATGCCTGAGCTATTCCTTCATCTTGTGGTCTCCCTATTGCCATCTGTCCCCTCACCCCCCAAATGACACTGTCTTGATTTCTACCACCATCCACCTGGTCGTGTATGTGTGTGTGTGTGTGTGTGTGTGTGTGTGTGTGTTTGTGTGTGTGTGTGTGTATGGTGTATGTGTAGCGTATGACCTTGAGTGTCTCTCCTCAGGTTCCATCTATCTTTCCTTCTTTCCTTCTTTCCTTCTTCTTTCCTTCTTTCCTTCTTCCCTTCTTTCTTTCCTTCCTTCCTTCCTTCCTTCCTTCCAAGTAGGAACACTCAGTAGCCTATAACTCACTACGTAGATTAAGTTGGCTGGCCAGTGAGTACCAGGAATTCACTGGTTTCTCCAGCACTGGGATTACAAGCACACAACACCAAGTCCAGCTTTTTTTTTAAAATGTGATTTCTGAGGCTCCAACTCAGGTTTGTGGGTTTGCACCACCAACTGAGCTACCTCCTAAGACCTTTTGTTTTTTGAGTCAGGGTCCCATATATCTTAGACTAGACACTAAATTGCTACTTAGCCAAAGATGACCTTGAGCTTCTCTGATCCTCCTACCTCTACCTCCCAAATGCTGGGATTATAGAGAGGTGACCATGCCTAGTTTATGAAGAACTAGGGACCCAATACTCTGCCCCCGATAGGGGTCTCAATACCAGTTCTTCATAAACTAGGCATGGTCGCCTCTCTATAATCCCAGCATTTGGGAGGTAGAGGTAGGAGGATCAGAGAAGTTCAACACAGGCAGTCAGAAACTTAGGAAGTCAGAAAAAATATTCACACACAGGAGTAGATCATAGGCAAGCAGAACAACATCCAGGTCAACATCCATCTTAGGAAAGTTGACAGAAGACAAGGGGGCCCCACACCACCAATGCTGCAAGCAGCCCTTCTCTAAGGACCCCAGGGGATAACAGAGTACTAGGCCAATGGTTAAGGAACCTTTCCTTCAGTCATGCTGGGCCAAACCTTTCTCCCAGGGCAAGAGACAGAGGATGAGCAGAGCAGAGGGGACCAGAGTAGCTGTGTGATGTTTAGGAGATGGATGTAAGAGGCCACAGGCCCTGCTGTGCACACAGGGCCCGCCATGTGGTCATGGCTCTGCACCGGGGTACAAAGGCCCCCCTCAGTGACACTACACCATACCATAGGTCCACAGGCCCAAGGCTGACTAGATCTCCGCCATCCCTCAGGCACAAGGGCCGATGCCCACCCACTGAGCAGAAAGATCTTGGCTAGAGCCTCCTGAGGCATTTGCAGAAGCTTAGTGTTCTGGTTCTCTGACAGTGGCTAGCACACTTGCAACACACAAATTTCCAAGCAAGCATATGCAGGCATACCTCGCAAATATTCTACTCATGCAAGCGTATGTGTTCCTGCATATGTGTCTGTGCCTGGAGCAAAAGTGTGCCCAACAGACCCCCTCAAGTGCCTCCTGCATTTCTATCTGCCTTCCACAATATGTGGCAATTTCCTTGTGATGGGACCCTGACTGGTACCCAGTTTGGGGTATGTGAGGACACACATCCAGAGGTTACCCAGAGGATATGCCACCAACACCGTGCAATAGAGAATGTACAACATAGACAGTGGCTCCCTGTCCTTCTATCTTTTTTCTCTAGCCAGACTCTCAGGACCCCATTGTCAATCACATTCTACAGTCAGGACTCATCTCTAGAGCCCTTATTCTGTATAACAGAATGGCCAGAAGTTCTACATTCTGTCCTGTGTGGTTGGCATATCTTCGGGGCAACCTCTGGGGATGCATTCTCACCTACCCCACAACTGGGTACCAGTCAGGGTCCCATCACAAGGAAATTACCACATACTCTGGAAGGCTGATATGGAATGTAGGAGGCATCTGTTGGGCGCACTTTTGTTCCAGGCATACACATGTATGCAGGCATACATGCATTTGCATGCACCGAACAGGGGCTTAACTCCCCAAATAGCCTTAAACACCCACTGTCCTCTCTGGCCTCAGTTTATCCACTTGCCATCTTTGACCATGGATCAGCGTGACACTCAGGGCCAGTTTTAGCTCAGTGGGAGGAGGACTCTGTGGCGTTTGCTGAAGTCCTGGCCGCGTTTTTCCTGCATCCCGCGGTTTCCTGACAAAAGGGAACACGTTAGCTCTCCAAATGGTCTCACCTCTTGCTATTTTTGCAGAAGGCCTGAACGCAATTGTTAAAAATAGAAATAACGAGGGAAAGCAAGGCTTCTAACCTTGAGTCACAGGCCAGGACAGCTCCCAGCATCCTCTCTGGGCTGGATGATAAATGATCATCGTGCCACATTTGTCCTTAGCTAATTTATCCTTGGCCTGGAGAGAAAGTTTCTGACTTTTTCTTTTCTTTATAAAGGAGAGCTGCAGAGGTGTTTGTGGCGGAACAGCTTTGCCTGGTTTGCCCTGTGCATCATGCCCTGTGCTCCAGCCTGGCAAGCACTATGTGCAGTCCAGTCCAGGTGCTTTGTAACCTAGCTTGGCAGCTAGCTGGAAGCCAGCATAATGCACCAGTCTAGAGTGCAAGACCCATGCACTCCCACTCTAAGCTAACTACACCCCACCGTGGGGTGAGAAGACCCCTGGGAGACCAGGTGCCTGGAACACTGGTCAACTCTGATAGTCCTAGGTGCCTCAGGGTGGGGCTGAGTGAAGGTGGACAGGACTCCAGCTTCCTGGGAGCAGGAACTGCAATTCATGATATGGATGGATACATGCCTGGATTGGGAAAGGCCGGGTCTCCCAGATACCTCATGCCTCAGAGTTCAAGGTCAATGCACCTGCTTTTACTACCTTCACACCCTCCATAGCCTGTGCTCCAACTGGAGTCCCAGAACATAGAGAGAGGACAGGCACTAACTATGGCACCTGGGGCTGAGCTGAAACACCACCTTTGGTCTTAAAGTATGATTTTGAGTTTGACCTCTGCAAACACCAGGGCTCAGCCTAGACTCATAACCATGCCTCTGCCTTTAGGCATGGTACACATAGAATTCCTCAACCCCAATTCTTAGGAAACACGTGAAAGGGTTTTGTCACAAGTGAGGCTGAGGATGGGAGCCCAGGACACTGAGTCAGCTCAGTATACAATGGGGCAACAGCAAAGTCAGTCATGGAAGTGCCCAGAGACACGACTTCTATATGTTAAATGTCTTATATATGGTACCCTCGCAGGCTCTGGATAGTCCCTGAGACTGCCAGAAACACTACCAAACCTCCATTTTGGCCTCTATGTACATCGAGTCTTCTGACTGTTGGGTATGAGTGGCTCCACATGTGCATATACAAGTATATGTTTGATTGTCTGCAGAGATGCATGGACATGTATGTGCATGGTTGTACATATGTTTGGCTACACACACACATGAGTGTTCATAGGTCATTTACATATGTATGCATGTATATTGTGTGTATTCCTTTGTGCACACATTCAGGTGTGTGTGTGTGTGTGTGTGTGTGTGTGTGTGTACCTGATCAGACATCCCTCTCTGTGGCTGTGGGAATGCATTCTTGCCTACCGCACAGCCCCTAGCACCATTCACGATTTCATCACAAAGGAGTGACCACCTTCCCTGTGGGAGGCAGAGGAGGATACAGAAGACGTTTGGGAGGGTCTCTCTTGGGCACATGCTTACTCTAGGTAATGCATACATTCACAGGTATCGAGCATGTATGGAGTGTGCATGGGTATGCATATCTGTGTGAACGTGTGTGTTGCAGTGTGCTACCAAAAGACACTCCCTGAGATCCAAAATATCTACTTTCTCTTCACTAAGTTCCCTAAAGGAGAAGTCTCTGGGCTACTCCTAAAAAGTCAAGAGGCCTATAGTGAGATGTCATATAGCCATGAGATTGTTGTCTACCAAAGACTCTCAGGCCAGTCCTTGATGGTACATTCCACCATCACCATGGAGAGGGATGTGAACAGGCTGTGTGGGATTCTCAGGACTTTTCATGAAGCAGGAACATGAACTAAGGATGGACAGTGTGCTCAGTCACCCAGCCCTACACAACTGTCCACACTGCTCAAAATACTTTTGTATTTTCTAAACAATTGATTAAGTCCACTTATTAAAATAGAGATGTAGGTGTCTGTAGGTTTCTGGCTGGCTCAGTACTGATGGAAGGATTCTGCTTAGCCCCAGAAGGATTGTGTGAGTCACCGAATTGCTGCGATTCTCACCAGAACAGGTCCTTCACCCCTGGCTTATCTTGTGGTGGTTCCCAGGGTGTTGGTAGGCATGACAACTGGCCCTTCTGCTTTCACGTTTTCTCCTTTGTCCCTCTAATCCAATCAGCCAGCTTCACCCTAAGGTTGGTAAATGCAGTTCTAGTTTGATGAATTGCCTCCCCAGGCTCCTGGGCATCTTTCCGGTATCTTTAGAAGCTGTGGCTGTGGCAGTGGCAGGAGGGAACAGAGGTGAGCCAAGACAGGTGTAGAGAAAACAGTGCTCCTTCGTACCCACAACGGCATCTCAGAAAGCTGAGGTGCCTTTAAGGGTAGCGGCAGGAAGGACTGCAGAAATGACTCAGCCTCTAAAGTGCTTGCCCTGTCAGTGTAAGGACCTGAGTTCAATCCCCAGCATCCACATACAAAGCCAGGCAAGGAATGTTCACCTGTAATCTGAGCAAGGGGTCGATGTTGACAGAAAGATCCCTAGGGCTCCCTGACCAGCCTGGACTAATTGACAGGCCCCAGGTTCTAGAGAAACGTAGTCAAACTGTTGTCCTGAGGGATAATACCAGAGGCTAATCCCTGGTCTCTATATGTGTGTGCACACATTGTACGTATGCCCACATCCATAAACATGTGCACACATGTACACATACATGCAAGGTTGATTTTCCCACTGTCTGTGATGTCTGTTTAGGGAATTCTTCCCAGGGAAGAGGTAGAAAAACATTCAGCTCTCCCTTATAAGGTCTCAAGGACAAACCAAGACACAGTTTCACTAAAATTCACCCTAGAGAACTAGTGAGGCTATCAGGTTTACAGAGCATAGGTAAGGGGTTACTGGCTGGAGAGTGGATGATCCCCCACTGCAAAGTCTTCACCCTGTGTCATAGTCACCTTTCTAGTTCCACGACAAAACACCATGACCACTTAGAAAAGAAAGCTTTTAATTTGGGGCTCACAGTTCCAAAGGGATAAGAGCTTGTGACCACCGTGTCAGGGAGCGTGACAGCAGGCAGGCAGGCATGGTGCTAAAGGAGTAGCTGAGAGCTTACATGTTGAGACAAGAGAGAGAGAGAGAGAGAGAGAGAGAGAGAGAGAGAGAGAGAGAGAGAGAGAGAGAACTGGGAATGGCAGCATGGGTTTTTGAAACCCCATTAACTGGAGACTAAGAAATCAAATATATGAGCTTATACAGGTCATTTTCATTCAAACCACCACACTTCAAAGAACGGCTTTGCCATAGCCACATAAATGAAGCACCCTTTTCAAATAACCTCCCTAGCTTATACAGATAAAGGCCCAGGGACTCTCCCCATGTCCTTCTCCTATGAGGGAATGACGACAGTCCATAGGCCAGAGTGTATTAAACTCAAGAAGCAGAGACAGCTGAGTTGATGAAGATGGTGGCTGTTTTGCTCAGAGGACCCCATTCTATAACAGGTCCTCACTGTAAATCATATCCGATCAGTAGGGAAAACTAGGTCACTAACTCCAGGAAAGATGGTTCAGGCAAAGCCTGGCACGACACTCCCTGTACCAGGAGCTTTCCAGAATCCCAGGAAACCACTCATGCTGATGTTCAGGTGCTCTGGTCACTGCAGGCACTAAACAGAGTTCCCAGGGGGTACACAAGCCCCGCTTTAAAACCAGCACCTGTTCAGCAGGGAGGCAGATGGTTGAGGCAGCCGGGCTACGTGTTACCCCATCGTCACCCCAGTTCTGACCCACCCAGTGTGTAAGCCAGAGCTGTCCTGAGTCCCCTCTTCCAGCTTTATCTAAGCCCTCTGAGAAAAAGGACTACTACTGAGAGACCTAATAAAAAGTCAGCTCATCGCCACTGGCTTGGAGATAGAAAGGAACAGGAGGAGATTGTGGCCCTTGAGGGGCTGCTGTCTGTGGTCTGTCGGCTGCAGATGTTCTACAAGCTGATGTAGCTAACCACCTTCACCAGTGTGCATGACCCTAACAGGGCAGACCCCGCCATACGCCCTGAGTGACCTTTCCAGCCTCCTGGGAACTCCACCCCCAGTGAAGACTCAACAACAGGAAGTGGCAGTGGGGTGGTTCCCTGTGGTCCTAGTTGAATGGGACAAGAAATCATTTCCCCAAACCACCCTTGTGGCTGGACTGTGGTGATAGGAAGCATTTTTGGCTGCTCAGCCTAGCCCCTGTGAACCAAAGGAGGGGCAGAGATGGAAGACAAGTGTGTATCCACAGTGGAAGGGAACATGGAAACCTTTACACAGAGGCTGGGGAACCAGCCAGCCTCGGGGACAGAAGCAAAGGGAAAGTCAAGGTCCTCATTAACACCTCCCTGGCAACCCTAGGTGGCAAAGCCAGCCAGGGCCTGAGGTCCCCTGGGGCCTTTCTCCTCTCCTCCAGTAGCAGGTGTGTTCCTGTCCATTATGAAGGTGGCAGTGACATTCCTGACTTACTCAAGCTCCGTGGAGCTGTTCCCCTGCACTCTGGGGCTGTAAATCCTGTACATTCTACCTTGCACTAGAGACCGTGTTCCTGGGATGGGATGCTAAGATTGGCCTGAGAGGGAACTGGATGTCGTGTGAATGTTTCCTAGGGAGATGCAAATGAGCATCTTCTTACCCTAGACAGGGTACCAATGACAGACCAGCATGCGAGGCTACCAAAGCCCAACATGGTAATCAATGAGTTTATTGTGCTTACATACTGAGCATGAGTGAGATGTCACCCACATGAGTGTGGGTGATCCCGAAGCAGCCATATCACTGGAAAATCTCACCTCAGTATGGATTATGACTTCTGCATAGCGCATAAATGGAGTTCCCCCTTCTGCTAATCTTTCACCCTCTAAATACGCTAACACTCCCAAGACCACATATAGCTGGGGCAGAACTGCACAGAGCTGGGAAGCGGGTACAGAAGGACCTAGATGGAGTCCTTAGGTGAGGTGTGAAGACTCTCCCTATCACCTCCCTCAGTGATGGGAGGCCAACAAGCCGGATCTTGAGAGTCTCTTGTACTTCCATCTGCTCTCATGAAGGTGGGAATGGCTGCTATGTTCAGCAAGAGGCGACAGTGGATGTCACACATTCACTAGTGCTGGAACTGCTGCTTGGGGACAGAAGCCTCCAAGTCCCTTGGTCCTAATAAATGTCTCATGAGCACAAAGAAGCGCCTGAGCTGCAGATAGCAAATGCAGGATGGTAGCTCCTCTTCTTCAGGGTCATGTCATTAATATGCTCTCTGGAGTCCGGATCCATACACATAGGAATAGTGGGTAGGTGGGAAGAACCTCTTTCCAGGCTGGAAGTTCAGGGCCCTTGAGTCTCCAAGTACAAGCAGAGCCAGAGACTTGGCAGCTCTGTGGTGGTTAATTTTGTTCGTAAACATGATTGGATCCGAAATCAAGAGATGCGTCTTTGGGTGGGCTTGTGTGAGAGTATTTCCCAGAAGCATTAACTGAGCGGGGAAGACCATTCCGCACAGAGGGCAGCACCCTCTACCAGTGGCCTAGATATAAAGACGCAGCGTTGCTTTTGACCTGCCCACCTTTGCTCTTGCTGGTGAGTACATCTACTGTGTTGCGGCTGCCACCAACTTTTGCTAACACCTGATGAGACTGGATGTGTTCAAGGCAGCACAGCCATAGATCTCCACTGACATCAGAAACCAACTTCTTTGGGCTTCCAATGTGGACTGAAGACCAGCAGCTCACTGGGAATCTTCCTGGCTTTTAACATCAGATCAGGAGAACTACTAAGGCATCTAGACTCTTGGGCTGAGCAGCTATCAGCTCCTTAGCCTCCCTGGCATGCAGACAGTCATGGCTGGCTATCCGGCCTGTATCACGAAAGCCATCTAAGAAGTCCTTATTCTATTGTTCTTTTCCTCTGGAGAAGCCTGAGGAATGCACAGCTCCAAACCCTGAGAACCAGAGGCCCGTGAAGCCTCCGGCTTACGCCTCTAGGTGCTCCAGCTGGAGACTCAATGCTCTGGACTTTCATCACCAGCCACCCTGTCATCCTCAGCTTCTAGCAGCAAAGTGAACAGCAGCAACAGGCAAGAGAAAAGGTAGCATCTGCAGGTGTCATGGCTCCCAAAACAGCCTCAGGTGCTGGGACCCTCAGCCTTTGGCGCTGAAGGCCTGATAGCTCCCTGACATTCTTCCAGCCACTGTGGTCTGCAGTTTCCATCTCTGGTTGTTCAGAGTCATCCATCCTTTCTCAGCCTTGGCTCCCTGCCCTCTCTCACTCTCTTTTCCCACCACCACTCATGGTGCTGTTGCCTTTGCTCTTTCAAGCCCCTTGGCCTCTCTCTCATGGCTTCCACCGTTTTCTCTCCTCCATGCTATCAGCTCAGGCCACGCCACTAGTGATAAAAATTAAAAGCCCATCAGAAAAGGCCACCAACCTAATGTTACAATACTACAGGGGAGCCCAGGAGGGTGTCTTCTGGTTGACTTGAAAAGTGAGCCCACATTATACTTATATAGCCAGAAAAAAAGGGGTGTGACTACTTGCACCAATCACAGTCCTACATGCAAATGAAGTATTATGTTTGCACTAACCACAGCCTTTGACTGGACACCAGGGGACATACCCCTCCTCCACTGAGGTTGAAAATGGCTGCCTGGGGACCAGGGAGACTTGTAAAGACAAAAGGCCCCGTGCTAGACTTTGAACAGTGTCATCTGGAACTGGAGTTGTGCTTCAGCAGCAAGCAGCTGTGGTGCACTGCAGCTTCACCAAGGTGCCTGTGAAGGGTTCAAAGCTATCAGGCTGCCATGCAGCTGTCCTGCTGGCTGCTTGGCTGATGGTCATCAGCTCAAAGGCAGCTGGGCACCGGGGATGGATTTAACAGCTTTCAAAGGGAAATCTAGTTGCCTTGGGCCTGACATTTTAGCTTATTTAAGGGAAAGTAATAATAATAATAATTAAGGTGCTTACAATAAAGACCTGTCATTAACATTAACAGTAAGGAGGCTGCTTTAACCCCTGTGGGGAATGGCTCATTTGATGTGTTTCAGCAAGTTCTGGGCAGCTGGGAAGTGGGTAGTATAGGACATAAACAAGGGGCTCCATAAACTGCCTGGATGCCCCAGGAGTGACCTAGGAGTTTGGTTTTTTTTTCTCATCAGAGCTTCCTCTAGGAAGCCCCTTTGGGTTTCCTCACCTGCCAAAGCTCAAAATCACTCACCTCCCCTTCATTCTTTGCATTAGCATTCCAAGTTTTTTAATCCCTTGGGATTTTTTTTTTGCTTGTTTGTTTTTTGCTTTTTGTTGTTGTTGTTGACTGTCTGTTGACATAGGATCTCATGCAGCCCAGGCTACCTCAAACTTACTATGTAGCTGAGGGTACCCTTAAATGCCTGATCCTCCTTCCTGTAGCTTCTGAGTGTTGAGATAGAAGGCTTGAGCCATTACACCCAGTTTATACAGTGCTGGGAATGGAACCTAAGGCCTTGTGAGTGCCAAGGAATCCCTCTACCAACTGAGCTACACCCCCAGCCCCTCAACCCCTTGCTTATCTTTATACAGAAAAAGAGGGCAGGACAGGGCTTCTCAGGAAAGGTCACTTTCTCTTCTGTCTACTACTGGATTGCTGAGGCTTGGGGACGGGATGGATGAGAGTGGTATGTTCTCTCTACTTTTCCTTCATTTCTAGAGGGGATGTTTTGAAGCAGGGGCTTTTTAAGTAGCCCAGGTTGACCTTGAACTCTCAATCTTCCTGTCCCAGCCCCAAGTGCTAGAATTAGGTGCGTACCACCATACCTGATGCCTGCAGCTCTTCACACACACACACCCCTCCATCCCATGGCAAATGGACCGTGGAGTACACGCCCTCGGTCAAGAGAGGCAGACAGTAAGAGGCGCAGCTGCTTGAGGCTAAGCCAAGGGCCCAGGGTGGTAGGACAGCATGGTGTCTGGGGTCATCAGGACAGCTCTACTTCTCCACATTCACTGATTTCAGAAAATAGCTTTTGCCTTCAGATCCAGCTGGCTCCACAGGCATCTAAAACAAACCTCGGCCACAATCCACATTCTTGCTTTGTTCTCAAGTAGAAACACTTCTAAGGTTGAGGGGTTTACTCTGGCTCCAGGCTCTGTTACGCAGCTTGGTTCTTCCATCTCCAGAGTCCCCGTGGCTGAAGGACAACACTGAGAGCCAGTGTTGGAACCATGGCAGGGGTGGAGGCTATGTAAACCGCATGTTTTGGGGTCAGTTCACTGGGGTTCAGGAATGAGTCCCCCTACCAGTGATATCTGGTCCTTGGCTGCCTGGCTGAGACAGCTCAGAAAACCCAAGCCCTCTCCAGATTTGGGGAAGGGAAGCATTTCAGATCTTTGCTGTACCCAGGACAAACAGCAGCTTTATTATGGGATGCTGAGCTCTTCGTTGCCCTGTAGAAGGAAGGCCTGTGGGGAAGGCTACGGGGTCAAACACAGGCCAGAGGGCTGGGATCTGAGGATGTGGGATCATTTGGAAAGTGTGTGTTGCCTGGCAAAACTTTGGGCACCCAAGTCACTCCTGTCCTCAGGTTCCTGTTTCTCATTATGCAGTATTTACAGTCTAGACTATGACCTCTCTGGATGCTATTTAAATCTCTGCACCTGCAGACCATGGTGGTGTGGGTGTTTGTGGGTAAGGATGGCCCAGTAGCGAGGACAGACGTTGAGCCTAGTGGTCTGGTAGAGTAGGCTGGGAGGAGTGCCTTGAGGCTCTGTCACTGGAGCACTATTGGCCTGGTGGAGCTTGGGCTGCCCCTACTGGGTCTTGGTCCCTGAAAGTGGTCCTCATACCGCTATCTCTGCTTGGTCCATTTGTGCTCAGGCTCTGATTCCTTTATGAAGAGTACTGCTATTGGCTAGCTGGTCCCAAGCACATCCTTGGGCCCAAGACAGGGTGGGAATGCAGCAGCCTAAGGGGAGTTAGAGTCTGGAGTGGGGAGAAAGTCTCTAACACTCTTGAATGAAGATATTCTAAAAGGACACTTGTGCCCCTGCCTGTGGCTACCAGACTATTAAAACAATGGGCCCAAGAAATGAGCATTTCTCCAGGAGTCTCACCCTGGGCAAAACAATACAATAAGGTTGAAGACCTAGTGGCAACCATGGCGGGGAGGGGGATCTTGTCTCTAGGAAAGAGATTTCACACAGTTCAGAAAACTAATCAGGCCCCCCCTTAGAGGTGATCCTAGAGCTAGACAATGGTGACCAGGACTGTTTATCTACGCATATCTTTTGCTTGAGAGGGGGTATCACTGGACCTGTGTGTTCCTCTTCCCAATATGGCCACATTGAATTAATTTTCTGTCTGTTTTTCACTATTAACTGTGTCCTTAATTGTCCTATTGGGGACTTGTGGCCAAGCCTGATTTGTTAGGGAGCTAGAGGTGACTCTAGTAACTATGATAACAGACACCCTTACTAGTCTTCTGTACCAAGATTTCTCTTTTGGGCCATCAACCAGCTCCCAAATTATGACACAGAGATTTCTTATTAGTTAAGAATGTTCAGCCTAGCTTAGGCTCATTTCTGGCTTGCTCTTTTAACTTAAATTAACCTGTTTCTCTTCATCTATCTTTTGCCTCGGAACTTTTTACTTTTCTTTCCTTCTGTGTATCTTACTTTCACTGCTTCTCCTGGCTGGCTGGCTGGTGGCTGCCTGGTTTCCGGCCCCAGACATGTTTGTTCCTCTCTTTTCCCCTCATTTTCTTCCCTCATTCCCTTCTCTCTTTTCTCTTGTTCCTTTCCAGAGCCTATATTTCTCCTCCTATTTATTCTCCCTGCCTGCCAGTCTCACCTATCCCTCTTCTGCCTAGCTATTGACCATTCAGCTTTTTATTAGACCAATCAGGTGCCTTAGGCAGGCAAGGTGCAACAAATGTAACACATCTTTACATAATTAAACACATACATCCTTACATAGTTAAACAAATGCAGCATAAGCAATTGTAACACACTTCTACATAGTTAAAGTAACATTCTGCAGCATAAACAAATGTAATACATCTTTAAATAGTTAAAGTAATTTCTACAACAGCTTCCTTCTTAGGAGTCTTTCAGTTGGGAACACCATTCTCAACCTGTGGAGGACAATCCTGGCTGTCCCCTCAGCAACCCTGTCAATCCCAATAAACTGTTGGAAGAAAACATGCTCATCTCCAGCTCCCTGGGGCTTTTGGGTCCAGAGAGAGCAGGTTGCTGCCCTCTGTGCTGAGAGCTGCTCCTGGACCCAGGAGACTACAGTGCACCCTACTGCAAAGGTGCAACCAGCCATTCTCCATCTCCACAGCTTCCTGAAGTAGCAGAGCAGCTGGGCTGCAAGCAGCCAGGGCCCTTGTTTGGAAAAGGACCTGATGTGAGTGACAGGTCTGAACAAATCTGTAAGAAAACACTTTGCAGCTCATGGGAGTCCCTCTTAGGGACAATTGGGCATCCAAGGTGCACATTGCTCTGTGGAATAGGATACACCCAGCCAGAATCTGCAGCAGAACTTCAATAATGGGCATGCACATGAGGCATCTATGTTAATAAAGTAATTCAAAAACCCAAAACACTGAGGTGTACTTTCATCCTGCAAGAAGCCAAGCTTGAGAGCTGCCTGAAACAGTCCTCGGGCCACTCAGGGGTAAGATGGTTTCATTTAATCTAAAGAGAAATTAAAATGGCACAGAGTCTCATGTAGCCCAGGCTGGCCTCAAATCTCTGATCCTTCTCTCTGTATCCTCAGTTCTGGAGTTATAAGCATAAAAACTATCATGTGATTTATACAGTGCTGAGGATGGAACCTGGGTCTTCCTGTGTGCCGGGCAAATGTTTTACCAACTGAGCTACAACACTAGAGTAAAATGGATGCTTAAATTTGGGTGGGGAAGCATAGGCCTCTTAGGTAGAAACTTGAACACTGTCAGATGGATCCCTGTTGCAGAGCCAGGGCAGAAGGGTGATAGAATGGGGTACCCCCACCACTACCACCAGCCTCCCTACTCACTCAAGCCTGAAGAAGGTTCTTTTGTTCTGCAAGCCCTGCCCCCACCCTATCCAGTGGTCCTGGGTGGAACCACCTCTTCCTCCTCTTCTGCTCTAGTCTCTCCACAGGGAGTTTCCACACAGGAAGCCATGTTTTCTTCAGAGTTGAAAATCCAAATGCAAACCTCTGCCCGAAGAACCTCTGCCCGCTGCCCTCCCACACCTGACGTGATTTCTAGCTCCTTCCTGGTATACTCTACAGGGCACGGCTTGGCAGCAGCAGTCTCCTAATCATATGGACCTTGGGTGGTCATATGGGTCCTCTGTCCTGTCCCTCCCACCCAGTGCCAAGTTGCATAACAGCTGCTGTGGATGCCTGGAATCCCAGATCCCTGCAGTCAATGTCATCCCTCACATCCATCCCCTGTCACCAGATGGGGCTCCCCAGAACAGGGCCACATAGCACCAGCACAGCAGCCAGTACCTAGCAATCATAGGCAAAGACCCTTCAAAGGGAGAGGGAATGCCACGTAGCACAGCTGGAACAGTTAAAGGCAGACAACTGCCTCCTAGTGGAACCCTCCCTGTTCCCAGCCCCTCAGAGTCCTGCTTCAGTGTCTTGTTGCTGTGATGTGACTCTTTTCCCCAGTGTTCCTCTGGGCAGAGTCCTCCAGAACACACCTGACTGGGACACAGCTCCTGTACTAGTCACCTCCATGACTGTGACAAACATTTGAGAAAGGCAACTTCAGGAAGGGTTTACTGGGGCTCACAGTCCAAGGTTACAGTCACGATGGAGAGGGCATGGCAGCAGGAGGTGGCTGGTCCCGTGGCATCTGCAGTCGGGAAGTAAGGAGGGATGGATGCTGGTGCACAGCCTGCTTCATCGTTTTTATTCAGTCCAGTACCCCTGCACATGGAACAGTGCCACCGACATCCAGGGCAGGTCTTCCACCTCCATTTACCCAGCCTAGAAACTCCCTCTGTGACCTGCCCAGAGATTGTTTCCACAATGATTCTAAATTCCCACCAAACTGACAATCAAGACCAACTCTCACTATTTTCCTCCTGAATTTCAGGGTACCACTGGACTCTGGGTGTTCTGTCCTTGTTCGATTTGCTTCTCTGATGCTGTAACAAAGCACCGGCCAGAAAATAACCAGTGAGTAAAAAGGTTTACTTTAGCTTAAGGGTCGCAGTCCATCACTGAGGGAAATCAGGACAGGAACACGACACAGACCTGAAAATGAGACCCTGGAGGAACCCTGCTTACTGGCCTGTTTCACTACCCTACTTACAGAACCCAGAATCTTCTGCCCAGGGACGGCAACACCCAAAATATACCGGGCCCTCTCCCATCAGTCAGCAAGCCACAAAATGTCTCACGTGCCATATGAAGAAGGCAGTTCCTCACCTGAGATTCCTTCTTCCCAGACATGCCTGGGTTTGTGTCAAATTGACAAGAATTAACCAGTGTGTCTTCATCCCTGAGCCCCCAACACATCTAAGCAGCCACCTCTGAGGAGCTTTAGCCTGCAGCCTCTGGCAGAAGCAATCTGTCTGCCTGGGCCCTGGCATAATGTCCAGATGCCCTGCTGCATGACCACATGCCCCCCACAAATCTCAGCCAGTCCCCCAGAGTACACAGATCCACCCACCTGGATATCATCATTGGAGCTGTCGGGGGAAGGGGACCAGAGAGACAGTCAGAGCTGGAGGAAGGAACTGCATTTCCTGGCGAAAACCCAAGCAACCCTCCATCACTGTTGGCAATGGCAGAAGCTCTGGATATTTCAGATCATCTACATGACGGCCAGGGTATTTTCTAAAGAGCACCTGACATCCCACAATCCTGGGATCCCCATGTCCACTGATAAACTACATCACCCACAATGCTTCAGTGGGAGGAAGCCATTGACCTTGAAAGGAGTTTGGATGGTTCAGATCATCTCAGAGGACAGCAGTGTAGAGCCGCACCACCCAGAGGCACAAGGAGAGAGGTCCCCATGTGTGCAGGCTTAAGGAAGCTTTGGGGGCTCTCAGGAGTCCTGGGCTCTGTATGGTATGGATCCCAAGATTCAGTGATGGAGTCAAGAGTGAGTCACATGTCCCTTGCCCTTCTGAGCTTGTGATCTGTCATATTTCCTTTCTAAAAAAAATTAAGATGTATTTATATCATGTGTCTGAGTGTTTTGCCTGCATGTGTGTGTACACCACATGTGTGTTTGATGCCCACAGAGGTCAGAATACAGTGTGAGCTTCCGTAGAACTGGAGTTATGGATGGTTGTGAACTACCTTGTAGGTGTTGGAAACCAGATCTATGTCCTCTGCAAATGCAGTAAGTGCACTTAACTAATGACTAATCTCTTCAGCCTGCTCTTATTTATCCACCTATTTACTTATTTGAGAAATGGTCTCATGTTTCCCAGGGTGGCTCCAATTCATTATACAACTGAGGACGACCTTGAACTTCTGATCCCCACCCCATCTCCACGTGTTCCTCCATTTACCCCTCTGTGGGAGGGTCCACCTGTATTTCTGTGCTTTGATTGGTTAAATAAAGAGCTGCCTGGCTTATAGTTAGGTCAACCCTTAGGTGGGCGGAGTAGACAGAATGGAAGTTCTGGGAGGAGAAGAAGGAAGTGAGGAGAGCCACAAGCCACCGT
>JAQHUG010000097.1:698745-755167 GCA_028555095.1 Dicrostonyx torquatus
CACGTGGTGACTTACAGACTTTTATAATGGGTTAGTTTAATTATGAGAGCTAGCCAAGAAAAGGCTAGTGATAATAAGCCGGGCAGAGTTTAAATGAATCCAATTTGTCATGTGGTTATTTCGGGTGCAGGCAGCCACCAGTAGCTGAGCGGGCCAGTGGATGAGGGCTTGGGAGCCTGGGTGCTGGGAACATACAACACACACACCTCTCCGCCTATTTACAACAACCCCTCTGCTTGGCTTAAGCAAGGCTTGGGATGGAACCCAGGGTTTTGTGAAAGCTAGGCACACACTCTATCAACAGAAGCCCAGCCCAGCTTCCCACACCATGTTTCCTTGAGCCTATGGAGCAGAGGAGTACAGGAGCTGCTAGCTTTCAGTGGTGTTTAAGCTGTTTGAGCCAAGCAAATTGAACCTGCCTTCCTAATTCTGCTGGGATATCTGCAAAGCTGTACCAGGCAGATCTGAGCAGCTGTCATCCTGAACCCAAAGGAGGACTGTTCAGCCTGCATCCAGCCAGACTGAGGCAACAGAAGGGACTGTGAACTTTACTGCTCCATGTGGCCTGGGTGGGAAACTCAGGCCTCTGACTGACCTTCTTCAAGGAGAGTAAGGCCTGAACAAGGAAGTTCATATAGGTGCCTTAGAGCCAAAGAGATGGGGCAAGAAAGCCAGCTCTGAGACACAGTCTAGACTGGCCTTCCCCAGAGCTGAGAGAGCCTAAGGCACAGTGACAAGACTGTGACTGTGACTCACTCAGCCAGTGGGACAGCTGGAGCAAGAGCAGAGAGTCCCTTCTCTGGCTAGTGCAGCTCTGCCCATGGGCACCCACTCAGGTCCCACCTGCAGGACCCCCCGGCCCCATCTCCATGAACAATCATGCAAGGTGTGATAAACGCTATCTGTCACTCATAAAGCGCGATGTTGCCTTTCTACAAAGCCATAAGCAGCCCTGGGGCTGAGCCAAGCAATGGCCTATAAAACCCTGGATAATGACCTCGTGCACACTTTCCAACATAAATGCTATTGCAGGCAGCTGTTTGCAGAATTTATCTGTGTGCAATAATTTCACACCCAGCACTATTCCAGCGACACTGCCTGGTCCCCTCTTTGGCACTAAAGCATCTGTGTCATGCTGATCAGTTGTGGGACTTGCTCTCTGAAGATGAATAACAGAATTTGCTCACCCAGGCCTTTGCTATCAGACACATTCAGGTGGCTAGAAGCTGTGTCCGCTTCCCGATCCTCTAGGATCCTGGAAAGAAGAATTGTTTCAAGTTCACGGTTACTTGTTTTCTCAGGGGTAGGTGGTATTGGAAAAAGCTGGTTCTCCTAGTGGGATGTATGATCCTAACTTGGAGCCTTCTGGTCCTGATCCCCCTCACAGGAGGGGAATTTTCAGGGTTTGGCAGGGGAGAAAAGCAGGAATGGGTGGCTGGAGACTGACTGTGGGGTGTGCAGATGAACCATCTCTCCCCTCACCTGGCATCACATTCACCCCATGAGGGGTGCTACTATTAAGTGTGGAGCCCCGCTGTCTGCACACCAGACGCCTGTGCCAGCTCCAGGTCTGACACTGAGGGCACCAGTGAAGTTCCCTATGATTTACTCACCCACTTGAATTTTACATTTGCTTCTAAATATTCAATCTCATTTGTCCGATATTTGCATTTTCCCACTCTAATCACCGAACCTTCAGATTGCATTCATGCATAAAATAATATGCAGCGAATGTCTTTTAATTTTACCGAATGCCTCCTTCTGGGGTGATGCTGGTGCCTGAGGCAGGGAAGGAATGACATTGGGAGCAACTTAAGATAAAATGTCTTATGAGTCTGAATCCACTTTGCTTCTCCAGGCCAGGAGAGATTGGAAGACGACTGAATCTACCTGTTATGGAAGCCAGCAACCGACATGACATCTTGCATCCTTGGGTCTCCATCCACACACTCTGACCCCCTGAGCTGCGGGGCTACAGCTTCTGGATGATTCAGCAACAGCCCCCTTCCAATACTCTTCACACATCTCTCTATTTGGTTCTGGAGCTGCCTCCTAGCATGATTATAGGCTGCTGCTGTTGTCTGGGAATTCGGATTCCCTTTGGGGTTCCTAGTCTCTTTAATGAAATAATTTAGAATCGGGTATCTACAGGACAACTTTAGTAGAGTTTGAGAGAAAAAAAAGAAAAAAAAAAACAAACAGGGAAGCAAAATGCAAACCCTGCAGTTTGCTGAGAGGAGAAACAAGGCTGAGAGCCTTTTAAATCAGGCACAAGGTCAGAGTCAGGCACGAGAAAGGCCAGGCCATCGGAAAAAGCATGCTTAGGCTTTTAGCCAATGTCTGAATAAAAAAAAAGAGAGAGAGAAAGAGAAGGAAAAATATACTTAGTGTCTGGCTGATTGAGTCCAGAGGGCACACGATTCCAGGCTCTTAAATCCCAGGACAAAGGATAATACCAGAGGCTCACGATTAGAAATAGAGAAGAAAAAACACTTAATAAGGTAGGGAAAGTGCTCCCTAAAGTGGAGCTAGTGAGCAGAGGGGAAATCCTCAAAAGCCATGGGCTGTGAGGCACACAATCCTTGATAGGTTATTTTTGTGGTGTCTGCCTTTTATTAAATACAGTGGGTTCATCTCACACAGACTTTGTTCATTCATGAAGCCCAGGTGATGAAGGCTTCCTTTGCAAACTGGCCTGAGCATGCTATCTGTTGTGGGAAGCCCAAGCCGGGAAGAGCTTCCAGTCTTTCTCTGCCAACTGGCTACAGTATGCTGTCCTACTCCCTACCACACCAGACCCACAGTGAGGCTGAGCCAGCCCCAGAAGCCCCAGCGGCCGGGCAAAGATGTCCGTGAGAACTGTTGCCTCTGCCACCCACTGAACCAACCTGAGGGTCTCCACCTGCTCTTCAGAGGTGCCATTGCTCTGATCCAGGCTGGGGACACATTCACCCTCTGCTGGGTCTCTTCACCCTCAAGGCTTACTCCTCATATGGTTCCTCTCCCCTCCTGTACTTCCAGCTCAGTGTTTGCTGGCTGGGAAGTCTTGGGACAGAAGCAACACATAGAATAACCTAAAGCCAGAACCTGGCACTTGGCTGATGTTGGCAAACGTGCCTTTGAGGGAGCGGACCAGTCTGTCTGTGGGCTCTACTCCATGAGAAGCAGAGTGCAGTTCCCAGGAACGCACCAGGCACACCTGGTCCCTCTGCCTCACTCCACTCAGCTCTGGCCAGAGGGTCTCGGAAGCACAGAGGGGCTTTTGGTTAGTTCTAGCAAGACAAGGGAAGGGCCCTTAGAGGTCAGAGTGAAGCCTGTTGTGTGGGCTCACAGGAGGCAGAGCTAAGGCACCAGAGTTGCTGTGGCCACTGGCCTTCCCACCTGTCAGCCGAGGCAGCTGTAATAAGAAACAAGAAAGGGGCTGAGTCAGTAAAATACTGACTTTGCAAGCACAAGGACTTGGGGTCAACCCCCAGATGGTTTTAAAATGTGGTGTGATAAGACATGCTTATAGTGCTAGGGCTGAGAAGGCAGAAGCGGGCAGATGCCTGGGGCAACCTTGTCTTACAAAAACAAAGTGATGGTACCTGAGGTTGACCTCTGACCTTGACATGCACACACGTCATGTACACATCCCCTACTCTCTTGTACCTGTATGCATGTGTGCACAGGCAAAGCCCCCCCGACACACACACACACACAGACCACACAGTGGCGGGGGGGGGTGCATAATAGTTGAGCAGAAACCAACCAGTCTCCTGGTCACTGACAGCTCAGTCCCTGCACCCTCGGCCTCAGCACAGAACACACATCCTACAATCTGAGTCCCCATTTCCCCCTCCTTCAAGGTTAAACCCAAGAACTTGTAATCTCACATACAACCAGACATTACCCGGTACTCGCCAACAAAGGCCATGTATTTCTAGAATCTTGAGAACTCTTGACTCTGCTCTTCCGAAGGGACTGGAGCAATGCAACATGGGAGCCAGGGCACCCGTCCTGCCCACCAACAGATCCCGACCTCCAGAACCCAGGCAGCTGCAGCTCAATGAAAGTAGACCATCATCAAGTTGATCCCCAAGGAGTTGCTCTGTGTCCTCTGTAGGGTGGACAGTGGGGTCAGGGGACTCGCGACCTCTCTCCAACTCCCACCCTTTCAGGCACAACAAAGATAAGTGTGAGCCACCACATGGGTATGTGTGTAAATAAAGTGTGTAAATAAAGACACAGATCACATAAACGTTTCAAGTACTGGTGAGGACAATGAAGCCTGATAAGGGACAAAGAGAGTCCCAAGGGTGGGGTAGGGTGGAGGAGAAGACCCTTTTAGTAAAATGTGGCACTTCTATAAAGATCTGTGTAAAAGTGAGGGAGAGAGCAGCTGCTATGTGCAGAAAAACTGCTTCAGATAGGACAACAGCCATGCAAAGGTCCTGGGGCAGGAACCTGCCTGTCCAGTAAGTAGGAAAGACAGATAGTTTGGAAAGGTAGGGTGTTCGAGGAGTCACAACCAAGGATCTCACTCCAAGAAGGAAGCTAAGTGCAGAGCTCAGAGTAGAGCATCAGCCTGGGCAATTCATCTTGTGAGATTGTCAGCTGTGTGGGTGCAGAAGGGGTGATGGCCCTGGTTGGGACCAGATGGGAACCCAGGAGGCTGATTCAGTGACTGCTGTCACTGACCCAGAGAGAGAGAGGCTGCACACACTGGAGTTGGTGCCGAGCGCTAGCTTGTTTTGGAAATTGAGTTCACAGGGCTTTCATCAAGCGTGGCTTTGTGCCTTAGTAATAGTGAGCTAAATAAATGGTGGACTAGGAGAGCATGGGCGGTGCAGTGCTGGGGAGACTCGGCCATGGATGTGTGGAGGCTCTTTCAGTCTTGAGCACTGATCAGAGTGACCAAGTGTGACACAAATTTGGGAGAACCGCGGGAGTAACCACAGCCAGCTCATCCAGGGCAGGAACAAAGATGGAAGTCTGCCAAGAAACCTAAAGAGCAGCAAAAGGTGTGGGGGCTGGACACTGAGACCCACACCTGCTGTCCCAGTACTCTGGAGACTAAAGCAGCAGGGTGCTTGCAAGTTCCAAGCCAGCCTGGACAACATAGAAAGATCTTGTCTCAAAACAGATTTTTTTTTTTTGTTTTTTGTTTTTTGTTTTTCGAGACAGGGTTTCTCTGTAGCTTTGGAGCCTGTCCTGGAACTAGCTCTTGTAGACCAGGCTGGTCTCAAACTCACAGAGATCCGCCTGCCTCTGCCTCTCGAGTGCTGGGATTAAAGGCATGCGCCACCACTGCCCAGCTCAAAACAGATTTTTAAAAAATGGTTAAGGGTGTAGCTCAATGATACTGTGTTTTGCCTGGTGGACATGAGGCACCAGGTCCCACTCGGGAGAGAGAGCAGAAGGTACAATCAAGGTCACCGTCAGAGGTGGTTGCAGGAAATGCTCCAAGAAAGTTCCAAGGAAGGAAGGCATGCGTGGGGTGTGTTCTACAGCCCTTCCCCATGAAGCAAGCACCCAGGGGGCTCCACAGACCCCGTAGATGCCTTAGCCACAGTAAGGTGACCCTGCTGTTCCAATTTGCTGAAGCTCAATGGTAGTGAGCTTCACACGTTAGCAAGAGTTGTTCAGGGTTTATTGAATATCAGGTGTTCTGTTAGCTCTGTGAAGCCATCTGGGCTGGGTACAGAATCCTGGCGTGATGGCTCCCTGTTTCCACTACTCTGCTTTCTTTATTTGACCAGAGCTAGCTTCCGATTCACTATGTATCCAAGAATGACTTTGAACTCCGAATCCTCCCAATTCCACTTCTGGGTGCTGGGATTACAGGTGTGTACTACCATGCCTAACTGGCCTTCATTTAAATTAATTGCATTTTTAAAAAAAAAAAGTGTGTGCACACGCACACACCCTTACAATGCAGCATGTATGGAGGTTAGAGGACAATTAGAAAAAGCTGGCTCCTTCCCTTTGCCACGCGGGTCCCAGGCTTGGCAGCAAGTGCCCTTACTCACTGAGCCATCTTGCCAACCCCGGGCCTTCACTTCTTTTATGTGTTGGTGGTGAGCCTAGCCTTTACCAGCTGAGTCATTTCTCCAACTGGCCTTCACTTTTCTAACCAACCCCACCACTATTTCTTTTCCTTTGTGTTCATTTCCATCTGTTCTGTGTAAATCCATCCCTTCTTCAGAGGCAGATTTTACCGCTCTTTTTCTACTTCCTTAGACTGAAAGCTCAATCCATCCATTTTGAGTCATTATCACTTCTAATAAATGAAACCCCCCTCCGGCTTTCCTCTGAGTCCCTCTGCAGCGGCTTTTTACAGATTTTAATAGGTTTTGCTCCTGTCTGTGTGCATTTTTAAATAGTCTCTAATTTCTCTTTCAGATTCTTTTATCACCTAGAAATTGTGTTTTTATTTGTGATACCAATTTCCAGGTGGAAATATTTCTAAAGGTTAGTGTCCACGCTATCCCAGTGCCTTAGGGTTCTGGGAGTCACACGACCCTGCTAAGTGAGTCTGCTAGACATGTATGTACATCCTAGCATGCGCATACACGTGTGCACCTGTCCAGGGCTTATTCAGCATGCCTGTGTACACTGAAGATGCTCCAGGCACGTGCATACATGCCAGGAGCATCTTTAGTGCACACATGTGTATACACAATGTACATGTATCTTCCAGATGCTTATCTGCACAGCTCAATGAATACATGGAACTTTTATCAGCCCTTTGGAATTCATTGACATTTTTATTATAATCCAAAAATGGTCAGGTTTTATAACTACTTTCTGTATGATGGGGGGGGTAAACCCTGTATTTAAAGCATACAAAATGTATAAAATGTATAAAGTTGAGCTTTTTAGTTGTTATGTTTGTGTGATTTCAGGTTGTTTTTGGTGATGTTTTTTTGAGCCAAGTTTTCTTTGATATCTCAGTAGCTCAGGCTGTACTGGAAACTCTTCTTGCCTCAGTCTCCCCAGCACTTCCACTAAGCCTGTGTTCCCAAACCCCCTTTGGCTTTTGGATTTGTTGCTTTTTCTTAGAGTTCTGTTGCTTTTGTTTTGTTTTCTTTTTTTTTCAGAATTCTTGGACTATGGCTGGGAAAGGATGTCTCAGATGCTAACCAATGGGATAGTCAAAGGCCTTGCATATCCATCCTAAGAGCTGTCAGTCATGCCTGAATGCACCTCCCCTAGTCCCTCAGGCTCAGCCCAGGGTAAGATAAACAAGCCTCAAGGAGAGAGACACCAGAATCCTATGAGTGCAGGACTGTGTGACCCAGTGCCCCCCTCTCTACTGCCAGCTGAGCAGTTCCAAGTCCTCCCAAGGTGGGGCGTCCAGGGGGCAGGACAGCTCTCCAGTTATGCTTCTCCTCTTCTCCAGGAAGGGGTCCTGGACCTATCCAGACTGTCCTCTACCTGTTTGATAGGAATATTTGACATCCCACAGTTGATTGGCCTCAGTGAGCCTGGAAGAATCTGGAGTCCCTCTGCACACGGACTGTGCATCCTACTGGCCAATGCACCTAGGCGGGCCAGCTCCAGCCCACTGTACACTGAAACTTCCTAGCCCAAATCTCTTCCCTTTGCTACGATGCCATCCATGCGTGGATAACCACTGCCTAGAATTTTGTCAGCCGTGTTCCATCATTCTAAGCCGCCATGCACACCCAGCTTCTTTATCACATGGAGGCAGCTGCTCACTGGACCTGTGCTTCTGTGCCACCCACAAGCAGCCTTGCTACTAAGACCAGTCACGGGCCTCCAGACAGGCCAGCCAAGGTTGACAGTTCCCCCGAGACTTAAGGGCACACAGCATCTTCTCTAATTCGTGAGTCTCAAGAGCAATGAACAACTGGGAGCAGAAGTGGAGAGACCGCACCTCAGCCTACTGTCCCCAGCTGTCCCTAGTGATAGAGCTCTGCTCTAATTTTGTATGTAGTCCATCTCTGCCCATAGGGCCCTGTCCTCAGCTCACTGGAATCCCCCAAAGTGCCTGCTATCCCTTCACGATCCTTCTGGAGGTCCTCACTGGCCCTGAGCCCCACCCCTGTGCCCAGCCACCTTCCTGAGTGCGAAGGTGGGTACTGACTCAGGCAACCCAGATCTTCCTGACATAAGCCAGGGGAGCGATGGGTGACAGTGAGAGGTGCTCATTAACGTGTATTCAGAGAACTCCATGACCTCCCAAGTCAAGGGCAGACCCCAAATTCCCTCAACCTCCCAGAAATAGAAAAGATATCTACCAGCATCCCCAGACTCGATCTCACTTCTCTGCTCTCTCTCTCTCTCACATGTCAAAGTCAGAATAAGGTGACAGATATGGCTATGAGACACCAGGATAAGACCCCATATCACTGTAGGGGTCCAGGATATTCCCCCATATGAGTGCAGGACCAGAGTGTGGACCCATGAGTGCAAGGGACAGGGATATGTCCCCATATGACTGCAAGGAATCAAGATGTCCCTATGAGTACAGGGGGGTATGTATGTACACGTGGATGTGCCTCTATATGACTGCATGAGATCAGAATATGCCTTAACCGTCCGTCTTTTGCATATTGGTTATTTTGAGCTGTTTTGATACACGATGGGCTCCTGGGAAGCTCTGGAAACAAGAAGAGTCTCTTACTGTGGGAGGAGTTTTCTGTGGACTAAGAACTCTCTCTCTCTCTGCACCTGGAAGAGACCAGATATTTTTAGATCCTCTCAGTGAATGCAGGTTCAGCTTTGCGTGCTGCCCTGCCTGACCTTCCTAGACCCTTGGTCTTGTTTGGGGTATAATAATACTCCCTTCTTCAGGCTTTGTTCCCCTCTGTTCCATCTTTCTGCTGCTCATAATGGCCTGGAGTGCTTCTTGACTTTTGGGAGATGCTTTGGAACCCTAGGATTTCTTGCTTTGGGTTATTCTAGCTGTATTCCCTACAGGGCCCTGTCCCTCCTGGCTCCAGCCCCGTTCTAAGGTCTCTAGTTTTCCCTACTGGGTCTGTTCCTGGAACCAAGCCTGCCTAGAGCAAGTGGAAATCCCCAATCCATCCCGGGCTCCAGGCCCATCTGTGCTTCCAGGGGTGGCAACTCAAACCCAAGGCTCTGGTAGTTCCCCCCCCCCTGGTCACCCTGTAACTCTTTCCCCTTTCCAGAACCATCTCCATCTCTACCCTGCTGTGTGGCCAAACCACTAACACAACAGCTAGGCACATGACTCCATTCTAGTCCTGTCCTTATCTTCCCACGACCTACCTCACATGAGACATAATTCACTGTTTGGCAGTCACTGTGGGCCTCCCAAGTGGCCACCTTAGCCCCCCACACTGTCACTGCCTCAATTTCCCTCCTGCCCCTCACTCACACCCCTCACTCAGCTCCAGCTCTGTGGGTCTTCTTACAGCTATGCCACCCACTCTGCTGAGCCTGTACACTCTTGACATGTTTCACAATGGCTTACAAGAGCTCCAGCTTGAAAGCAAAACTGCTCAAGAGCCATCTCCTAGGTTCTGACAGGGACTATATGCCATTATCAGGGTTCTCCTTGGGCAGCCCCACCTAGCTGGGTGGGGTTTCTGCCCAGACAGTCATAAGGTAGAGGCCTAATGAGGCTCAGTTTCCTTTTGTGTGTGTGTTTGTGTGTGTGTGTGTATTTCCATGGCAGTCTATGTGTGATGCCTGTGTTTGTATGTCTCTGTCTGTGTGAGTATGTCTATGTGCACCCGTGTGTCTGTGTGTCACTGTTTTTCTTTGTGTCTCCCCATATGTGCCACCTGTGTATGTGTGTATACACTTGTGTCTGTCTGTGTGTCTGAGTTAGTATGTCTATGTGTACCTGTATATATGTATCTTTGTCACTGTTTTTCCTTGTGTTTCCCCATGTGTCATCTGTGTGTGTGTTAAATGACTCCTCAACTCGGAGTAGCTGGGTCACACAGAGTGTCACACCTTCCTCTGCAGGAAAGTTGTGTCTTCAGAGACCTTTTCTGCATGAGTCACCTTGGCCTTCCTGGGGCCTCTGGGTGGAGCCCTGAGAGCTAAGTCTCTCCTGAGATCTCCAAGAAGTGCATGTATCCTGGGGAGAGGAAGGGCAGAGAGTAACTAAAGAGAAGCCTGTTAGCAGACAGCAACAGGTATTGCTGCAAAAGAAAAAAAAACTAGCAGGCAAGCCCACGGCATACAATGGCCACTACACGAGCTGCTTCCCTATGGTAGGGGCCAGAGAGCCAGGAATTCCCCAAGGGAGCTCTAGTGAATGGAGTGTCCAGGGTACCAGGAGACAACAGGGAGCCTCAGGCAAGCCCTCACACTGAAGCCCCTGCTCCTCAGTCCAGCAATTGGTGCTTCTGCCCTGAGGACATTCGTCTAACCCCAGAGGTCCTACCTAGGCCCTAGGTGCTTCCTTCCTATTCCCACCTCGGGACCACCATCTCCTGGACCGTTCTGGAATCGGTCTACACACCATCTCATGGTTTGTGTGAGTGGGAGGAAAGATGAATGCAGTGTCTCAGTTTCCTCGGTGTAATGCTTCCTGGGGGTGCACCTCTCTTTAGGCCCCACCCACTGCACTATTGGGTTTCCCCGACACAGTCCAACTCAGCTTCTGTTACAGCAGTATGGAACGCCACCCCCCTCTCCCTTCCTAACGGCCTAGGAGGCACCTTTGCTAACCAGCTGTCTGCGACCCTCCTCTTCTCTAACAAGCAGCTAGTGGGCATCTACTGGATGTCGGCTACCACAGACCCATCGTTGAATCTTCAGAAATAACATATGCTCTATGCTCCATTCACACAGAACTCAGGCTCACAGAGCATTAGAGGGCCTGGGAGCACAGCCAGGAGAGCATGACAAAGAGGGGCTCCTTAGCGCACAGGCTCCGCCCCTTGGTCTCTTACGGAGGCAGCTGGGTTGGGCTGCTGTGGAAATATGCAGGTGCTTTAAGCCCGGAGGTCTGCTCGGCCTGTGGATCTGTGTGTGACCCTCTCTCCCTTACCTTCTCAGAATTTTAGGCGGAAATTCCCATGGATTCCTATTTCCTACTGGGGTTGGGGACCTAGAAGCCCGGTGGCCACAGATGAGGCCACGTGGTAGAAGCAAATCTCCCTTAAGTGTGCGCCCCGATTTAGCATCCCAGAGGGCAAGCACTGAGACGCGCCCCGCCCACCGCCCGCGCATCCGAGCCTCTCAGCCAAGCCAGGCGCGGCGCTGCCAGGGTTAAGGCGCAGGCGTGTCCCCTGGGGTGGGGTGGGCCCGGCAGCCTTGCCGCGATTCTGGCGTCCCCTCGGATTGGGGCCCGACGCGCTCCCCCGCCGTTTTCTCCGCCGCGTGGCAACGTTGCCCCTTCGTCCTCCACTTTGCGGGCTGCCGGGTCCGAGGTGCCAGGACACCGCCCGGAGGGGAGCTCATCCGGCCGCGCAGACGCCCCGCGGGCTGCGGGGAGGGACTTGGCCTGCTTTCTGGCCTCCACTCGCCGGGGAGGAGCCGCGCGGCTGCAGCTGGCGGCGCGCGGAGCTTCAGGGACGCAGGCGACCAGGCCGAGAGCCGCGCGCGCAGAGCCGGAGCCCGCGCTGTCTGCGGGTTCCCGGCCGGGCCTCTCGGGCTCCCGGCTCAGCGCGGAGGAGGCGCGGCGACACCTCGGGGCGCGGCCGAGGGGAGGAGAGAGCGGAGCGCGGGCGAGAGCCGGGCCGACCGGGCCTCGCGGGGCCGCTGCTCCGCCAATCTGCGGGCGCTGACGCGGGGGGCGGCTCCACGACGCTCGGATATCAGCTGGCCTGGCGCGGGGCGCCTGGAGCTCCGCCGTGCGGGCGCTGCGCTCCGGATCGGCCCGCTGCACCTGCCAGATCGCGGCTTCGCCCCGCGCGCACCCTCGCGCTTCCCTTCTCGCCCCAGTCTCTCCAGCCCGGCCTTCTAGCCGCAACCTGACAACGCGGAGAAGTAGCCTTGTCACCCGCCCAACACCCGAAGTGGCCCATCGGGAGCTTTACACTCTGGATCGGAACCGTCGCGCCCCGGCCAGGATGAACAGCAGCGCCTTTTGCCTACACGCCCAATGAGTGTGGTAGCCGTCCCGGAGACCTTTGTCCGCTGCTGTGTTCCCTATCACTACTGCCACCAGTCACACCGACAAAGGCCACTGGCTTTCCCCCCGAGATGGCCTGGAGAGCCGGTGCTTTGGTGGCGGGTGTCCTCCACGACGTCCGAGTCTGGGGACAGCCCCTGAGCTGGTAGCTGGTCGTGCGCTGAATGGACCTTGACCCGCGAGTTGTTGCCGGCTTGGTGCCAAGCTGAGGGGTGCCGGTGTAGCGCGCGTCCGGAACCCCCTGAGTACGCTGGCCTGCGCGGCCATGAAGATGATCCTGGTGCGCAGGTTTCGCGTGCTCATCCTGGTGGTGTTCCTACTGGCTTGCGCTTTGCACATTGCTGTTGACCTGCTACCCAAGCTGGACCGGCGCGCTGCGCGATCCACGGGGGAACCCGGCTGCTCCTGCGCTCAGCCGGCGGCAGAGGCAGCTGGCCCAGGGTGGGCCCAGGCGAGGAGCCGCCCCGGGGAGTCCGCCGGTGGCGATGCAGGCTGGCCCAACAAGCACACACTGCGCATCCTGCAAGACTTCAGCTCAGATCCAGCCTCTAACCTAACCTCCCACTCCTTGGAGAAGCTGCCTCCTGCAGCAGAGCCGGTTGATCACGCCCCACGGGGCCAGGAACCCGGCTCCCCGCCACTCCGTGACCGTGTGCACCGCCCGCTGCTAAGAGACCCTGGGCCTCGGCCACGAGTGCCGCCCCCTGATCCCAGCAGGGACGGATCGCTCTTAGCCAAGTTGTTTGAGCACCCACTCTACCAGAGTGCAGTGCCTCCTCTGACAGAGGACGACGTTCTGTTTAACGTGAACAGCGATATCAGGTTTAACCCCAAGGCAGCGGCAGAAAATCCAGACTGGTGAGCAGAGAATGAGAGGCTGGGGTGGGACTGGTACGGCCGACCCTTCCGGGAATAAAGACACCCCCTAGAATTTTGTGTACCGTTAGGAACCCTTAAAGGAGGCTGGGTAGGGACGCCTGGTGGGCGGGGCAGATACATCTCTTGCTCAGGGCCCTGCCTTTGTCTCCACAATGATTTCCTAGGGAGAAGGGCTGATGGGGTTTGGGAGGCCCCCAGTTCCCTGGTGTGGGAAGCTGGCGGCCCACCAGAAGCCAGGGAGCTCAGTGCTCCACCTACAAGGAAGCATGCTGGCCAGCCCTGGCGATGGCTGAGGAAGCAGATGAATGAATATGTTGGGAGAGTCAGCCAGGGAGAGTGGGAGCCGCCTTCCCCTGGGAGGGGCTGGGCTGCTGGCTCTGAGACCGATGGGTGAGCTCTTCGGGGTGGACCCCTCCAGAAAGCCTGAATGTACCTAATAAGTCTTTTAAATCCAGTCACTGGGGACTAAAGCAGCTGAGAAGTGATGTTGGCAGTGTGGAGGCCTCCTGGCAAAGATGTGAACCGGGCCACCCTGACTGGCGGTGGGGAGGAAGATGAGCCATCCTGGAGTTATCTTCCAAGCTGCCCAGCTTTGTGTCCACCTCCTCCCCCACAGCTGCACAGATCCAAATAAGCCTGGCAGAGTGAAATATTAACCACCAGCTGGCTAGAGCAAATAACCTGCAAAGGTTCCTGGGCTGCACGTCCAAAACAGCCTTAGAAATCCTTTCTCTCCCTGGAATGTGACCAGGCCCTGTGCGTTGTGCCTGCACATGTGAGCTGTTTGGTGGTTTCTGGGGGTGTGCTGGCCAGAAACTATCCAGCTGAGGCAGCGGAGAGAGTGGTCAGGGTGTGGCTTCTTGGAGGACCCCAGCCCTCCTTTTGTTTCTTCTAGTGCAGGACAGACTGGAGTTGAAGCATCCTCACCTGTCAGTGAAGCAGAGCTAAAGCGGCCCCTCTTCCTCTCCAGCCTAGCAGACTCCCAGAGGGTCTGCTCTTCCTCCAGACAATACCATGGCCAGAGAAGGCAGGCAGCAGATCTTCTTCTGAACCTGGGCTGGAGTGACTGATTCTGTAGCCCAGCATTCCCCACCTATGGTTGCACTCGTTAAAATCAAATTTAGCCCCTTGCATCATCCTGCCCTTGGCCTTTGGAACAAAGGCAGCAAGCCGGGGAGGTTTCTGGCTGGCTGGCTGGGTGTGCCTACGACTTTCAGGCTGTCTGGTCCCAGGAAAAGCTGACAGTCCCTTCCCACACACTCCCAGATGACATCATTCTTATGGGGGGCACTTTTGGTGACCCCATGCCAGAGGTGCTGGGATAGCGCTGACACTCTGGGTCTAGGCCAGTAGTAGTTAGGGTTGTCTGTGGCGTCTCTAGAGGGTAAATAGGAATTACAGGCCTCCAGGTGTGTTATTAGGCAGGGCAACCGCAGCCGGGGAGGAAAGTGCAGACACGGCAGCGCACAGGCAGCTTTTAGTGAACCTGTACTTTGAGCCCAGAGTCGCAAGCCCTGACCCTCAGGACCAGCTCCCCAGCATTCCTCGGCCTCTTGCCTCGCCTCTCTGTTGACACTTGACTGCAGTCTGTCTCTGTTCCCTGTAGGCCACAGGAAGGTGCTGAAGGAGCAGAATTCTTGCCTACTGGCGAAGCAGCTGTGGACCTCTATCCTAACTGGCTCAAATTCCACATCGGCATCAACCGGTATGAGCTGTACTCCAGGCACAACCCGGCCATCGACGCCTTATTGCAGGACCTCGGCTCTCAGAAGATCACCAGCGTTGGTAGGTAGCCACCTGCTTGCCCTTGGCGCAAGTGCACCTTGGTGTGGGCACACCAGGGCTGTGCGGAGCTGGCTTCCTAGGCAGGTCACTGGCAAAGGAGCCACTCTTGTGGGGGTGTCTAGGCGGTCACCTTGATGATCCAGGAGCCAGATGGATGCTCCGAGGTTCATTGCTGACAAGTGAGGGTCATCACTTTGACCCCTGATAGGGTTATATACGCAGACATTATAGGCCCTCCCTCCCCTGTAAAAGAATACCCTGGTGACCCACAGTGGCTGCAGCACCTCCTGCCAACATTTGTGAGCCATCTTTGTTCCTCCTGCAGGGGCAGCTAGATTGCATGACTCAGCCAGAGTGGATGTTCTGAACCTGCTCCCTTCAAAACTCAGTAGGGGTTCAGGGATCTCACCAGGTCAGGGAGGAGCAAAGCTGGAGCCTGAGTATCCTGGATGGAGCAGTTTTAAAGGAACATCTCCAGGTTTTTGTGAAATCCAGTTTTCAGTTGCAGGAAAACAGCGTATCAGCGGCAGTTTCTGAGCGTTTCGGACTGTTATCAGGTTGTGAGTGGTTGATAGTCTCTGTGGCTTGAGAGGTGGCATAGGACAGGCTGAGGGCTGGGGCTGTGCAGGGATGGCCCTGGTGTGCCCAGCTGCACGTGCTTGGGTAGCCTGCCATGTGTCTTGAAAGCAGATCTGCTAACAGGCTCCCTCCGGTTATGGGCTTTGGGCCAGTTGCTGACACGGAGCAGTTAGAAGCTGCCTGCCTGTGGCAACCACCTCTTTAGAGGTGTCTGGGGCTCGGTGATCAGTGTGCTGGACTCTTGCCTGGTCAAAAAAGCCAGGACCCACCATTTCCCCAGGGTTTGGTCAACTCACTTAGTGAAAGGATTAAGCTAATGGTCTTCCACCCTTCCTTCTTCCGCCAGAGAGATCCAAGTGTGCCCCCATCTGACCCTGCCATGCCCCATGTGGAATCCAGAGGCTTCAGGATGAATGAGGAATAGTTCTTGTTAGCACAGGGACTTTGTTTTAAAAGAGCTACAATCCATGCCACTTTCTCTTTGGAGTATAATATAACCGTTAAAGAAATACCCAAGCTGGCCATGAAAGTGAAACCTGTCATCTAGCTATGCAGGAGGCTGAGACAGGAAAATTGAAAGTCCAAGGTCAGCCTGGGTAACTTAACAAGATCCTTTCTTAAGATAGCAACAGAAAAGAGGACTGGGAATGTAGCTTAGTAGCAGAATCCCCCAGTGAGGGGCTAGGGGTGTGGCTCAGGTGTAGAGCATCTGCCTAGAATCCCCCAGTGAGGGGCTGGGGGTGTGGCTCAGGTGTAGAGCATCTGCCTAGAATCCCCCAATGAGGGGCTGGGAGTGTGGCTCAGTGGTAGAGCACCTGCTTAGAATCCCCCAGTGAGGGGCTGGGGTGTGACTCAGTGGTAGAGCACCTGTTTAGAATCCCCAGTGAGGGTCTGGGGTGTGGCTCAGTGGTAGAGCACCTGTTTAGAATCCCCAGTGAAGGTCTGGGGTGTGGCTCAGCAGTAGAGCACCTGTCTAGAATCCCCCAGTGAGGGTCTGGGGTGTGGCTCAGTGAGAGAGAGCACCTGCCTAGAATCCCCCAGTGAGGGGCTGGGGGTGTGGTTCAGGTGTAAAGCACCTGCCTAGAATCCCCCAGTGAGGGGCTGGGGTGTGGCTCAGGTGTAGAGCTCCTGCCTAGAATCCCCCAGTGAGGGGCTGGGGTGTGGCTCAGTGAGAGAGCAGTTTCCTAGCACATGGAAGGACCTAGTGGTGAGACCAGCTTCCAGACATCCTGCTGCCTCTGTGAACCATTCAACTGAGGAGTAAGGAACATGTACTACAGTGACCTTGAAGAGGGTGACATCCTTAGGCACGTACAAGAACAAGCTTGAGTGCTATCTGATCCCCACAGCTGGCCAGCTGTGGGGGGGCTTCAGTTGTTAGTCCCTATTCTCACTGATATCTCTTCTATGCAAAGGTGAGGGTGTCTATCCTGGGATCTCAGATCAGGGCAGACTAGGGTTCCAGGGCCTCACCGGAAGCTGTGCTCACCCCAAGGAACTTTGTTTATCTTCATGTACTTAACTTTGAGCACCCCCTTTGGTCTGATTTACTTGGGAAGGATGATGGTGCTAGGACCCTGACTTCACAGTAAGGTGAGCAGCTCTATTGCTGATGAGGAAGCAGCCTAGGCTTGACCTGTGCCTTGGTCTGGTGGGGCATCCTGGAGTCAGCCAATACCCTTCTGGGCCACGGGATGCTTGAGTGGATCCTACACTGATGTGCTAGAACACAATGGCTGGGATGGTTTTCATTCTGCAGGTGCCCAGCAGCTATTGGAAGTAATCAGTAGAAATGGCCATTACCCAGGCAGACAAAGGATACTGCCCCCCTCCCAGAGTGCTGAGGGATCCCAGCTGTACCAATCACTAGCCACAGTGACTTCAGTCAAACGGCTGCCCGGCAGCAAAATGTGATTCAACCTGATTGCATCTGGGAGGGGGGTGATACATGAGTTTGAGACCATTGTAAAAGGTGCCCTTTTCTCCCAAGGTGAGGTCATGCCTGCTTCATGGCTGGGAATGTTGGTTGTGAGGTTCTGAACCTCTAGTATTGGGGATCACTGCTAGCAGGGTATACATCACTGGAATGCTTCCTTTCTGGGCCCACCAGTTCTGTTGCCCGGAAAGTTCAAAGATGTGACACCTGCCCCACAAGTAGAGAAGGCATCGGGGTGTAAATGGGAGTCAGGGGCAAGAGCAGAACTGGATAGTACCTGCCTGGTGGATCTCCCTCCATGTGGCAACCATGTTTCAAGACAAACCAAGCCTCTTTGCCTAGGGACCGGGAGTCAAAATAGGCGCCTGTATCTTCTCAGGGTTGCAGAGTTTACAACTGCAGAAGTGGACCCGACATCTTGCTCCATAGCGAGCATCTTGAAATGACTGGCCATGCCACAGCATAATGCCCTGGAGATTGCACACTGTCCTGGAGGCTGCATGTTGGAGGCAACTCCCTGCTGCCCTGGCTAACCTGACTCATCCTGAGCTGCCCCAAAGGTTGTCGTGGGTGTAAAAGTCCAGCCAAAGTTTTGAGCACACATCTGGCTCCTTGAGACATAGTCTCTCCTGGGCATTCATCATAGCGTAGCCACTGGGTAGGTGACAAGCTGGATGCCCATAGACAGGATTTGCTTCTGCCCAGGGTGTGATGCTACCATGACCTAGAATAAAGTGGAACCTTCAAAAGCTAGTCCTGCCTTCCAACTTCCTCCCACAACTAGGGAAAATGAGGCTACAGAGAAGGAAAATTTGCTGGTGGGTTATATTCCCTTGTGTCGGACTCAAGTTTCCCCAGGGCTGACCAGTGATGACTTTATTTTTTATATTTTTAATTTTGTGTGTATGTGTATGTGAGGATGTATGAGTAGGTGTGTTTATTAGTGTCTGTGCACATGCGTGTATAGGTGTGTATGCACATGTCTGCAGCTGTTTATGTGTCCATGGTGTGAAGGTCTGAAGCTGGCATTAGGTGTATCAATTCTTTATCCATTTTTAACTTGTTGAGTCGGGGTCACTCACTGAATCTGGAGCATTCCGGCTCTAACTAGCCTAGCTAGCCAGTTTGCTCAGGGATTCCCTGTCTGCCTCATTAAGGCTGGGATTGCACGTGGCCACCACATCTGTGCAGCTTTTACTTGGGTTCTGGGGTTCCAAACTCTGGTCTGTATACTTGCACAGCAAGTACATTATACTGAGCCATCGCCCCACCCCCAGAAGTGATGGCTTTAATCTCCAAGTTATTCATCTCACTACGGAGCCGGGAAATAACTCTTGTGATGGAAAATGGTGCTGGGAGTGGGGGGTGTTCCACGCCCTCTTGGAATGGTTCCATCAAATCTCGCCTGTTTAGAATCTCTTGCTCCTTTTCGTGAGGCTCTGTGTGGCCCACAGTGCAGCTAGCCAAGGCCAATAGAGATTTATTTATAGCCAGGCTCCAGGCTGCCTGGTAACAGGCCACTGCTACCTTTAAAGAGACTGCACACATCCACCTCTGCTCAGCAGGAAGTGGCCCGCCATGTCTTTGGCTGGGACCGGTGGTAATCAAATCGCTACCATATACAATCATGGATGCAAACATGCTCTACACTTGAAATTACTTGGGGAAGACGTCTCCCTGGAAGCAGAGGGTTAAGCAGCCTCTGGCCTGAGCAGAGATCTCTTAAGGTGGCTCCATCTAGGTCAGCTCAAGGCCCAGGGTATCAGGAACAAGGCAGAACAAAAGAAAATGGCTCCATAGGACCGAAGTCCTTGTCACTAATTGATCTGCTGGAGGGAAAGAATGGATGGAGATGGAATCTGGGAGAATTGGCTGTGAGCTTCAAGGAACAAAGGGCCCCTGCCTATGGGTGGGTGGGTGGGGGACTTCTCATTCCTGTCCGATGAGACTCAGCTAGTACAAGTCTCAAGAGGCAGTACCAGCCACAGCAGGGTTACAGGTCCTCGCCTCAGACTCAGGGCATGCATGTAGGGTGGGGGAAGAGGGTGACTGCAGTCACAGACCTCAGGGGTAGAGGGAACCCCTGAAAATAACAAGAATCCCAAGATCAAGTGCACCAAGTAAATGGCTATTGCCTGCTCAGTGCCATAGGTTGGAAGGTCAGGAGCTGAGGGTGGTCTCCAGTGGGGATTTGGGTTGCCCCATCCCACCCCATCCCTCCCTGTTTTCTCCTTATGCAGCCAGGAAGCTGCAGGAATTGAGCCCAGCTCCCACTCACCGTCTTGGCTTTCTGTAAGCCAGGCTCCATTGGTGTATTTCTGGGGTTTCTTGTGACTGCCACTCTCAAAATAAAAGTGAGCTGCCTGAGAGGCGGCATGACATAGTAACACCAGGCTGCAGGCCACTAGGGCAGAAGGTGCCCCACGTGTGCCTGGTCTGAGCCAGAGATGGCCCCAAAGCCAGAAAGCCTCTCAATGGGCCAGAAGTTTGAAGACCTGGCTGCAGCCACTGTCAACGCCTGCTCGCTCAGCTTGTCCAGTCCCTCGTGTCAGGGTGGGTGGCTGCAGGGCCAGTATCAGTGAATCTGCCTCTGGCCACCACGTAAATGTGCCCCATGCCCATTCCCCCATGTTGAAGATTGACAGGTGGAAGGAGACTGTGGGTGCCCGGCATCTGAGCCACAGGCATGCTTCTCCAGTTCAGTGACATGTGAGACAAGCCAGGAAAGGCTGAGTGACATTTTCTCTGAATGTGAGTCTTCCCTAGGGAGGCCTTCACTTACAATGCAAACACCTGCCTCCATTAATCTTCTAGAACAGTCCCTTAAAAGGCAGCAAGGGGTGTGTGTGTGTGTGTGTGTGTGTGTGTGCGTGTGCGTGTGTGTGTGTGTGTGTACGTGTGTGTGTGTTTGAAAATAGTCAAGCTACTGCCTGACTGACCCCAAACAGAATCACCAGTCCCCTGGCCTGGATGAGCCCAAGGTCAAGTCCAGCAGTGGTGATGGTCCCCAAGGGCCACCAGTCAATATCTCAGGTGTGGCCCACTGGTCTTTGTTGTGGGTTTTGAGATAGAATCTTCTGTATCCCAGGGTGACCTCAAACTTCCTGGGAAGTACAGGATGGCCTTGAACTCCCGATCCTCCTGCCTTTGCCTCCCCAGTGCTCAGGATAAAACCTGGGACATGCTAGACAAGTACCTTACCAACTAAACTTCACCCTCTGCCCCTAATAGGTTTTTTAAAAACATCAAATTAGTTTATATATATATGGTCTCCGTCCACTGAAAACCACAGCATGACATGTTAAGTGGTGCCTGATGGCTCTCAAGCCTCGAGCTTGGGCCTCAGTTTCCCACAGAGCCACCTCTCTGCTCCAGTCAGGAGGAGGAGCTTTCCTCTAGACATGGCTTCCCATCTATCTCCATGAGGAAGATCCACGCTGTATACTAGCCGTGCCAGCTGTTGGCTCCTCTACCCTGTTCACCCATTTCTGGCCTACTTCCTTAGCCCAGTGGGGACAGCCTAGTACAGAAGCTGATGGGTGTTCGTGTCTGTCGCCCACCTAGACAGACGCCCTGAGCCTTTGCTGTAATGCAAAGCAGTCTATGTCAGATATGTGGGGTCTGGGTTCTGAGCAGAATACCCCCAACCAGCTTCAGGCAGCTTGCAGGGCTAAGGGTGGGCTGAGTCAGGACAGAGCCTTACAGTTTGAACCTCAGTCACCTCAGAGCTCTGTGTTCTAGAGCTTCTGGTTGCCTCCTTGGGAGGAACTGGCCATGTACGGCGTCAGGGCAATGGGGAGGCAGATGGGACCCCCTTAGGAAAAAACTGACTAGACTGGAAGTAGCTCAGTGGGTAGCATGCTTGATTAGCATGCCCAAAGCCCTGGGCCGTACCCAGCACTGAGGACATAGACAGCACTGAGGATGCAGAGGTGAGAGGGTCAGGAGTTCAAGGTCATCCTCAGCTAGATAGCCAGTTTTCAGTTAAGTGAGAGCCTGTTCAAAGAAAAAAAAGCAGGTGGCGGGGGAGGAGTGGGGACAGACCAAGCTGATCAGATTAACACAATATTTTGCTATCTGAAAGCCCGGATTACAAACTTTAAAAAGAGCTTGGCCCAGGAAGGAACCATTAAACCCAGGAGTCTCTGTTATTAAGTGAAAATGGGTCGTACACAGAGACTTGATGGTGCCACCAACTTTTTAATCACTTCCTTCTTTTCCGTGTTACCAGAAACGCGGTGGATGTTCCTTGTGCAAATTTAGAAAGCACAGATAAGGAAAAATAGAAAATTAAAATCCCCTGCCAGGCCCCCAAGGGAGAGGTGCAGGCTCGCTGGCGGTCTGTGTGTGTATCGGGGCTGAAAAACCCATGTGTCCCTGTCTTCAGGGGGAAAATGAGCTTCCTGGAGCATGAATGTTTCATAAGCTGCTTGCTCGCTAGTCAAACCGTAAGCACTTTGCTGTGTCGCTCAGAAGGAAGGCAGGGTGGTAGTCACACCTGCCCTCACTGCTGTGGTCGTATGAGTTTGAAAGGAGCATGACGTGTGTGGTGGCCCAAGGAGGACACAGTCTCGTACCAGCCACTCTGTTCTGGCGGAGCCCAAAATCAGTCTTAAGTCCCTAGTGCAGCCCGTCATACACAGCCAACAACCAGGTCCCCTGCTAATACCCACTGTACAGGTGAGTCCAGGCCACTGCTGTTCTTTGAGCCTGATGCTCTCCACAGCCTTGTGAAGGAGGATCATGTGACTTTCCCTGAGGGATGTGAACAAATACAGCTGGGCCTGTGGGAGGCTCTTCTCTCCCCACCAACTCTTTCTGCTTGTATCAACTAGAAGGAGGGGCCCTTGTGATTCTTGCAAGTTTCAGGAACTTCCTAAGCCTTTTAAGTTTCATTTACTTCCTAAATCTTTTTTTTAAAGATTTACTTATTTTTACGTACACAGTGTTCTGCCTGCATGACAAAAGAGGGCACCAGATCTCATTGTAGGTGGTTGTGAGCCACCATGTGTTTGCTGGGAATTGAACTCATGATCTCTGGAAGAACAGCCAATTCTTAACCTCTGAGCCATCTCTCTAGCCCTGCTTCCTAAATCTTAATGAGCCTCCTACCAGGAGTAATATTTTTATTTGACACAGGATTTTTGGACACAGGGCCCCACTATGTAGCCGTTGCTGTCCTGGAACTCACTGTGTAAACCAGGCTGGCTTCAAACTCATAGAGATCCACCTGCCTCTGCCTCAGCCTCCCAAGTGCTAGAATTTAAAGCATGTACAACCACACCCAGTCAAGAGGAAATGTTTTAATTTGAAGGAAATACCTGCACAACGATAAACAAGCATCAATGGCCCCACTTTACAGAAGGGGAAACTGAGGCTGGAAAGGTAAAGATTTCTTCCAGGATGCTCAGCCTGGGGAAGCTAAGTAGACGTTAGTGTCTAGATCAGAGTGGACCACCGTGATCTTTCTTCCACTGAACTTTTTTTTGAGGCAAGGTCTTACTATGTAACTCTGGGTAGCCTTGAATTCACTATACAGACCAGGTTGGCCTGGAAATCATAGAGATCTACCAGTCTCTGCCTCTGAAGTACTTGGATTAAAGATGTGTGCCGCTCTGCCCAGCTCCACCACACCTTCACACTTACTATTCTGTCTGCTCTTTTGTGAGCAGCCCTATGCCTCTCTCCCCTAGGAGCTGCTCTCACAATGACCTCAGGCCCCAGCCTGCATTGCCTCCTACACCAAGGAGTCTAAGTTATCTGGCCCTTATCTAACTAACTTCCTATCTACCCACATGTCCAGTGTAGGCTCTGACTCTGTTATGTCTGTGACGTTATCACTTGCTCCGAGCCTGCCGAGGATACAGGATGCCTCTGTACACACCAGGCAGGCTCCTGTGTAGACGGGCTTGGCTACGTTGTGCAGTGTCCTTGTACCTCAAGCAACCTGGGGGCCTTTGCCACAGCTGACCTGAAACAGAAAAGCCCCCGTGGCTTTCCTTTCCCCTCATCAACAAAAGGGAAAGCCAAGGTTGGGGGAAGAAAGGTTGTTTTGGAAATCCATCGGCTTTCTGACGTGGTGAGGTGCCAGAACAATGTGTCTTCTGGAACCTTCTGAAGCTGTCATATCGCTCCATGTCCTAATGATGTGGGAGCTTCTAGCCTAAAGGTATTTGGGGTCTTCTCAGAGAGACCACTCAGACCGTCACTAAATCCTAGTAGCCAGCCTGTGCCTAGGCAAGCAGTGGTAAGAGTGTGTGTGTGTGTGTGAGAGAGAGAGAGATGCAGGTGGGTATTAAGGGTGTGTAAGTAAGGGGATGTTTATGTAGGAGTGGGGGTGGGGATATTTGTGGGTATGGAGGTCTTCATGGGGGCATAGGGTGTGTGTAGGTGTGAGCATTTGTTTGTGTGAAGGTGTGCATGTGTGTGGCTGCACTCCTGGACTGAAAGGCAAGTGCACCTGCCCATCCCCTGGGCCCTTTGTGGAGTTTGCTGTATCAGACTGCTGTATCAGAAGGGGCTCCAGATAGCTGGGGTGTATCATTGCTGCAAACCCTATCTTCTCAGGCACAGTGGGAGCCCCTCGCCACATGAAGAGGATCCAGCTGGCTGGTGGCTAGAGCCATTGTCTGATTCTGCTGTCTGGGGACAGTTGGGGACCTAAGGCAGCCACTGAGTCACCTGTTTGTTCTTCCCTCCCTTCTGCAGCCATGAAGTCAGGGGGCACACAGCTGAAGCTCATCATGACCTTCCAGAATTACGGGCAGGCGCTATTCAAACCCATGAAGTAAGTGCCTGACACTAGGGTGGGCATGAGGCCGGGCTGGGGAGGCAACATTTATCTGGGGGTGAGATGCAGTGACTGCTAAGTACCAGGCTGTCTGCACCCTCCTGGTCCCTCTCCAGACTGACACCATCATTACACACCTGGGGATGGTTGTCCATCTTGTTCTGGGAGGGTGAATGTTTACATTTAACAAGGGGCAGGCAATGTGGGAATGTAAGGGACCCCTGGGGGGAGACTGCATTTTTCTAACAGGCTCAGAGACTCTGGGGGATTCCACACAGGGCTGGTGTTGCCATTTAGAGCTCTGCAGGTGGTATGGTTATTTCTCAGCCTGCTGTCCAGTCCACGTGATCCATGGGGAGCCTGTGCATCATAAAACTTCATCCTGGGGAGATGGCTTAATCAGTAAAGGGCTTGCCACAAGAGCATGAGACCCGAGTTTGATCTGTAGCACCCATGTAAAAAGCCAGGCATGGTATTGCATGCCTGTAGTTCAGTGCTGCGGTGACAGAGACAAGAGGATGGCTGGCACTCACTGGCCAGGCAGTCTAACTGAATTGGTGAGCTCCGGGTTTGGTGATAGACCTCAAAATATAAGGTGGAGAGCATGCATGTGAACACATACAACTTCATCCTAATACAAAGCAGTGCTAGAGAGGGCCCTCTACCCCACAGAGTCACAGAAGAGGTAGAAATCTCATCACCAGTACCAGTAGGGGAGCATTATGCAGCACGTGACCACCCAGGACACTCGGGAGTTGCTAGAGTGTGTATCTCATTGCCACAGACCCTGCTTGGCCCAAGAGTTTGCATTCTGTGGCAGACAGGCTATTGTGTTGCTCTTTACAGCATGGCTTGCAGCCGCAAAGGCTAAGGAGAACATGCAAGTCGTGGGAGTGAGGCTGCCGGGCGCAGGTCCCCAAGGACTGCCCGGGTGTGCATGAGAACCTGCCTGTATAAGACCAGGGCCAAGCCAGGTGACAAATGGATCAGGACAGCCTGCTGCTGGCCAAGATCTGGGGACAATAAATGAAAATAACATCTCCTTTTCAGCCCAGTTCTGCGGTCATGGGCTCTGTGAGGCAGGTTTGTGCTTCCTGTCTGAGAAGTGTGTCTTCAAGCCTGGCAGAAATTTACAGACAAGTCCAGAGCTGTCCAGAGAGGCTCCCCATGACCCAGAGTTTCAGAACAGCGAACCCTGGGGATCCAGATGGCCTCCTCAGTGGAGATGGGGGTGGTTCTGGATTCTGGCTTGTGTCCTGGCTCTGTGCGAGGAGCTGGGGGGAAGGTATGTCCAGCTGTGGACAGCTGCAACCACAGCCATTCTCCGGAGCTCGAGTAGCCTGTATCCCGTGAAGAGGGAGGGGAATGGGTCTCTGCACCCAGGGTTTTGGTGTTTGGTTTCATTCCTACAGTAAAGGCTAAAGACAGGCGGTTCATAACTACATACAAACAAGGAACCTGGGGTGCTGAGGGGTAGTATAGGTCCAGAGCCCTGTAAGGAGTCCCCAACCTGGTGGACACCATCATATCCCTGAGTGGTCACATAAGGGGTTGGCTGAAAGCCCCTTGGGAATCCTACCTCTCCAGTCTCCCCCCCCCCCTTCCGCGCTCTGAGGCCTTGAAGAGAGGGCTTTCAGGGCTGTGATTGGAGCAGGAAAAAAATAGTGTGTGGCCAGGATAGGGTGGGAGGTACCAGTCAGGTCAGGGTGTTGCTGGGGAAACAGGTTAAGAAAACTAAGGTTCAGAACGGGAAGGATATGTCTAAGACTAACCAAAGACAGAACCCGAGGCCAGCCTGAATTTTCTCTTCAAAATGGGCATGGAGACGGGGGTTGTGGATGGGGTCCCCATGCCGGCAGGTGGCACAGTTTGCTGTAAACTTCCCACACTATCTTTCTGGGTCGTTTTACTGTTCCTCCATGGGCACCTGAGACTCATTGACTCCCAGTCCTCTTGCCAGCAACTGATGACCCTGATGACTTTGGGCAGGGCCCAGGACCTGACACTGCTGCCTGTTTTGTCCTTGCTCCTCTGAGGCTATGGAATGATGCAGTTATGGTTCTTGACAATGGCCTTAAAAAGTCAAAAACCCACGATAGGGGATGGAGAGAGAGCTCAGTCAGTAAGGTGCTCGCTGCACAAGTAAGAAGATCTAAGTCGAATCTCTAGAAGCCATGTAAAAACGTCAGGTGTATTGGGGCGTGCCTGTCATCCCAGCACTGGGGATGTAGAGACGGGGACTCTCCAGGACTCGCTGTCATGCAGTGTTAGGAGTACACATGTTAATAGACACTAAAAGACGCACGCCCCGCAGGCATGGCAGATCAGAAAGATTGCCATGAGTTTCGAGGCTAGTCTGGAATGTCGAGTGAGTCTCTGTGGGAGGAGAGAGGGAAAAGGTGAGGGGAGAGAAGGAAGAGAGGGAAAGGAAGGAAGAAGGGAGGGACTTGGACAAGGAGGAGGGAGGGAGGGAGGGAGGGAGGGAGGGAGGGAGGAGGACACAACCAGCCCTGCAGTCCTTGAGCTCTTGGGGAGGGGGCGGGGCTGACTTGCTTTTAAAGCAGTGGTTCTCAACCTTCCTAATACTCCAACCCTTTAATACAGTTTCTCATGTGGTGGTGACCCCAACCAGAAGATTATTTTCATTGCTGCTTTATAACTGTAATTTTGCTAATGTTATAGATCATAATGTAAATATCTGTGCTCTCTGATAGTCTTAGGCCACCCCTTGTGAAAGGGTCATTTGACTCCCTCCTCCAACCAGAAGCATTGTGGCCCACAGTTTGAGAACTCTTGCTTTAAAGTATTTAAGGTTTTATTATTATTATTTTTATTAGTTGAGAAGTGGCTTTCCTGACACCAGATGCACATCATGCCTTCCAAAACCACTCACTCGAGTGATGACCAGCACCGCAAGCTTTCTAAGTTCTAAGAGGAAACTTTAAAAATCTAGCTGCCTCACCCCGCCCCTACCCCGGCACCCGACAACCACTAATCTGTCTCGCTGTGTGGATTTGCTCATTCTGGGTTTTCACAGGCTGAGGATCATGTGGTGTGTGGCACTTTCTGTCTGGCCTACAGTGATGATGTCCTTTCTAAGTTCATCCATGCTGGCGCGTGTGATAATGCTTCTCTTCCTTTTTATTGATGAGTAATAGTCCATTGTGTGGATGGACCATGCCCAGTTTATCCATCCATCTTCTGATGAGCGTGGATTGTTCTCATGGTCTGTAATGAAACATTTGGATGCATGGATTATTTTAGGGGTTCATGCGGGGGTACATGTGTACCTCTCCCTGGAGAGAGGTAAATAGTGTAGATGGTGACTTTTCCATAGCTTCACAGATGGACCACTCCTCTTCAGTTAACCTCACCCATCCGATAGACAGTGGTTCTCAACCTGTGGGTCATGACCCCTTTGGGGTCACATATCCTGCACGTCAGATAATTCACATTGTGAATCATAACAGTAGCAAAATTACAGTTATGAAGTAGCAATGAAAATAAATCTTTGGTTGGGAGATCTCCACAACATAAAGAACTGTATTAAAGGGTCATTAGGAAGGTTCAGAACCTCTGCACCTCACAGGCCCCAACTGTCACATGCAATTAGGGCAGAATTCATAAAACACGTTAGAGGACCATTTGGAATCTCAGCTGAGGTCCCATGACCTTCCAAACCCACTCCTTCTCCAAGGAAGTATCAGTAGGTCTGCTCTTAATGGTCTCCTGCAGCAGACAGCGCTGATCCAGTGAAAAATGGCATTTGTTTTGTTCAGAGGACCCCATTTTATAATAAGTATGGTGCATGTGCATTGGCCAGAGGACAACTGTGGGTGTGGTCTTCAGAAACACCATCAGCCTCCTTTGAGACAGGATCTCTCACTGACCTAGATCTTACTAGGAGGGCCGACCAGAAAACCCAAGAGATCTGTCTGTGTCCACCTCCCCAGCACTGGAATTTCCATCATAGGCCACCAAGCCTGACATTTCCACATGGGTTCTGGGCGCCAGATTCAATTCTTCATGCTTGCAGGGCAATTGCTTTACCACCTTGGCCATGCGCATGTTTTGGGTCTTTTAGGCACAAGCCTTGGAGGGCTACTGGAGCTCTTAACGCTCTCATTTGTTTCCATCTCGTTTCCATGGTAGCCGTGCCACTTTATCATCCCACCTGCACAGCCCAGGGGGTCTGCTTCCCCAGTCTTTGCCAGCACCTCCTGTCATCTGTCTTTGATGATAACTGTCTTCCTGAGAGTGAGGTGGGATTTCACAGTGGCTTTGATGTGCATTCCCCGATGGCCAAAGACACCAGAGTCTTCTCACGAGTTTGTTGGTCATCTGTTTGTCTTCTTTGGATATGCACCAGGGCAGCTCTCCTGCCATCCTTTTGGCTGGTTATTTGTCTCTGCTATCAAAGGGTTAAATGACTCTTATGACATAGATAGTAGTGTACAGGCTATGAGGTTTTAGGGTGTCCATTTTATTAATTTTTGTTATTTGTGGTTTTGGTGAACTATTTAAACTTGAATATAATTGTGTGTGTGTGTGTGTGTGTGTGTGTGTGTGTGTGTGAGAGAGAGAGAGAGAGAGAGAGAGAGAGAGAGAGAGAGAGAGAGAGAGAGAAACCATGAGGCCTCACTGGGACTCAGTTTATCATCTGATCACAAAGCCTGGGTACGCCTACTCCCGATGCTTCTCCAGAGGCTGCTTACAGGAGCAGAGCTCAGCAGGGTGGGGTCAGCTACAGGCCTCAACAATACAAATATCAAGTTGTTTCTGGGGAAAGAACCTCCCAGGCATGCCTGAGGCTGCCCCTGATGCCACATGACTGTTTCATGGCAGAAACACTCATCTAGCAGCGGCAGATACCTCCAGAGCTCCTGGGTTGGGCCTGGCACAGACATGATTCAAGGTCCAGGCTTGTGGGAAAGCCACAGGGCTGTGACCTCTGGACGTGGGTCACTTGGATGCTGAGTAGGGGATGAGGAAATGCGTGTGTATCTGGCCCTTCACGACAGCTATGGTTGCTGCTTGGCCATACATAGAATGCATGGGAGAAAGAGCACCTGTGGGGCAGACAGATGGACCGGCAGGCTTCCCTCAGGAGGGTCGGGAGGGTCAGGGCTGGAAGGAAAGACAGCCTTGCAAGAACACTCAGCTGGAAGCAGCCATCAGGGAGGCCATGATAAGTGTGAAGGTCAAGTAAAGGTCAGAAAGGTCCAGGCCACAGGAGGAGTTGTGTGCACAGTCCAAGACGTTGGCTAGCACCATCAGGATCGGGTGCCTACAAGGTTTCAGCTGCTCTGTCTGAAGCCCAGGCTTTGGTGCAGGAGGTACTAGACACAGCTGTCCCCAGTGGACTTCAGCTCCTTTCCCGCCCCTGCTTACCAAGTGCTCAGGGCTGTATGCTGAAGGGCTGTCATGCCGGAAGACATAGGCCACATTTTCCTACAGGGTCCAGTGGGAAAGTCCGGGGTGTGAGCATAGACTGAGCATAGAGTGAGGCTGGGCAGCAGCCTGCCCTGAGGACATTTATGGCATGGACATTGGCCCGTGGTTCAGATCAGTATTTGGGGTATCAGGGTGCACAGTTCCTGCCTCAGTATGGAATGAGTGTGCTGGGGAGACAGGAAGGAGGCTGTGGGGAGAGAGAGTGGATGAAGAAGAGGGTACCCACAGAGGCTGGGCAGTGTGATGGAGGAGGACACCTAGGAAACTGACCTAGTCAGTTCTTTGTTGCGGGGATAAAACACGGATGGAAAGCAACTAAGTTTATTTGGCTTCCGGGTAATAGTTCATCATTGAGGGAGGTCAGGGCAGGAGCTCAAATCAGGAACCTGGAGTCAGGAACTAAACGCAGACGCCATGGTGGAGCACTGCTCATTGGCTTGCTCAGCTTGCCTTTTTATACAGTCCAGGACTACCACCCACAGTGACCTGTACCCTCTCACATCAATTATTAATGCCTCATAGACAATCCCAAAGGCTAATGTGGTAGAGACGATTGTTCAGTTAAGGTTCCTCTCCCAAAGTGACTCTAGTTTATGTTGAGGTGGCCAAGACTTGCCAGTACAAACCCCTCTCTGGGCACAGGGATGGGACATGGGAGCAATTGAAGAAGAGAAAGCTTCTGGCCTTGTGGCTGATGACATTTGGGGACCCACTTGGGACATCTAGGTAGAGCCACATAGCGCCTGGAGCACAGAGAAACACCAAGGTTAAGTCCTAGCCACAAAACTTAGTGTGTGCCCCATTCCTCCTTTCACCTTTGCTTAGCACAGCTGCAGCATAAGGTCCAGGACCCTCCCCTCCCAAAAGACTCATCTCTAGGTGGGAGGTTGCTCTACAAGGCAGGGGGACAATGACTCCATCCTACATGTCACCTGGGCTTGGCCCATTTGATTCTTGGCTGCATTTGCTTTTATTTCCCAAGGGACTAGAAAGAACCCAGCACATTGCTGAGGGGCTCTCAGGAAGCATCCACCTTGTGTGTCCCAGGGGTGGCTTGTGGAGGCTGATCCAAGCCTGGGAAGCACCTCAGCCTCTGGCCAGTGTGACAGCTTAGCCTACGTACTACCTGGTTCCTAACTAGCAAACTGAGTACTTGTAGATCACTTGAAAGCCTGTAGGTGGTTGTGTGATGGTGTAGCTGGGTGGTTTTGTACCTCTAGGCAACTGTGTGATTAGATGGGCTGTGCCTGTGTGTGATCCTGTGCCTGGGTGGTTGTGTGGCTGAGGTTCTGTGGGCTGGGTGGTTTGTACGGCTGTGACAGCTGGGTGGCTGTGGCTAGCTAGGCTGCTGTGTGTTCATGCCACCTCTCTAGCACACATCACGTTCTTTGCCCTCCCCAGATATCGCATGCGTATTATTTGTGATGGGCTCTCCTTAATTAATAGTGGAAGAACAAGACTTTAACAAGGCTTGTGTAGGTGAAAGTAAACAAGGAACGGGCCACAAACCAGGGTATGAGGCCAGGATACCTGGCTTCAGTGCCACACTGTTGGGGCACTACTACTTGTAGGAAAGGCTGCCTGAGCCTGGATCCAGACATTGTCGGGTAAAGGGGTGTAACAACTCCAGCCCAGGCTGGCCTGGAACCTACTCTGTATCTCAGATTGGCTTTGAACTTGCAATGATCCTCCTGCATTTGTCTCTTGAGTGCTAAAGTTGTAGGTATATGCTACCATGTCCAGTCCCTCTGGAGCTTTTTCCAGTGTTATACAGTGATCTACACTGGGCCCAGCAGTGTGTCCCTTTGACACTATAATGTGACTCACTGTCTCAGTGAGATCACAGTGGGGACCTCGTACCCCAGACTTAGTCTAGGGAGTCCTTATGGTAGGCTGAAGAAGTGGGTGGTGTCCCATGCTTTCTATTTGGATCATGTCCTTGGCCTGGCTCAGCCCCAGCCTAGTTAGGAAGTGGGAGGTGATAGCTGACAGTCTGGAGACCTACAGCTTAGGCTGGTCCAACCTAAACCCAGATTGGCGAAAGGCATGACTTGCCCAGAAACCTCTGAGGTCATTAAGGGGCCCAGGTGAGACTTACAGTGAGAGCACCTGACTTTAGGCACCGTCGGGGGAAGGTGGATGTGGCACTAGGGTCCTGGGGTGATCAGGGGACCTCAGCGTGGTCCTGGGGTGAGCAGGGAACCTCAGCATGATCCTGGGGTGAGCAGGGCACCTCAGCGTGGTCCTGGGGTGAGTGGGGGGACCTCAGCGTGGTCCTGGGGTAGGCTGGGAACCTCAGTGAGTGCTGTCTGACAGACTAACCAGAACTTCATACAGGGATGACCATGGCAAGACTCAGGGACACTCATGTTTGAAGCCCAGCAAGCAGAGTTAGAGATTTCCAAGGATCTCTTGGCCTGCTGGTGAACAAGGCATGCTTTCGTTGCTCTGTGCCTTGACCAGGCCCCCAAAACAAACAGATTGCCCAATCCTGGTCACGGGTGTGGAGCCAGCAGAGGCCTAGGCCTGACCAGAAGTAGACAAGGACTCTTTTGTATCTCCCGTCCGCTCATACTGGCCTCCCAGCCTGTGCCCGTCCTTGAATGTACTGTGGCCTGGCCTTCTGGCTTTCTGAGGCCACCGTGTGTGTCTCAGTGGGGATTCCAGGTCAGAACCTTAGACCTTCACTCAGTCATCCAGGGGCCTCCTGGACCCCTTCATATCGTCTGGTTTGCTCTGTGACTCACCACGCTGACCTCAAGGAATTTGTCTGAAAGGTGCCCTTCCTAAAGCTGGATGACTGAATCCATAGGGAAGGCCATCCCATGTTCCATATGGCCCCAGCCCTCACCTGACATGCACACTGGGCTTTCCCTCTGAGTGTCTGCTGAGGCACCATGAGGAAGACACACTTCGCTGCCCTGTGAGACAGCCCACACCAGAGTGAAGGGGTGCTTCAGAGGGAAGTAGATTCTTCTGTGAGTGGAGCACATCCAGGCAGAGGAACCTCAAAACAGGACTGGAGGTAGAGGTTGGCCACAGACAGAACGTGTGACTGCACAGGAGGCTTTAACGGTGCCTGAATGGCATCGGGTGGGAACACTGGCTATGACACTCTTCTCTGACACTGCTGGAGCCACACTAGCCAGCAAGAGCAGGGGATGGCATCAGAGGCAAAGCTGCAGATACAGGGCCAAGAGCTGGGACCAGGTGGGCAGCTGGGACCCTGCCGGAAAAATTGGATACCAGAGACCCTGAAGTAGCAAGGATATGAGCATTGAGAATAGTGGGTGGCTTAGGAATGGGACAGTCCTGGAGGCCACTCAAAGACTTGAGAGCCAGAGGGATGTAATCCAGTCTGCGTTTGTGCTATGATAGGACCTACTGGTGAGAGAGTCCTTCAGCTGAAAACGGACAGTTGGTGGTGGTGGCGGTCATAAGAAGATCCCATGAGCAATGGGGTGAGCCCCACCAGGGCACTAGCATGAGGATGGAGGAAACCAGGGTTCACAGCAGCCCAGCACCTCTGGACAGCTTCGCCTCTGATTCGTCAAGCTTCTCACTGGGGTTTGCTGAGGGCTTGGAGATCTAAGATTTGAGCAAGGCAGGGGGGAGAGGCCCAGTGGAGCTAACTGAGACATGAAGACACCTGTGCGAGGGTACACAGCATGTGGGGAACACGCATGCATAAGTTTGTACATGCTGGATGTGCTCCACACATAGACATATGTGTGCTTGTGTATATGAGTATGTATTCCATGCATATTCAAGTGTTTGCATATTTCATGCACTTGTTCTTATATGAGTAAGTTTGCACATGTGTAGATATGTATTATATGTGCCTTATATGAGAATGCTATATACATATATTATATACTCATGTGCATATTGAATGTATATGCTTCTCTGTGTGGGTATGTGTTGTATGTGCTCATGTTTATTACATGTGTGTGCTTGTGTGTATGGGTGTTTATTCTGTATTCTCTGGGTGTATATTACATTATTCCTACCTGATATATTACTGTATATTACTGTATTCTGTGGGTGTGTATTACATTATTCCTATCTGATACATGTGTGCTTGTGCATGTTGCATGTGCATACTTGTATGTGAACATGTGCACATTTATCTGGGTTAGAGCCGAAGTGGCAATTACAGCGAAGACAGCTGGGACCTGGACTTGTGAGGCAGATGCTGTAGGGGTGGACTTGTCCTTGCAGTGACTTTGCAGAGGGAGCTGTTGGAGCACTCTCTCTGGAGCACTCCATGTGACCTTCCTGCCTTGTATAGTGCCACACTGGCTCAGGTGTAGACAACTGGGTCATTTCCAGATCTGGGGATTATGTTTGCAGTCGTAAGAACATGATCTGTATTAATTTGAAAAACTAGTAAGCAGTAGCCCTGACAAAGCCAGCCTAGAGATCCAGGAAGCAGAAGATCTGGGACACAGCAGGGGTGCAGGGGCCTCAGAGGCCTGTGCGCAGCCCCCAACAGGGAACCTGTCCTCAGCTAAGCCTGAGCTCAGAACCTTGCTGCACACGCCCTCAGATCCTAGCCCGCCTGCACCTCTCACAGCTGCTAGCTACTGAGGTCTATTGTCAACAGAACAAGCAGACGCTAATGAGGTCCGCGGCATTTGCCGATAGAAGATCTTTGTGGAAGGCAGGGGTGGAGCCGGCCAATCAGAGTGCCATGTGGGACCACTGGAAAAGAGTCTCCCTTGCCATCCCTGCTTTGTTCAGCCAGACAGAACCTTGTGGCCTTTCTCCTGTTTAAGGGTCCCCATGTCCAACTGTGCAGGGCACAGCTACCACCTCTATCCCCCTTGAGCCTCTGGAAAAGACTGGCCAGGAACTAACCCATGCTGACTTCAGTTCAGTGAAGAGGTCTCAGCCAGTGTCACAGGAGCCGCCATGTCCCCATGCATTCACAGACAAGGACCCTGAGCACAGGAAGGAAATGCTCTCTGACGATGTGTCTGCAGAGCTGGGACTCACTGTATCCTTCTTCCCACAGTCTGGTCGGCACAGGTCTTCCAGTTGTTCCTATCACTCTTTCTTCTTTTCCTTTTTTGAGACAAGTCTCATGTCAGGCTGCCTTCAAACTCACTATGTAGCTGAGGATGGCTCTGAACCTGTGATCTCCTGCCTTGACGTCTTAAGGCGGTATGTGTCATCACTCTTCTGGGCTTTTGTGTTTGTTTGTTTGTTTGTCTGGTTGGTTGGTTTGACTTGGCTTGGTTTTGATACTAGGGCTTGAACCCAGGGCTTTGTGTATAACAGGCAAGTACCCTACTGACTGAGCCACATCTCTAGCCATGTCCAGATCTTAATGCCTGAGATATGGTCCTCTGACTTCTAAGGCCCCACTAACTCCCTTCCCCCAGCACCCAAAGGTTCCCAGATGGCCAGAACAGTGTTGCCTAAGGCTGAGCTCAGCAGGAGCTGAGTCCTGTTCTCGCTCAACAGCTGGCAGGCCATTTACTTCATGCCACAAAAAGGAATTATTAACAAATTGCATAGCATTGCTAGGAAATGGGCAGGGACAGAATGAATTACAGACCCAGGGAAGCCAGCTCAGGGCAAAGCTACAGGCTGCACCTGCTGGGCCCTTATGCCCTTGGTGACCTCCTAGGGACCTAGGCACCTTTCATGCTGGGACTTCTCTCCAGAGGCTCCAGGGAAAGTGACTCCCTGCCCCCCAACACTTTTGAAAAACCCAGGAAGTCACTTTCTCCAAAGTTGTTCCTAAGTGCCACACAGAAAGTGTCATCAGTCTCTTTTCTGTGGCTATGACCGTCGCTAGGGAGCCCATAGTGTCGAGGTGGGGGCAGAAGATTAAAAGGAGGGTGGGAAATACCGTCTTCAGTTTCCTCCTTCCATTCCAGGGGAAGAAAATGAAAGTCAGGGGGGTTTCGTTCCAAAGCAGTTTGATTAGATCTGCTCATTTTGGGGCTTCTGTTTTGCTGTGTTGTGTTTAACAGCCCCCAAAGGAAATTCTAGATTTAAGACCTTCCTTAAGCCAGAGAACGGTCTGAGATGTGAGCTCCTGGCTCTGGGCTTGGTTTGTTTCCCATATTGATATTTTCTAAGCATCAAGGGCTCCTTGGAGGGGAAACAAGATGATAGGAGCAACTTGTGCTAAATATTTAATCCCCAGCTTCATCGTTACTGGCAGCTCGGGTTTTTTTTTTTTTTCTTACATCACCTTTAAATAAATCACAGAAGAGGGGTCTGTGCTCCAGGAGCCTGGAGAGCACTATTTCATTCTGCTTTGCTCCCTTCTGAGCTGAGTTGCAGACAGTTTCAAAATTATGAGTGAGAGACCTCTTACCTCAGACAAGTCTGATCTATGCCATTTTATTTTATTATATTTATTTGGGGTATGCAAGCACACATGTGAGTGTGTGTGTGTGTGTGTGTTCACAAAGGTGTGTGCAGGCCCCCGTATATACGTATGTGCACACATCCAGAGGTAGGTGTAGATCTTCATCTCATATATGGAGATTGTTGAACCCAGAGTCTGAAGATTTGGTTAGTGTAGAATGTCAGCTTATAGCTGGGGTTCCCTATCTCAGTCTCCTGAGGTTGGGATCACAGTGGGTCACCATACCCTCTTTGCATGCAGATTTGAATTCCTTACACTTGCACAGCAAACCTGTCCCCAACCAGTAAGCCTGTCCCCAACCCTGATTCTATTGTTTTGATAGAATGGTCATGTGAATGCATGCATTTGTGCACGAGTGCTCATGTATGTAGAGGCCAGAGGTCAATTCTCTATCACTGTCCACATTTTTTGGGGGGATGGGGTCTCTCACCAAGTCTGAATCTCGTCATCCCACTAGGCTGGCAGTCGGCAAGCCCCAAGCATCCTTCTGTCTTCACCTCCCCAGTGCTAGGATTACAGGTGCATGTAACCATATTGGATTTTTTTACCTTGGGTGCTGGGGATTTGAACTCAGGTCCTCAGACTTGTGCAGCAACACTTTACCTACTGAGTTATCTCCCCAGCTCTCCCCTGTGTTTTCCCCACCTTGTTTGCTCCTTGGTAGTCATCTTTGCATGGTTTCAAATTTTTCCAGGTCACAAACCTTTGAGTCATTATTGATTTTTATTAACGTGACCATAGCAAGAAGGCTCTGCTCCAGCTCTTCCTCAGCCATCTAAGAGGCCAGCAGTTTTTGCCTCCTACACCCCACCGTGAAGGGCTGACTGTGCAGGGAATTTGAAGGGTCCTGATTATCTGAATACCAGCCTTTCCCCCCATTTAGTTGTGAAGCTCTGGCTGGACAAACAGACTGTCAGAACCAATGGAGAAGAGAGTCACCAGGCAACAGAAGAGTGGGAGGGAGACCTTCTGCCCTTTGTGTTACTTGTGAACCCCAAAACAAGGAAGGTTCCCAAACAAACAAGTAAATCACCCAGGCCTAGTGGCACAGTCCTGTCATCTGAACTACTTGGGTTGGGGCCTATATAGGAGGATTGTGAGTTCAAGGCCAGCCTGGGCAACTTCGTGAGACCTGACCTTAAAATTTTAAATTAAAGAGAAGACTAAGGGTGTGGTTCAGTGGTAGTACCTACCTAGAATCCCCCAGTGAGGGGCTGGGGTTTGGCTCAGTGGTAGAGCACCTGCCTAGAATCCTCCAGTGAGGGGCTGGGGTTTGGCTCAGTGGTAGAGCACCTGCCTAGAATCCTCCAGTGAGGGGCTGGGGTTTGGCTCAGTGGTAGAGCACCTGCGTAGAATCCCCCAGTGAGGGGCTGGGGTGTGACTCAGTGGTAGCACCTACCTAGGATCCCCCAGTGAGGGGCTGGGGTGTGGCTCAGTGGTAGAGCCCCTGCCTAGGATCCCCCAGTGAGGGGCTGAGGTGTGTTCTGGTGGTAGAGCACCTGCCTAGCATGTATGAAGCCCTGAGTGTAATCCCTAGCCCCACAATAGAACAGTCAACACAAAGAAGCAGGACAGGGGTATAATGGTACCTCTGGGTCTCTGGGCTCTAAAGAACATATTCTCCATAGAGACCCAGAAATCTTCCAGTTTGCAGAGTCATTGGGAGCCTGCATTGTGACAATTTTGAGCACTATAAGCTCAGGTCCCACTGCTGATTTAGATAGCCCTAAGCTGCTTAGGAGACTGGGCTCAAGACAGTCATGACTCAGTGGGGCATGGAGTCTGGCCTAAGTACAAACCTGTAGGCAAGTGAGGGCAATAGGTCTCATCTGAGGGCTGCTGTCCTTTACAGAGCTGTGGTGTAATGCCACCCCAGGGAGATGCAAAGACACCATCTGGCCATTGCTTGAGCAGCTTGGGTTGTCAGTCTTTCTGTCCCCGACTGTATCCGATTTCCTCTGCAGTGGTAGCCTTGTAAATGGCCACCACTCGGCATTAGAACTGTTGATGTGTGCTGGCATGTGATGGCCTTCATGTGTTTATAAAGCCAACCATGCTGGCCAAGCCCCTGTTTGAAGGTACCATACCCGGGAAAGCTCACCTCTCTCGGCCTTGGAGCCTCACTGGAGATTGAGAGTACTCAAGTCATCTGGACAAGAAGCAATGTAGGCACATAGACAGGCTTCCCATGACCTTCATGGATCCTCCAGAGGCAGCCAGCAGCAATTATCCTCCCCACCTCCAGACACACAGGGAACTGGTTCATTTCAAAGGTGGAGCACACAGAGTCACATCTTCCCTCACTGGTGAGGGCTTTGCACTCTGGGGACACTTGGTACATGCTCCTGCCAGTGTACAAATAGCCGTGACACATCACTGCCACCACCCACCCACCCAGTCCTCTGGGGCTCCCTGCCTCTGGCTCTCACCCACAGCCAGTAGAAAGACCTGGAAAGAGCGGGGCCCCTGGGTCCCACTCCCGTCTGCAGATGTGGTTCACTCGAGCTTAGACATGGCCCATATGTGCTCCGAGAGATAGAGATAGAGAGAGAGAGAGAAAGAGAGAGAGAGAGAGAGAGATAAAGAGAGAGAGAGAGAGAGACACTGATGTGTAAACACAGTGCCTGAAGCTTTAAATAAGACCAGTAGACAATGGCACCCATGGGTCTGAAATAGGAAAGGCCACATTTAGCATGAAGCATCTCTGAACACTCCAGGACTGAAGGTCACACTGATCTTCTGCCAGAGAGAAGCCCCCTCACCTTCCAGAACATTCACTTGCAGAAAGCCTGGTATTAAATAGCTTAATATATCTCCCTAATGACAAGGGGGCTGTTTTCTGCTGTGTGAGTGACGGGAAGATTACTGGAGGCAGAAGGGCTGGTTTCTGCCTCCACGCCTTCATTTGGTGAGTCAGGGACCCACTGTGCACTTAGCAGGAAAGGGGGAGTCTTGTCTTCCTTGAGGTTTTGTGTCCTTGTCTTCAACCACGGGATAGGGAATGCCCCAAGACATCACCTAATCCCTGAAACCTGTAAATGCCCTCTTATCTTTGTGTGTGTGTGTGTGTGTGTGTGTGTGTGTGTGTGTAGACCCCCCAGGAGCCATCCTCATCTTTTGAAATAGAATTTCTTCACTGACCTGTTACTAACCAATTAACCTAGAGTCATTTTCACATGGGTTGTGTGGGAATTGAACTCGGGTCCCTGTACCCTGAAGGTAAGCACTTTCTCTACTAAAGCATCTAGCCAGCCAGCTGCAGCCCCGCATCCTTATTCTGCAGTAGAGGTGCATTAAGTAGGAATTTGGGGGTGGGGTGAGTGCCTGGATTTTATAGCGCTCCTCTTAGAACTACACATTTTTTGTGTACGGGAGCTGAAAGGGAAGATGAGGTGCTGGACCACAGAAGAGAAACCCTGTGAAGACAGAGGCAGGGATGGAGTGATGGAGCCTTGAGTCAAGGGATATGGCTGATACCTCTGGAGGGAGCTGCCTTGCCCAGCCTTGATCCTGGACTTGATCCCATCACCCAGACAGGATAAGTTCCTTTTAGTTTAAGTCAACAGTGAGTACCCTCCACCACCTTCCTAATAATGCGACCCCATGTTGTGGTGACCCCCAACCATAAAATATTTTCATGGCTGCTTCATAACTGCAGTTTTTTACTACTATGAATTGTAATACAATTATCTGTGTTTTCTGATGGTCTAAGGTGACCCCTGTGAAAGGGTCATTCGACCCCCAAGGGGTTGCAACCCACAGGTTGAGGACCACTGATCTAGATGGTCAGGCTCACCCAGGAGGCCTCGGGTGGCTGGAGGACAGTGTCTGTGCAGACAGCCTCTCTTAGGCTTTCCAGCCTCCCAGCTGGTGTCCTCTGGCTCCTTCACCGAGTTCCAGATCTCTGAGTTCCATCTTCTGGCATCTTCTGTGAGTTCCATCCATGGAATGGGCTTCTGACAACACTGCTCACAGAACTCTGAAGAGCAAATGAGGCAGCACACTTGGTGCCCTGAGGACAGAGACCAACACTTAGAAGGTTCTCTGGGTATTCACAGCTCTCAACAACAAGCTGATTGGCATGTATATTGTGAGTGATTGGAGAGGTTCATAGAAGCTTGCTGGCATTGTAGCCAGGCAGGAGCAGACTGGTCCCAGCTGGTTCTCTGACTGCTAGCCAGGCATCAGTGCTGCCTCCGTTGGCCCCAGAAAGGGTGTGGGCAGTCAGCCCCAGGCCCAGATCTGAGCTGTAACCAGTACAACTTTGTGGCTCAGTGCTGGAACTTGGGGTGTCAGCCCATTCCGCTGCAAAATTTGGCTTCACATCTTCAGAGCCTGGGGCAGGTTATTTCCTAACTCTGCCTTGGTGTCCTTAGCTATACCACGAGGAAAATGATGCCAAGTTCCCAAGTAGTGTGTGTTGAGTTCCTCCTTCCCTGGGAGGAGCTGTGTGCTCAGATCCTGGGAGATTCTGATGTGGACATCATGGCTGGATCTTTATTCAGCCCCATGGATTGCACAGGAGGACTTAGTCTCACTTCAGTGTGAACAAACACGATCAGCATTTGACTGTGTTTTTGTTAGAGCTTAGAGAAGTTGTTCTAAAGGAGTCTTAGGGGTTTCAGCCCCGGGGACAAGGGAAAGAGGATGTGGAATGTTGTAGGCACCTTGGCGCCTGCCTTTCCTGTGGCCTTTGGGGACCAGTTGGAGCTGTGTGCTGCTGCTTAAGCATTCCTGTGGTAGAAAGCCTGTTCAAACACTTGGCTTGGGATCTCCTGGGTTCCCTCTCTCCTGTCCAAGGTGATTATAGTGTAGAGTACCCTGCTTGAAGCCACCACCACAGAGCCTGGCTCATGACCCTCCTCTCCAGCCCCATCTGGTGGCTTCAAGAGCCAGCTCTGCAACTTCCTGCAGCTGATGGCCTCAGGATGAAGGCCAGGTGTAGCCATCTGGAGCTGATTTTGTTCTTGGAGACCAAGATAGGGGCTGTCCCCATGACTAACAGTTGATCCTTGTTAGGGGAAGTGTGCCCACTGGCCACCTAGTCCTTGGGTCTCCCTAGGTCTTGGCTACAGGTGGGCCTGGCTCTAGTCTGCTGAGGGAAGGGGCTGTCACAATGCCTTGTGTCTCCTCCAACACCTCGCTGGTACCCCCACACAGTGTTACCTTGTGTGTACTTGAGTGAGTGACCTACATAGACCAAAAGGCAAGTCTTCAGAAGTCTCCCACAGGCCCTTCCTACTCTGACCTGTTGGTTCAGAGCCCATAGGAGGACATGGAGGGACAGGACAGCCCAGCTCCCTTACCACTGTGAGGCTGTGGCACCCAACCATGCTGCCAGGGCAAAGAGACCATGGACCTTGTCTTGAAGCCCCCTCAGGCACACTGCCAGTGCCCACTGCAGTTCACTGGGCAAATGTTTCATGGGCCACTCACATCTCAGAGGTTCCAGGAAGGTTGAAATGAGGACAGAGTCACAAAACCTCAGCACAAGCTGCGAAAATCCATGCTCATAAGCACACAGTCCCCCTACTCCAGCTCTTTCTATAAAGGGAGGGTGTGTCACTCTGCTGTACTGTCATCCACAGTCCTGAGGACACATGTGTGATGACCACACACGAAGTCTCTCCCCAGATGAGTCCTAGTAGAGAATTATTTCATTTCATATATACATCAGGTAACTTTTCGGGGGAGTAGATTTTACTTACTCTGTAGCCCCACCTGACCTGAACTCTCCCTTTGTAGGCCAGGAACTTATAACCACTTTTCACCTCTGCCTCCTGAGTACCGGGTTACAGGATGCACCACCATATCTGGTTGGCTACTTAAAACCTTTCTTATCCCCCCTACTCCCACCCCCAGAAAGTACAGTCAGGCTGCCCATGCTAAGCCTGTCAGGTGAGCATATTTCCCACTTGCTGAGATGGCAATGTTTGCTCCAGCTGGTGGCAGCTTGCCCAGCCACAGTGAGGCCATCTGGCTGGGCCTAACCTGCAGGGAGCTATTGGTGGCCAACCTGGGTCTTGGCTTCCCAGCTTACTCAGAGACCCCTCCTGATCCAGTAAGCACACATCCGCATAGCCCTATCCCTCCCCTGGTCCAGGCAGTTCCTTGTTCTGGGTACCTAGCCAACAGAGTGTGTGATAACATCTTTCCCCCCTGGAAGGGAAGGCCGACCCTTGCACCTGCCGGCCATACCTGAGTGCTCTTGGGACCGGTGCAACTGGGTTCACCAAATGTGTCCTCTGCTCGGGGGAACAGTGAGTCTAGTACTTTTCCAAAGCACCACCCTAAAGTTGGCCAGAGGCAGATCTTCTGTCTCTGCTGAGCAAAGGCAGCCAGGGTCTGCCAGTCAGAGGTGAGAGTGGCCAGGGGTGCTAGACAGCAGGTCTCTGAAGGGGCATGAGAGGCATCCAGGTCTCATAGCAACACTGACTGTAGTCACTCCAGAGATGTCTCTGCATGTCACTGTTCAGTGGCCTGGCCTTCCCTGGCAGCATATGACTCTGAAGCCTGGCTGCCCACTGGGAATTCTGCTAGGTGTGAGGCAGATGGTGGTGTTCTGGGCACTTTTCAAATGTCCCCCAAGGAAGGTCCTCAGTTGCCACCCTGACCTTGGTGCAGACCCAACACAGTAGCCCCACAGGGATCCACCTTGTCAGCATCTTCTCAAAGGCCCAGTTCTCCCATTCTTGCCTCTTCTGAGCCTACATCCCCTAGAAAACTGTCCTGCTGACCTCCAGAACCTGAGGTAGTTCTGTTCTGAGGCACAGACCAGTCACCACTTTGAGGGTCACAGCCTCAGAGGGGTGGGAAACAGTCAACAGGAACAGCATGATGTGGAAGAGGCCAGAGCCTGCTTATCATCTGTGGTGGGTTCCAGAAGCCTCTGGAGGTTCCAGGCTAGAGCTGGCCTTGGATAACAGAGTAGAGACTAGAGGCTTCTATGGCCACGTATAACCTTATCATAGTAGATCCCAATGTACTTGGCCTTGCTTCCCACAGGCCAGGGTCTGTTTGCTGTGTTTCAGGTCAGCAGAGCACATGGTGGCTGGCATAAGTTACCATGATGACAGGATTGTATTGTTTTCTGTTTGCTTGTTTGTTTGTTTTGAGACAGGGTCATCTTGAGTTGCCTAGGCTGATTTTGAACTCATTCTACAGAAGATAAACTTTGAACGTGTGACCCCCCCTCCCCCCACTTCAGCTTCCCTAGTTCTGTAATAATAGACATGGGCCACTCCAAATAGTAATAACAGGACCACCAGCAGCCTCCAGGACAATACCTGGAACCAAGGCAGGGTCTCTATGTCTGAGGAACCTGTTGTCAGGGCAACTGAAGTCAACCTGTTGTGTGGCAGCCCCAGAGTTGTCTCTTGGAGAATTCGGAGGGCAAGAGGACAGGTTCTGTGTCTTTGGTCCCCTCATGTGCATGCTTATCAGGCCCTCCATGTAACTTGCATGAAGTATCTGAAGTCTTGGGTCTTCTTCTGGATGGTAAGGTGGCTCCAAAATGCCAGCGAACCAGTGACCCCTAGACTCTGGAAGAGAGTTGGGGATGGCAGTGTCTCCAACCCTGAATACAGCCCTGATCTCATAGAACCCTGTCCACCAGGAGCTTATGGTAGACTCTGCTATTGCGAGATTACAGGCATCCTTGGGAGAGCTGGGTACAGGCAAGTCAGTATTAATTATGAGTGATAAGTGGGCCAGCCTATAGGAGCCAGAGCCTCTGTGGGATGCCCTTGGTAGTGGCCCTGACTTTGGTTGCATGAAATTATAGAAACTTGCTAAAATGAAGCTCTCTGGGCCCAGCACTAGGACTCTGGCCCAGCAGGTCAGAAGAGGTGTGTGGGGCCCCTCGTTTGCAACAGACTCCTCCACATACATACTCAAGGGCAGTCTGACTGCTGGTAGCCTCAGAACCGGGCTTTAAGAGAAACTGATTCCTAAGTGTGGAAGCCATCAATAGCCATAGTCATGTCACCAGAGTGCTCTGAGAGATCCAGAGTGATATGGACCCCGGACTTGGAGGGAGTCTGGAATAGACCGCCTCCAGTGGAGTGCAGTGAGAGCCAGGGGATGGCTAGTGGCCTGGGGAAAGAAGCCTGGCTTGGGATCTTTTAGGGGGACATCTGAGGACCCTTCCTCCTTTTACCTCACCTCTACCTGTAGACCACTCTGGGCTCTTCTTGTACTCTTTGTTATCGTACAGAAAGGGAAACCGAGGCCTGAGGGGCAAGCATCGTTCCTGCCCTCAGGGACAGGGCAGCATTTGAAGAGAGAACAGAATGCCAGGAGTCCCAGGTCAGAACGGACGTAGAGTGCCCGAGAGGCATTTAGAACAAGAGAGGTACTCCTCTGCATGGAACACACTTGCCATTTCTATGAACCCTTGGGTTATCCCAGGAAAGGAAGTAGCCAGGGGCCAGGGACACCTACAGGTTGTGAAATGTATGGAAGGTTGGTTGCTGAGGGTCAGGGACATCAGCCAGCTTCCAGGCGAGGGTAGAAGGTGAGTTTCTGAACCTGGGGATGCGGAACCAGGAATCAGGTCATGCCAGAGGCCCTTCCAGGAAGCCACAGGGCTCTAAGCCACTTGGACCTGAGAAATGTCACCTCCTCAAAGGAGCAAGTGGGGGGGGGAGTGGGGAGAGGCTTAGATTGTGGACAGGAAGGCTGGTCCGCTGCCTGGTGGTCCCCAGATCAGTGAGTGAAGGTGACTGCATGGACAAGAAGGCTGGTCCATTGCCTGGTTGCCCCCAGGTCAGTGAGTGGAGGTAACCACAGGGTGATGATCAGCTGACCTCTTGTTCTTTGTCCCCACACAGCAGTTCCGAGGCAAGCCTTTGGCTGTACTCAGGATCCTGAGGAGGGAACACTGTCATCCCTGTGCCTCTCCCAGAGCCTGGCTAACAATGCCCTCCAGTGTCACCCTGCCAAGTGCTCTGGGAAGGGAGCCCCCACTCTGCTTCTGCCCCCTCAGGATAGGACATGCAGAGGAGACAGCCAAGTCAAGCTTCCCAGAAGGGAAAGAGGGCACAGCACAGGCAAAGGCCAGCTGTGGGGGTCTTGGCTATCCTCCTGGGACACTCAGGAGGTGGCAGGGAAGAGAGCTTATGTCAGCAAAAGTGGCCATACAGGTTTGGTGGTTTTCTTTCCTTTTTTTTTTTTTTTAAACTTAAGCAGGAACTCAAGTAGCCCAGGATGACCTTGAACTTCTGTTCCTCCAGCTTCCACTTCCCAAGTACTAGGGTCACAGGTGTGCACCATCATGCCTGATTCATGTGGCACTAGAGCAGAACCTGGGACAAACACTCTACCAACTGAGACACGTCCTCACCCCATACAGGTTGTATTTTAATGACAAGACCCATCATGTACTCCAGAAGGAAAGTTGCTGATATGTCTGTGTCCCATCCCTCATCGTCGATATCCCCCCCTCCACTTCTCTGAGGCTCTTCAGATGGGTGGGGGTAATCAGGCTGCTTTTCAAGGTTCCCCTTCACAGCCAGACCTGGAAAGCATCAGAGCTTGTTTTAACCCCTTCTTTCCCAAGTTCCCCAACAACCCGCACTGCCTGCTGGGTATCTGTGTCACACACGTGCATGGTGTTAATACACATGGAGTTCCTGTGTGTGTATGTGACAGCATGCACGTGCCGGCATATGCATGTCTGTCGTGGGTGGTCAGAAATTAACCATCGCAGCCCTGCATGGACCCTCAGCAGCCATTGCCTGACTCAGCCCTTCATGGTCCCACTGCAATTCCATGAGGCCTGTCCTCAGTGGTCACTGAGACTCATGCCAAGTGTCCAGTGGATATCCATTCTGCAAGTTTATCAGTCTGTCAGCACCCTCCCATCTAGGGGATCTGGAGACATAGCTCAGTCACTAAAGGGCTTGCTGTGCCCTTTAGTTCCCCACACCAACGTAAAATGCAGGACATGTGGATGCCAATGCAGGATGCAAGTGCCCATTTGTAACCCCAGCGTAGGGAGGCTGAGACAGGCAGATTCCTGGGGCTTTCTGGCCAATGAAAGAGAGAGACCTGGTCAAAAAGAAAAAGAAAAAAAAAGCCAAACAGATGGACAGCTCCTAAGAATCAACACCCAAGGTTGTCCTCTTTTGATTTGCACACATGTGTGAGGCTACTGCTATTTTCAGTCATCAACCTACAAGGTGTGCGTCCATAGTGCCACACTGCTGACACACACACCTACACACCCACTCAGCTGTGCACATTGACTTCTGTAAGGTTGAGAAGGGGATGTGATTATTGACCAGGTCTTGTTCAGGGAACTATCAGAAGTAGCTGGCCACTGCCTGCTACCTGAAGCCCACCCTAGGCTGCAGCAAGCCTTGTACACACCTTTTATATAAATCTCATCCCTCACCAGTGTGTACGATGGTGACACACTTGACAGTGGGGCTGAGGACTCAAAGGCCCAGCAACTTCAGCTCTGTGTCTGTAAAGAAGGGTCGAGACTGGAAGGTGTGTGTGGCTCCATTGTGGGAGCATCCAGACCTAGACTGTTCAATGGTGCCCACAGAACAGGGGTGAGCCCAGGTCCTCATTTGCACACCTGGAAAAGAAAATACCATAACTATTGAAAGTCCTATCCTGGGAGATGAACCTTCAGGCTGTGTTCCCACCTGTCTGGCCTGGGGTGGATGTGGGGGTGGGGGAAGGATTACTTCAGATAGGACACTGGGCATTGACAGGCTAACAGTTCCACATTGTTGAGGTCAAATTGCATCAGTGGGAAGACCTTTGGTTCTTGTGGAATGCCACTAACCTTTCAAAGCCACCTGGCTTTGTGTCTTTGGCTGGCAAGGAGACAGGGAGGGTCAAGTGCCAACCCTCCAAGGATTGGTGTTGGTGCCCAGAGAGGATGACTAAGTCAGTGATGTATACACACACACACACACAGAGAGAGAGAGAGAGAGAGAGAGAGAGAGAGAGAGAGAGAGAGAGAACACCCGGCATGGGGCTAAGACCCAAGCTGACCAGTGCCTTTGGGTCCAGGGTGGGTACATGGGAGCCCCTGGCCAACACCAACTGGTCTTTAGACTTCCTGACTGAGGAAGGGCCCTATGGGGATCTAAGAGTTCCCCTGACCATCCAGCAAACTCCCTACTTGTCTTATGCCCTTTTATACCAGAAGTCCTTGGGTTGAGAGACTTGCTCCAAGGGTTCTGAAGATGCTACAGAGAGCTTTTATGTGTCTGTAAATATGAGCGACACCAGAGCATCTACCTGAGAGCTACAGTCTTTCAAACATTTCGGATACTCTGACCACAGATAAAGATAAAGGCCTGAGTGTAGTCCAAGTGCAGCCTCACTTTCCTCCTGATGAGATTCTAACCTCCCCAATGTGTCTGGCCTAAAACTCGCACAGATCTGCCTGCCTCTGCCTCTGCCTCCTGGGTGCTGGGGTTAAAAGCATGTGCCACCACAACTGACCCAACTTGTTTTTTGCCCCTCACTGGCTGGTAACTCACCAAGTAACTAGGCTGGCTAGCCAGTGAGCCTCAGAGATCCTCCTGTCTGCCTCCCCAGGATTGGCTTTTTAAATGCAGGTCCTGATGATCAAACTCAGGTCCTTATGAATCTAAAGCATGTGCTTTAGTCATTGAGCCATCTCCCCACTACCTATAATTTATTTATCAAAGAAACATATGCTTATTTATTGTGGGGCAGTATATATGCCACAGCACATGTGGAGGTCAGAGGACAAATTTTAGGCATTGGTTTCTTCCTGTCTTGTGGGTCCTAGGGGTTGAATTCAGATCTTCAGCTTTGGCAGCAAGGACCTTTATCCATTAAGCCACTGAGCCATCTCACTGGCCCTTTTATTTAACCCTTGATGATGAGCCTCTGACAGCTGGTTAACATCTGCCCCCACACCTCAGCTTGTCCCTTCCATCCAGAGCCCCTCTCTGTGACAGACTCTTTAACTCTGTTCTATAGGCAGACGAGAGAGCAGGAGACGCCACCTGACTTTTTTTATTTCTCTGACTACGAGAGGCACAATGCGGAGATCGCTGCTTTCCACCTTGACAGGTGAGTGTTGTTTTTTGGGGGTTGGGTTTTTTTTTCCTTTGGGTGTCTGCCATCCAGCTCCTAAATAAATACATGGAGACCTTTTCTTACGTGTGAATGCCCGGCCTTAGCTTGGCTTGTTTCTAGCCAGCTTCTCTTAAATTATCCGGTCAGTCTTTTGCCTCTGGGCTTTTACCTTTTTCTAGTCTATGCTCCTTTCTTTCCTTCTTACTCCATGGCTGACCTCTGGCATCTCCTCTCCTCCTTTCCTCACTCTTTCCTCTTCTCCTGTTTATTCTCTCTCCTCTCTAGTTACTGGCCATTCAGCTGGTAAAAAGCTGTTTTAGACAGGCAAAGTAATACAGCTTTACAAATATTACATAAAAGAATGTAACATATCTTTGCATCATTAAACAAATGTTTCACAACATAAACAAATGTAACCCTTTTTTGGGGGGGTTGGTTTTTTATTTTCTTTTTCTTTTTTTTTTTGGTTTTTTGAGACAGGATTTCTTTGTAGCTTTGGAGCCTGTCTTAGAACTAGCTCTGTAGACCAGGTTGGCCTCGAACTCCCAGAGATCTGCCTATCTCTGCCCTCCGAGTGCTGAGATTAAAGGTGTGAGCCACCAGGGCCCAGCCGGTAACCCTTCTTAAACTAATATTCCACAACAGATGAGTCCTCTCCCTTCACACCACCAAGAGCCATCAGATCCAGGTTCATCTGTGTACTCATGCTTGCCACCTACAGAGAGGCCTGGCCTTAGGGATCCATGCAGTCACCATTGTTATCTCCACAGCTGTTTCATGCTAAACCATCACAGGCCAGTCAGAGTGGGGGTGTGTGGGGGGGGGGAGTACGCACAGGTGTGTGCATGCTTGCACTGGAGGACCTCGGGTACCTCAGGAGCTATACACCGGTCAGAATCACTCGCTGGCCTGGATCACCCCACATAGAATAGGCTAGTAGCTGGCCGGCTAGTGAGCCCCAAGAATCTGTCTGTCTCTGTCCCTCAGTGCTGTGATTACCAGCGTGTGCCACCATACTTGATTGCTAGATAAGGAACCCAGGCTACGCTGTCTCTCCAGCCTCGTGTACTAATCCTGCACACCAGAAAGTGAGGTTCCAGGAGAGCCAGCCACTTGTACCCTTAACCAGGCCAACCTGCCCTTGTGGCATTTATGATCCTGGTGGGCCCCAACCCGCCTGTACCCAGCAAGGAGCAGTAGGAGCAGACAGCAGATACATTGGGAATAAAGGGGAAAGAAATGAGGGCAGAGAGAAGTTCTGGGCATGGTGGGTTTTAACAGATCAGGAAGGCACTTTGGAGGAAGTGGTATTTCAGTGACAATAGGTGGGAGGCTCTGTCCCCTGTCCCTTAAGGGACAGCCCTGACCCAGCAGAATCTGGTTCACTATAGACTCCAGGTGGCCCTGCCTGTGCCCTGGGGTCTTCTTTGAGAGGGTACAGAGGTACCTCTGCCCAGTCAATAGCAGAGGGAGAAGACTCTGCATTCAGTCCTCGAGACCCTCCAGTCTGCACCACAGCCATGGCTAGACTTAGATCTTAGCTCAGCTGTCATGGGGCTGGCTAGACTGCAGAATCCAGATGCTGTCTCAGACCCACGAGCCAGAATCTGCTTTCTCACTGGGTCCTGGGAGACTGGTGTAGATCACAAAGGTTACCTGGGAACTAGAAATCCCTAGACATGTAAGCGTCCTGAACCCATAACTCTACACCATGAGGTTACTCAAGTTACCACCCTATAAGCCAGCCATGGGGCTGGAGAGATGACTCTGTCAGTAAAGCGCTTGCACATGGGGTCTTTCCTCAGAACCCATTTGAAAAGAGGGCATGGTGTTCTAGGACTGGGGAGATAGAGATAGGAGGATAACCTATCTGGGCTTGATAACCAGTCAGTTTAACTCAATCAGTGAGTTCCAGGCTGCTGAGTGACCTTGTCTCAAAAACAAGGTTGATAGCTCCTGAAAGCTGAACTCAAGGTGACCTCTGCACTGCACCCGCATGTATGAACCCACATATTGTACCCACACATGAAGACAGAACCATGAAGCTTGAGGTGGCATGATGCTGGCTGCAGCTGTCCCGTGAAGCCCTGGGGCCCCTCAGCACGGGAATGTAGGCTGTCCTTCCCCTTCTGTCAACCCGTCCATGGAGGACAACTCATCTCTACATCCTGTGTCAGCAGGAAAAAGCTAGCTAGCATCGGGCAGCTCCATTTAATTAAGCAAGCGGCAATGTATGCAGAAAGAGCCCCATTAAGAGTGGGTAATTTAATTTAATTCCCTTTTAAATTTAGCCCTGGAATGAGGGCACGTTATAGTTATCAGGCTGGGCCAGAGTCAATGAATGAGACATAGAGGCTTCAATCCCTCCGGAGTGCACATCTTCCTGGCATGATGGTTCTGGGCTGTGCTGAGCCCAAGGGCCTCATGCAGCAGATGGCTGGAGAGCAAGGTTAGAACATCTGGCCTCTGTGGACAGTGAGAATCAGCCCCGGGAGTAAAGGCTCCTTTCCCCACCTCTCATCAGGATCCTGGACTTCCGCAGAGTCCCTCCTGTGGCTGGCAGGATGATCAACATGACCAAGGAGATCCGGGATGTCACACGGGACAAGAAGCTGTGGAGAACCTTCTTTGTGTCTCCAGGTAACCTTGCTGAGGACAGGGTAGGGTGAAGAACTGACGTGGCTTAGGTCACGTGCTGGCCTTGGTCAACTCTAAGAAGATTAGGGATTAGATTACTCTTCCTGTTGCTCAGATAAAATGTCCAGACAAAAGTGCCCTAAGGAAGGAAGGATTTATGTGACCTACAGTTCCAGGGTCCGGTCCATCATGGCAGGGAAGGCATGGCGGCAGGAGCGTGAGGCAGCTGGTCACAGGGCATCCACCGTCAGGAAGCAGAGAGAAATGGGTGTTGGTGCTCAGCTCGCTTTCTCCATTTTATTCAGTTTGGGATCCCAGCCCATGGGTTAGTGTTGTGCACATTGAGAATGTGTCTTTTCACCTCATTTAACCTAATCTAGAAACCTTATAGGCATGCCCAAAGGTGTGTCTCCTAGGCAATTCTAGAACCTGTCACGTTGACGGTCAATATTAACCATCACAGAAACCACAGAATTCATCTGTGTAGCAGCTGTGTCCACTTAGGGTGGCCATACAGCCTCCGGTGGGTGACATGTATGTGTACCAATCTGCAGACATACGGTCTCTTAGTGACACCTTCCTGTGCCCATACAGAGGAGTTTCCATTGTGGTCCAACTATGCATCTAAGTTGATTAATTAATTGATTGATTGGGTTCTTTGTTGTTGTTGTTGCTGTTAGGGTTTGATTTGGGTTTGGGGAGACAGGCTGACCTGGAACTCATGTATACCAGGCTGGCCCCAAACTCTCCATTTTCCCGCCTCAGCATCCTAAGTACTGGAATAGTAGATGTGGGCCACCACACCTGGCTGTTGTTTTGTTTCTCCTTGAGCTCATGGTCCTCCAACATCAGCCACCAAAATGTATGATAACAGGTCTGTGCCACCATAGCTGGCCTGTTGTATATTTGTAAAACTCCAGTCTCTCTTGAAAGCCTCTGGTAGCCTGGCCAGCAGAGCCCCGTTCTTCCACACCTTTCTAAAACAGCCAGAGGGACTGTCACCGGGAGATGTGGCAAGCAGCCTTTCTCTGCAGATATAACAGCTGGCCACAGATCTCTGGTGCACTGAAGGTCACCACTGGACACCCTGCTTGCCAGGGAGATGTGTGTGGCTGGGGTGTTCACACTGGTGAGACTTCAGACTTCACACTGTGAACCCCACACATCTCTGCATGGATGTTCTAACCCTGCTCTCTGAGTTTCCCTGTGTCCAGGCCTGTGACAAGCTACTTATTTCAGGTCTCTCTGATGCCCCCTTGGGCTCTGCAGTACCCTAGTACCCTTTCCACCTACTGTGTTATTATTTGTTATTTTTTTTAGGGGTATAGTGTGGCACGTGTATGTTTATGTGTATATAGTGTGGGAGGAATGTATAGTGTATGTGTAGCATGTATGGTATTTATATGTAGTGTGTGTGTGGTATTTATGTGTGTGGTGATTATGCTGTGTGTGTTGGTATGTGTGTGTTTATGCGTGTATATATGTATGGGGTGTGTGTATAGTGTGTGTGTGGTGTGTGTGTATATGGAGTGTATGTATAGTGTGTTATAGGGTGTATGTATAGTGTATGTATGGGGTGTACATATAGTATGTATGGAGCATGTGTATAGTGTATGTGTATGGTGTATGTGTGTGTATGGAGTGTGTATGATGTGTGCGTGTGGTGTATGTGTATGGGGTGTACATCTAGTGTGTGTATGGTGTGTATGTGGTGTGTGTGGTGTATGTGTATGGGGTGTACTGTAGTGTGTGTGTGTGGTGTGTATGATATGTGTGGTATGTATGATTTGTCTCTGTGTGTGTCTGTGTGTGTTTGTGTGTGGTCGAGTTGACCTCAAAGGAATGACCTCAGTACACTACTCAATCTGTCTCTACTCTTACTGAGTCAGGGTTTCTTTCTGGACCAAAATCTCACCAATCCCCACCATTTTAGCTCACCAGTTGTCTTTGCCTCCCAAGTAATAATGCTATAAGTGACCTTCATCCCAATCCAGCATCTTCTAGGGCTCTGGACCCCAGTCCTCATGTTTGGCAGTAAACAGCTTATCCACTGAGCCATGTCCTCAGGCCCTGTTGTGTTACTGAGATGGGGTCTCAAGTGGCCCAGGCTAGCCTGGAACTCTCTAGGTAGCAAAGGATGACTCAAATCTGGATCATCCTGCCTTCATCTCCCAAGTTCTGGCATGCCAGGTGTATGAGGCAACTCTTGTTGTTTGTTTGTTTGCTTGTTTTATGTGGTGCTGGTAATGGGAACTGGGGCTTCATTCATGCTACCCAAGCCCTCTACCAACTAAGCTACATCCCAGCCTGTTCTTTCCTATACATTCTGTACAGTACATTCTGAGGGTGCCAGAGGTCCCATAGCCATCCTGCAAAACAGACTGAAGTGACGAGGTGGGGGATGGGGGCACAGAGCAGCTGCCTGCACTCTCCTGATAGTGCAGGCAGGAATTCCACCATGCCTCACACCCTGCAGTTCCCGCAGATCATCCAATTAAGGCCTTCATTAGTTTTATCTGCAGTCTTGGAGTCGTACAAAAGCCGACCTAAAAGCTCTCTCTGGCTTGTCGTCTCTGCAGATCAGCTCTTGGAGTTCTCTTCTGAGCTACATTCATAAATGTGTCAGAATTGAGGCCCGTGAACCCACGTTCCACCAACCACCATCTCAGATCCCATTGATAAGGGAGCTGGCTAAGAATGCTTACTGCATAAGCATGAGGGTATGAGCTCACATGCCCCCCACAGCACCCACGTAAAGGCGGGGCATGGACCCTCACATGCCTGTAACCTCAGTACTATGGGAAATGGAGACAGGAAGATCACTGGGATTCCAGTTACAGTGAGAAACACCCAATGTCCGTCTGTGGCCTACACACACACACACACACACACACACACACACACACACACACGCACGCACAGAGACACGAGAGAGAGAGAGAGAGAGAGAGAGAGAGAGAGAGAGAGAGAGAGAGAGAGAGAATATGAGAGAATTCCTTGAATAAGTGGAGACACACATTCATCTTTCCTTGGTCCCTGGTCCCTGAGACTATCAAGGGCTGAACAATTCTAGGTGGAAAGTCTCTGGGGTTAGCGGTGTTGAAAGTAAATCACTCATAGTTTCTTGGGCCCACGAGACAGCCTGTGCTATAGATAGGAACTTTCTCTGAAAGGGCTAAAACCCACCTCAGACTGGGACTGCTGTGTTTCTGCAGAGATTCCCACCCTGACCGCTGCCTGCCTCAGCTGAAGGGACGGACTGGCCCTGGTGACCACTCACTTCTTGCCTTCCACTGCCCACAGGGACTGACCACCACACCCCCAGCTATGCACACCTTTCAGGCACCTGGGCTGAGCTGAAGCCTGACTTGTGCCTGAAGACCTCACTGCTTCTTGTCCTTTGCTGCATCGTTTAATCCAGCTTGTGTGTGCACTCATTCGTAGTTGTGTGCACTCATTTTTATGTGTATGTGTGTACTCATTCATGTTTGTGTGCACTCATTCATATAGGTGTGTGCACTCATGTTTGTATGTACTCATTTATGTGTGTGTACTCATTCATGTTTGTGTGCACTCATTCATACAGGTGTGTGCACTCATGTTTGTATGTACTCATTTATGTGTGTGTGTACTCATTCATGTTTCTGTGCACTCATTCATATAGGTGTGTTTGCTCATTCATGTTTGTGTGCACTCATTCATGCTTGTATGTACTCATTTATGTGTGTGTGTGCTGATTCATTTTTGTATGTACTCTTTTATGTGTGTGTATGTGCTCATTCATGTTTGTATGTACTTGTTCATATAGGTATCCTACCTCAGGTTTTATGTCCACCTTGTTTTTTTGAATCAGGCTGTTTCACTGGGGCCTGGGGCTCACCTATTACATTAGGCTGGCTGGCCAGTGAGCCGCAGTGATCCTCTTGCCCCCACTGCCCCAGCACTGTGATGACAAGCACATGCCACAGCATTCAGCTTTTTAAATGTGGCTTCTGGGGATGGACTCAGGTCCCCATGCTTGTGTGCCAAGACCTTTACTGCCTGAGTTGTCTCCCCGGGCCTGACTGAAGCTTTAATTGTACTTTTCGTCCTGTTCTTGGAGGTGGCATTGTTTAGCAATGGCTGACCTGCAGCCGTTCAAGCCCCAGCACTCTGCTTTTTCTGCTCAGGCCTCCATCCTGAGCTCTCAAGGGAGGACAGGAAATAAAGATAATCTTGGGCAGATCAGGCAGGGGTCTAAATGCCAGTCACTCAGTCGCTTCTGAGAACACGCCCTTCTGAGGCCAGGCAGGCTGGGTAATGTTACTCACCTAGGCCACCCACTTGGCAGAGCTGCTGGCTCAGCATCCGGGCTGGTGGCAGGGGTCATCCCCCGCTGCAGCTGTGAGCCCAGGTGACACAACCCCAAGAGCTCTCAGACAGCATGTGGATAGTAGGACATGGGACACAGAGGGACTGAACCTCCTGACAACTGGTGCCCATATCTCTGCCCAGGTGGGGTGGGTCCATGGGCCAGAGCAGCAGATCAGGAGTTCCCGGCACATCTGTTAGCTTCTCCTGTTTCCCTGGATGGGTCTGTGATGGAGGTGTCACCTTTTGTGCATACGTGTGCTTGTCTGTAGGTATGTGAGTGTGTGTGGGAGGGTGTTTGCATGTGTGTGCTTATGCATCTGCAGGCAGAAGCCAACCTCGACTACCATTCCTCAGGGACCTTTAACCTTGTTTTGAATCCAGGGTCTGTCTCTCCTGGACCTGGAGCTCACTGAGTAGGCCCAGGGAGCCTTCCGTCTCTATTACCCAGTGCTGGAGCAAGTGTGCACCAACCACACCCAGATTTCTTTCTTTCTTTTTTTTTTTAATGTGGGTTTAGGGAATGGGGCTTAGATCTTCATGCTTTCCAGTAACTGCTACCTCCCTGGCCCTCTTTGTAGTATTGAAGATGCCGTTTATCAAGCTGAATGCTCTAAATACAGACATCTGTGAATTCCCTCTACCACCAGGTCAGAACCCTCAGCCTCCTGCCCCTTGCCAGACCATGCTGCCATCTGTCCTACCTGGGTCCCTGTGCTCTCTCTGCTTTATCTGGCTCTGTGACTTGGCACTGTGATCTCAAGATGTGAGATCATGTCACCTCAAATGTCAAAGTTCATACCAGTCTCCGTGGAGCTGGTTTGCCACATCCAGTTTGGCTCTTCACCTGCTGGTGTCATTGGGTGGATCCAGTTGAGGAAATCACCCAAAATGAACCGGAGGAACCGGGGCTTCAGCAGAAGGCAGAAGCAGCAAGTTGGGAATTTACTAAACTGTTTTCTATGGCCCTAGGGCCCCAGCAGCCCCTTCAAAAGACAGTAGACAAACGCAGTCATAGGTGAGGGCTTCTGAGATAGGCGCCTCCAAGGTCACCTGCTGCAGGGTCAGTATCCTGTGGGCGTAGTCATTTAGAATAGTGCAGGATTCTGGACTTGGTTTGTTTTTCATTGTGTTCGGCACACGAACATGCACAAGAAGGTGCATGAGGAGCTCATCGGTCAGCATGAGGTGTCATCTTCTTCAGTCTCTCTCCACCTCGTGTTTTGAGACAGGGTCCCTCACTGAACCTGGAGCTTACAGGTTAAGCCAGGCTGACTGGTCGGTGAGCTGAAGGGATCCAACCATTTCCACCGTCCCTAAAGCTGACATCACAGGTGTGAGCCTCAGTACCCATCTGTTTGTTTCTTTCTTTCTTTGTTTTGTTTTGTTTTTCTAGGCAAGGTGTCTCTGTATAGCCTTGACTGTCCTGGAACTCACTCTGTAGACCAAGCTGGCCTCGAACTCACAGACAACCACCTGTCTCTGTCT
>JAQHUG010000097.1:768792-802370 GCA_028555095.1 Dicrostonyx torquatus
TCTCTCTCTCTCTCTCTCTCTCTCTCTCTCTCTCTCTCTCTCTCTCTCTCTCCAGATGCCACCCCGCCAGAGCCCCCACCCTATTTCCTTCACAGTGGTGACACCCGACTCTCTCTGCAGGATCCGGAGATCCACCTACCTGAGGTTGCAGCTGCTGGCTAAGGAGGAGCACAAACTGAGCCTGCTGATGGCCGAGTCCCTGCAGCGTGACAAGGTGGCTCCTGTGCTTTACCAGCTGCACCTGGAGGCCCTGGACCGGCGGCTGCGCATAGTGCTGCAGGCTGTGCGAGACTGCGTGGAGAAGGACGGGTTGAGCAGTGTGGTGGAGGACGACCTAGCCACTGAGCACAGAGCCGCTACCGAGAGGTAGTGACCCGCATTGCCCGTGAGGAAGGAGCGCAGAGCCTAGCCACCTGTGAATTCAGTGAATTCAGATGGGATGGGTCATCCCCTCCGGCTGACCTGCAGCAGGGAGCATGGGGTCTCCCTCATGGCTCTGACAGGGATGTGTGGGCCTCTGAATCCAGCAGAGACCAGACAAAGTACTCTGGACGTGCAGCAAAGGAACCTTGACTCACTATTTTGTACTTAACAAAAGGCTCACACTCCTGTCGATGGAGATCCACCCAGCAGATCAGAGATCACCTCCGGACCACTTTGAGGACCTTCGGTGATGCGATCTCACTCTGGCCCTCAATGACAGTCCACTTTCTGCTCTCCCTTCCCGGGCCTTCTCCCTCGGAGGCTGCAGAGCTCTAGGGAGGGGAGGCTCGGATAGACATCATGGCCTGTGCATGGGCAGATGAGTGCCCAAAAATGGGGTTTTGGATACAAATGGCCAGCTATCCACTTGTTCGGAGCTGCACAGTAGCCAGGCCTTACTCGGCGGTGGACACTGCCTGCCTCAGCTGAGCTCTGGATTGTGGGTGCCCCAGGGCAGCAGGCTAATCTTGGGACATTTTTGTGGAGTAGTTTGCAGTGAGGTGACAGTGCAATAAAGGTACAGCAATGTGTGCCGTGACTCAATGGGGTGGGGCCTCACTCCTTGGTTCAGCTGCCCTCCTAGACAGCCCAACAATGTGGCCAAGCTCTGCCCTTATGGTGTCTGTGTATCCTGGGTCTTCAGCCTGATAGGGCTATGAAGGGAGCTACCTGCCCAACCCCCAGTACATATACAAGCTAAGCAAGGCCTAAGCTCCAAAGGGACAGGGAGAAGTAGGTGACATGAAGTCGGCTATTTCCTGCCTCACTCCTGCAAAGCTTGAGGCTCTGAGCCACAGGAGATCCCCCAAGGGTAGCATCCACACAGCCCTACATAGGGTCAAGATACAAGTGAGCAGGAGTCATAGAAGGGCTTGCCCAGGGGCCCAGTGAGAACTGCAAGCCATTGCAGTGCTGGCACCAGGGCTCAGATGTGGTTTCTATTGCTGTGAAGATCACATGATCACAGCAACTCTTATAAAGACAAAACATTTCATTGAGGTGGTTAACATTTTCAGAGGTTCAGTCCATTTCATAGTGAGACATGGCAGCGTGCAGGCAGACATAGTGCTGGAGAAGGAGCTGGAAGTTTTGTATCTTGATATGCAGGCAACAGGAAGTGAACTGAGACACTGGGTGTGGCTTGAGCACATATGAGGCCTCCAATCTTGCCTCCACAATGACACACTTCTCTGCCAAGGCCACACCCTTTCCAATTAAGTCATACCTCTGATAGTGCCACTCCCTTCAGGGGCCCTTTTCTTTCAAACCACCACAGACCACCCCCTCCTTTGCTGGAAGGGTCTGTCTCCTTCCAGTAAGCTGCTGTTGTGCTGGGCAGGGATTGGACCTCCTGCAGAAAGCAGAGTCCAGGAGAGAACAGTAGAGAGGACCCTCTCTGGATTTATGCACTCCTGAGTCACAAGAATGTCAAAGAACATGCCCTGCCCCTATTCCAGGCATTTTCAGCTGACGTCTTGTGGCCTGTTCACAAGTCACTCTGCCAGTGTGTGTGTGTGTGTGTGTGTGTGTGTGTGTGTGTGTGTGTGTGTGTATGTGTGTGTGTGAGAGAGAGAGATGAGGGGCCTCAGTAGTAATTCACAGTGGCACTAGAACCCAACAGTTAAAGTCCTGATGCTCTCATATGTAATAGTACAAGGCCTGCTGATTGTGTAAATACATATCTGTGTCTGCATAGTTCAGATTGTGTGTGTGTGGACAACTACATGCACGGGGGTGGGGTAGGGCAGAGGTTGATGTCGCATTTCTTCCTCTGCCACCTTCTATCTTATTTTTCAGGACGGGTTCTCTCGCTGAACCTGGAGCTCACTCATGTGGTTACACTGCCTGGCCTGTGAGTCCCGGGGATACCTTTCCTTTGCCCCTGCCTCCCCAGCATGGGAATTCCAGATGTGCACCTCCATGCTTGATTTCCTCTGCATGTTCTGAGGACAGAACTCAGAGCCTCAAGCTTGCAGAGCAAGCACCTCGTGGCCTGAGCCATCTCCCTAGCCCTGTTTCCCTCCTTTAATGGGGAAACTGAGGCTCAGATACAGGAAGTCAGACCATAAACCAGTGGGTTCCTGAGCTGGCAAATCCAGTGCTAGTCATTCGACACTCAGGGATGCTGAGGCGTGCTAGACCCCAAGTCTCCACCTGAGCTCAAGAAGCATTCTACACAGCATACCAGCAGATGGCCTAAGACCACTGAACTACCAAGGGAACTAAACAGCGATCAAGTAGCCCCCAATCTTGCCTCCCATCTTCCTGTCTCAGCCGAAGGCCCAGTAATTGCCCCATGCCTCATGGAGGACAGGCCAACTTCCCTTGCCCAGTGTGCCAACTCCAATGCAGACTTATAATAGGCAAGGTATACGTGTTGGCTAATGCAGGTGTCCTGTCCATGACCACAGGGGTCACAGGGCATCTCATCACCATCACCTCAATCCTTCCATGATCCTCTACTATTAAAAAGTGTATGGAGCCCTGTGGGAGGCCAGACTAGAAAGCATGTCTTTATCACTGGATTATAAAAGTGTCAGAGGTAAGATGTGACCAAGTCACTAGACCTATGAGAATTGCAAATGAACAGACATCACCCAGGACAGACATCCCATAAAAAATGAAGGTATCAGGCACATCCCTAATGTGCACAGGTTGATGTCCAGCACCTAGTGTGACTGGCGGTAGGACCTCAGTGGAGGTGCAAAGGGTAAGCGAGTTCACACACATGGCCCTAATCCAGTGCCGCAGGCCCTTGTAAAATGAGGTCAAGTCAGGTATGGCAACTCATGCTGGTCATCCCAGCACTTAGAAAGCTGAGGCAGGAAGATGGCTGGGAGTTCCAGGCCAGCCTGGGCTAGAGTGAGACCCCCATCTCAAAAATAAAACAAATCCAGTGAGCTGGCTCACTGAGTAAAGGTGCTTGCCACCAAGGCCGATGACCTGAGTTCAATCCCCAGGACCTACATGGTGGAAGGAGAGAACAGAGATTGATTTTGGTGGCAATGGCAGGACCGGATGTTGAACAAAGACTGGGAGTGTGTCCAGAGCCTTGGTGCCCATTGAAAGTGGTCTGCCTCCCTCCCTATTAAAGGGTCAAGAGGTCAGTGAGAGGGGGCATGAACTCAGAGTCTTTTGCCCACTAGCATCTGCCATACCCACTCCAGGATAGCATAGATACTCAGGATAGCAAAACCCAGGCGATGGCCTAGAGTCAAACAGATGCTTCGCAACTTGGCAGCCAGTCTTCCTGCTCTTTGGCCTCTGCACTCTCTGGGTTTCATGCACTCTCAGCCTGTACCCATAGAAGGTAAGCTGGCCACACCTGCTTTTTCGTTCATCCTCCTGGCCCATCATCCTCACCCCCACAGTCCCTCTTGTGGGTATAAAGAACCTAAACCCCTGAAACTCACACCTGCCTTTTATCCCAATCCAAGGAGCTGTGTGGAACCACAGAAGGACTTGCTAGTGAGCCCCATGGTAGCCACATAGGTCACAAGATGCTTGGGCCTCTGTATGTTTAATCTCTTCTGTGGGATGCTATCTCCATGCAGCAGAAGGGCGTGAGGGCTGAGGAGTCTTGGCCTACAGGCTCCATGTGGGTCTGGGAAGATGGCTCAGTTCATAACAGTCATGTCGTGCAAGCATGAGGACCTGGGTTCAGATCTCTAGCACCCATGTAAAAAGCCAGGTGCTGTGGCATATGTCTATCCCCCAAGCATGGGAAAGGAGTGAGCAGGCAAATCCCAGAAGTTCGTTGCCAAGACAGGCTAGCCAATCAGTGAGCTCAGTTAGTTAGCATCTTACAAATGAGGAAGATACCTGACATTGGCCATTGCCTCCACATGTGCGCGCACACACACACAGTCTTGTACCCATGCACATGTTCACATATGTATGCCACACACTCATACACATATATCATACACATGCTAAAGAAGTCAGCACTTGCTAGCTAAAGCCAGGAAAGTTGCAGTTGTCCGTTACAATGGTAAATAACCTCTATACTGTGCCATGGCTTTGCAGCGCTGGTTCTCAACCTATGGGTCCCAACCCCATTTTGGGGTTGCATATTGGCTATTTACATTATGATTCCTAACAGTAGAAAAATTACAGTTTTGAAGTGACAACAAAATAATTTTATGGTTGGAGGGGTCACTGCAACATGAGGAGCGGTACTAAAGGGTCGCAGCATGAGGAAGGTTGAGAACCCCTACTTTACATAAACGAAAGGATTCTCCATCAGTTTGCAATTGCTCACGTTCACCTGATGGTCATCCAGCTGCATCTCTACATCTTCACTATTTCCACTGCCACGAGCTACTGCACAGGTCCATGCAACAACCCAAATATAGCTGTTTCACAGGAGACTCTAGCAGCGGCTGCTCAGTGCCCCAAGGTCAGTCCCATCTATGACAAAGGATCACAACCTTGGTAGCTTGAAAGAAACTGAAATGTTTCTCACCATTTGGAAATTGTGCATCTGAAACCAACATATATACAGGATTGACCACTTTGTCTGCTTTGGGACGTTTCTGCCTGTGGCCTCTCTGGTGTCCACTGTCGAGTGACTGTGTGTCCTGGGTGTCTCTCTGTTGCTCTGGGTTCAGACCTCATTGTGCTTTTTACTGTGGGGACCCAGCTCTTACAGCCAGGACAGTGTCCTTAAAATCCACAGTTATCACAGCAAAGAGACCCTGTGTAATCCCAGCACTGAGGAGGCAGAGGGAAGGTCATCCAGTCTGCCTCATTAGTGATCGCCAGGCCGATGAGAGAGAGGTGGATGACATTCCTGAGGTTGGCACCAGGCCTCCTCATATGCACACACACACATAATAAAAACAAATCTTAAAAATATGTAAGGGGGCTTTAGTGATGGCTCTCGCAAAGGACCTGGATTAGTTTCAGGCATGCACATGACAGTTCACAACCATCTCTTACTGTACTTCCAATGGATTCAATGTCCTCTTATAGCCTCCAGGGGTACCAGGCATGCATATGATACACATATATACATGTAGGCAAAACACTCAGATACATTAAAAATAAAAATAAGTCAGGTGGTGGTGGCTCATGCCTTTAATCTCAGCACTCGGGAGGCAGAGGCAGGAGGATCTCTGTGAGTTCGAGGCCAGCCTGGTCTACAAAAGCTAGTTCCAGGACAGGCTCCAAAGTTACAGAGAAATCCTGTCTCGAAAACACGTAGATAGATAGATAGATAGATAGATAGATAGATAGATAGATAGATAGATAGATAGATAAAATGATGTTCAGAAACTCAGAATGTGACAAGGGCCACAAAGAACCAAGGGAAAGAAACTGCTGGCCAGTGTCCTTGAGTGTGTGTGCGTGCATGTGCACTCTTGAGTGTGTGTGCGTGCATGTGCACTCTTGAGTGACTGTATGTGTGTGCATGTGCACTTTCAGCATCACTGTCTCCTGAAATCCTCCTTATTCCCCTCCCTCCGCATTCTCTCTGTGGATAGAATTAGCCTCACTGCCAAGCAGAATAAAGTACCCAAGCAGAATGTAAACCATCTGATATGGAAGACAAAGAAGCTAAAATAGTATTAAAGATCTGTCCACACTATCCTGGGTTTTTTTCAGCCTTTGGATTTTAATTCACTGAAAGTCAGTGTGCTGGTACAATGCCCCACTTTCTGAAAGTAAAAAGCATGGGTGGCCCACAACTCTTCGAAAAGCCTGTAACAAGGGCAGGTAAGAAATCAGGTGCCACCATTAGTCCACTACTGCCTTCTAAACCAGTGCATCGTGCCCTTTTCTCACACCCTCACCAATTTTCACCTGAGTGAGCGGGTGAGAGAGACAGCAAGAACCCAGAGACAGTAGCTGCACACTGTCAGATCTCCACGAATGTGAATGAAGCCTCGGGTACACCGTTCCTTTAAGTAAGCTGAAATGCTAGGCTCTGGGGCAATCTGACAACTCAGTGGACAACTCCCAAACCCATCCTGAGGCCTGGATGTACTGAGGAGAGGTCAGTGAGCCAACAGCCAGCCCTCAAGGTTATCCAGCTGGTTTGAGCACACCGCAGATACTTTGAGGAAGCTGCACAGCAACCACAGATGCTTGCTGCTGAAGCACAACTGTGGCTGTTAAACAGCCTGTCCTAAATCAGCAGTTCTCAACCTGTGGGTCGCGATCCCTCTAGGGTTGAACATCCCTTTCACAAGGGTGGGATTTCAAATGTGCTGCATGCTAGATATTTATATTATGATTCATAGCAGTAGGAAAATTGTAGTTATGAAGTAGCAATGATACAAATTTATGATTGGTGGGTCACCATAAAGAGGCAAAGAGGAAGACCCAAAAAATGATAGGTAGACAGCATAAAGGAAGACTGTGGAACCTTGGGTGTGACAATAACACAAGTATCTAAGACTACCCAGGATAGGAACAACTCGAGAACCACCATAAATGGGCTGCCTATGCATGCTTAAGTATTGAGGGGGGCATAAATGAAAATGAATGAATGGGGGTCACCACGACATAAGGAACCGTATTAAAGGGTTGTGACATTAGGAAGGTTAAGAACCATTGCTCTGTTGGTGATGAAGAAGATGATGATGATGGTGGTGATGATGATGATGGTAATGGTAATGATGGTGGTGATGATGGTGATGATGGGATGTTGGCTCAGTGGTAGAGAGAGAGGCAGCTGAAGAGTCCCAGAAGGGAAGCAATGCCAGGAAGCAGAAGCAATGAAGACAATGAGAGGGAGCATAAGTAAAGAGGGCAGAGAGCCCAAGGATGGAGGATTGGGCATAGCCAGAGACTACAAACTGTGAACCACAGTGGTGGAGAGAGAGCCAAGGATCTGCCAAGATCCAGAGGCCAAAGGTCCCAACCTAGGCCTTGAGAGCTGGACCCTGGCTGCCACAGAGCTGAGAGTCCGGCGCATCAAGGCTGTGACACTAGTGCTACCATGACTAAGTTGTGTGTCTGCTGCCTCCTGCTGCCGTTCACTGCTTCTGGAAGCTGAGGATTACAATAACTGCCAAGTGTCAGGGTCACTAGTGGTTAAATCTCAGAGCAATAGACTCCAACCTGAGCACCTGGAGGCGTAGTCACGTGGCTTCTGAAGCCAGGAGCAATAAGACCCTGGTTCTGTGAACTTGGAACTGTGAACTCCTGGCTCCACCTATCCAATCTCTAGGCCTTTGGTGCTCTAGGGCCGAGGACAGGCTGCTTGGAAGACTTTGCAAGTACCATCTATTGTTCTGTTTACTTATATCCAAGCCTGGCCTCAAGCTTGCTGTATATTGATGGCTGAGAAATGAACACTGAACTCCTGATCCTCCTTCTCCACCTCTGTAACGCTGGGAACGCAGGTATGTAGCCCCACCCCTGGCTTACACAGTGCTTGGGGTGAAAGCCAAGGCTTCCCACTACATGAGTTCAAAGCCAGCCTAGTTATATGGGACTTTATCTTCAAAACAAAACAAACTAAACAAACAAAAACAAGGCTGGAGATACTTCCCAGTGGTCATCTCCTTGACAGACAACTTGAGTTCCGTTCCCAGCACCCACAGCAGGTAGCTCACAACCACCTGTAGCTCTAATCACAGGAATTTTCAACACCTCTGGCGCTGTACTCAAGCACATATATGCACTTACATACACACATGCACATATATGCACTCACACACATACACATAAATAAACATAATTTTTTAAAAAAAAACATTATTAAAAAGAAGTACAAGGCCATCTTTGGCTATGTAGTGAGTTCAAGATCAACCTGGAATACATGAAATGCTCAAAAAAAAATCTAAAATCAAACAAATGAAAAAAGATTCACAGCCAATGTTTTTTGCATTTAGCAGAATGGACCAAGGGTCTCTTCTGTCCCTTGTTCCCATAATCATACGTGTGGGTGTCTGTTTTAAGGACAGGTGATGTGATAATATGTTTTCATGTATGATCCAGGAAAACATGGACCCAGAACTTGGGTCATGTCTTAGTTAGAGTTTCTATTGCTGTGAAGAGACACCATGACCATGGCATCTCTTATAAAGGAAAACATTTTATTGGAGCTGGCTTACAGTTCAGCGGTTTAGTCCATTATTATCATAACAAGAAATATGGTAAAATACAGGCAGACATGATGCTGAAGAAGGAACCAAGAGTTCCACATCTGGATCCTCAGGCACGGTGGGCCTGGCTTGAGCATTTGAAGCCTCAAAGCTGACCCCTATTGACACACTTCCTCCAAGAAGGTCACACCTACTCCAACGAGGCCACACCTCCTAATCCCTGTCAAGTAGCACCACACCCTAATGACCACGCATCCAAATATATGAGCCTATGGGGGACATTCCTATTCAAACCACCACAGGCCATGAGTCCCAAAGCCTATGTTTATCATGACTGCGCAGGTTTGCATGGGGCCATGAGAAGATATATAGAGGCCACGCTACCTGGGTGTGAGAACGGGGGCAGGATTTTTGCTCTAGGCAGGTGCAAGCACAGGGATTCAAGATGAAGTGCATGGTCCCATAATCACCCTGAAAGTCTGAGACACTGCACAATTATCCCTGGCACCTCTGCCAGTGCATCACTGAGACAAACGCTGTCTTGTCCACAGACTGCTTCCTAGTAAGGGTAAGCTCTTTCCTACCAATGGAACCGTTCCCTGCTGGAGACTGCTAGTTAAGACTCAGTAAATAAACAAACTCACAAGTTTCAGGCAGTTCCTCAAACTTGCCGGTTTCACGAGGCCCCTCCCCAGGGTAACACAAATAGTAACATTTGCTCCAACAGGGTTAACCTGGACTAGTCTCACAGGGAACTCCAAGGATGCAGCTTTTCTGAATGTCATCCATTTGAGCCATGTGCTTATAGGGAACCCCAGTAAACTCATTGCTTCGCTAAGCTAGACCTGGACGATGTTTTCTTTGATCTGTCCTCACCCTGTCTAGGGTGAGCCTGTTTACACCTCCCAAGAAAGGCCACATGACACTTGCAGAGATTAAAAAAGACTAAATGAGTGGATGGTTCTGGAATATCAAGGTGTGTAGCACTTTGCTTCCTTTTGGCCTCTGGCAAGTGTAAACTCACAAACAGAGAAGGAAAATATGAGCTTAGTTAAGACTTCCCCCACCCGGGACACCTGTATACCCAGGCAAAGCAGGAGACAGAAGAGGAGCTGGGTAGAGTGGCCATTCCAAGCCACCTAGTGACAGGAGGAGGATCCAGATGTGACCTTGTCTGTGAGGACAGACACTGGACTTCCCATAGGTATTGTCCTGCTCCCTCCTTCCCACGATGATAGGGCCTTTGTCCTTCAAGTGTTCAGCCCCAGCTCAGGCGGAGGGGGGTCTCCTTTGACCCTCAATTCCCTTTACACTGTGGCCTCTCAGCTCTGCCTTCCAATGTGCATAGAATCTGTACGACTTCCCACTGCCTCTGTTTATACCGCTTCCTACACCCCAGACCCTCCAGAAGAACATAGGTCTGTGGGGACAGTAGGAGGAGCCCCCCAGGCTGCTCCCACACTTTCAGTGCCACATAGGAACCCCTGAGTGGTCCAAAGGCTTAGGCAGAGAGAATCTCAAGCTTAAGACCAGCCTGAGCTACTTTGTAAGACCCTATGTCAATAAAGAAAGAAAGAATAAAGAAATATGAAAAGGACCAGTAAATCGCTCAGAAAGTAAGATCCCTGGCTGTACAACTATCAGGACCGGAGTTTGGATCCCTGGAACCCATGTGAAAAACCAGGTATGGCTGAATATGTGTATGAAATCCCAGTACTATGAAGGTTGGGGACAGGAGGGTCACTGGGACTCGCTGGTGGCCAGTGTATGTCCACGTTCAGCAAGAGACCCTGTCTCAAGGGAAGGGAGGTAGAGAATGACAGACCATGACATCTGATATCTTTCTCTGGCCTCTGCGGATACACACAACCTTCTCCCAGACATACACACACATTCTCTGACATCTATTAATCTTGCTTAATTTCCCATTTGAAGCAGGTATTAAACTTTTTAAACATCCAATACTCCTACCTAAAAGCACTTTGTGTGTGTGTGTATGTGTGTGTGTGTGTGTTTACCTGCATAAATACCTGTGTAACACATGTGTGCAGTACCCAGGGATGCAGAAGAGGGCATCAGATCCCCTAGGACTGGAGTTACAGTTTGCAGGGAGCTCCTATTTGGAGACTGGGAACTGAACTCAGGTTCTCTGCAAGAGCAGTCAGTGCTCTTAACCACTGAGCCATCTCTCCAGCTCCTTTTAAGCCTTTTTTTTGGAGACAAGGTCTCATGTGTCCCAGGCTGGCCTCCAACTCACTGTGTAAGTGAGGTGACCTTGAACTGTCTCCTGAATGCATCCCACATCGGATGCTTGGGATGGAACTGAGGGCTTTGTGCCACTCTCCCAGCTCCTCACTTAAGCGCATTGGTTGGCATGAGACACAAGTGGTATCTTCCATTTTGACCATCTTTAAGAGTGCCGCTCAACAGTATTAATTTAGTCACAGTGCTATGTCCCACTGTGTTGCCAAAAACTGCACCATGCCACCATCTCTGGCCCAAGCTCACAATCTCTTTTCTAACTGCATTTGCCTGGTCCAGGCACTGCGAGTTAAGATGGTACTTTTGTGTCACACTGATTTCTCTCCACTGACATTCTCAGGGGTCCATCACACTATGACACAGGCCAGCTGCCACCCCTGTCGACAGCTTAGTAAGTAAGTACAGCTCTCAACAGAAGATACTGAAGGAAATCTTGGCTTTGCATTCAGTGGCAAGGCTCCGGAAAAGCAAGGAAAAGTAAGCCAATAGGGCTTTGTCAAAATCAAACATAATAGAGCCCTCAAGGGACACTGTGAAGCAAGTGACAGCCACAGGGTGGGAGAGAACATGGGCCCATTTCACGTCTGACAGAAGATCAGCACCTTCATCTGATGCCATTCAGTTTTTGACACATCGCTCTGTGTGTGTCTCGCAGTCTGGGTCTGTAGGTTCATGTTATACAGAAGATTCCCCCTCTTCCTTCATTCCCTGCCACCCTTTCCGTCACCCCCGCAAACCTCTAGGGCGGTGTTGTATTTTTACAAAGGTGACTGCATCTTATCCACCTGCTCCCCTCATAAAGCAGAGATTGCTGCCCAGCGCTATCCATCCCATCTGCCCTCCTCCCTTTGGAAAGCAGCCTGATGGCTTCGCTCGGTTCTGGGTGAGCCTGTGACTATGGGAAGGAGGCAATGCCATCACTAAAACAGAGTCGTAAGGCCTTTCTGCCTCTCCCTGGTCTCTCGGATGTTCTGAGTCAGACTAGAAGGAGGGTAAACGTCTGAGATTGGCTTTTCTGCTCCATAGGGGTTCAACCTGATTATTGCGTACACCCAGAATCTCTCAGCTTTTACTGCCTGTGCAGTACCCGTCTGCAGTATAGACGCCACATAGTTGACTGGACCACACATCTGCTGAAAGGTGTGCATCCAATCAGATGTTTTCAGGAAAGCTTCTCCAAGCATATGGGGCTGATCTCAGGTGTCTGTCTGACTTGTGTAAAGGCGTATTATGGGATATATGGGTCCTACGGCAATCATGTGTTTATGTGGGGTTTTGTTTCCTCTCTTTATAGTGCAGGCTAACCTGAAATGCAAGGTCCTCCTGCCTTGGTCAGGATTATAGTCCTATGCCACCACTAGTGACTACATGTTTAATATTTTTAATGTCCAGATTGTTTCACAGAGGGGCTATGCTCTTTATTTCCCAAAATGCTTGACTCCTGTTGTCGAGTGTGGTGGCTTGAACTGTGGTGGCATGTGAGTAGCCATGCCACCGTGGCACAAAGAAACCTGACTTGCTGCACACAAACTTCTCCAAAGAGGACTTCGGTGTCATCACTTAGGTGGCCATTCCTTATAATAAGACAGGTAGCACTAGGCCCCATCAGCGAAGTAGCCCTGAAGGTGCTGCCCTGAAGGGGAAATTTTCCCAAGGCTAGCCTTGGTCTCTTATCTCTCTGGGTTCACAGACATGGCTCTTACTCTGACTTCTGTGAATTATTGGAAAGAAGTCCCTGGAATGACAAGGGTCCCGCCCCTCAAAACATCCTGCCTCACCATGGTTTCCCATCTCTGACTCAGATGCCCCCTGCCTAGGCGGGCACTTTACCATTCCCAGGGCCAGAGAGCCAAAGGCTCAGAAGAATCTCTGCGGTCCCAGGCTACCCAGAGCACCCATGGGAGGCTACTTCTAGGCAGGGATGGGCAGTGGGAGGAGAGCATGGGATGTTGGGAGAAACCCTAGGCTTCGGAGTCATCATCCACCTGATGCAATGGGGAAACAGGAAGCCAAGATGGGGCAGGAGCTCCCAGGTGCCTGGACCAGGCTCTGTGTCCTGGAGCTGAAAGCACCCAGCCTGTGTCCTATGGAAGAGGAGCAGTTCAGCTCCCTAGGACTGGCCCCTGTCACCTCTACCTGTGGGTGCAGCAATGAGGCCAGAGTCTGCCAATGGGGACTCCGTGGGCCCTGCAACAGGCACAGGGTTGGCCTCAGGGGAGAACAGAAAGGGTCGCCCTGCCTGTGGGGCCAGATAACCCTCCAGGCCTCCCTTGCTGGCGGGTCAGAAGGTGGCGACGCCCCCCGCTGTGCTCCCACTCTGTGGTGGCTGGGGACAACCCCCGCACTGGGATTGGACGCCAGAGAACCAGGCGGAGCGGGCGGGGACCCCAGAAGCCCAGGCTCCCCGCGTCCCGCATGCAGATGCTGTTGGCCCAGTCAAGGAAAACTAGTGCCAGGCCCACGACCGGCAGCCAGCACGGAGGAAGAGGCCCCGGCAGCGCCAGGGTGGACCAGCACAGGGTGGCCACGATGTTTGACAGCTCACAGTACCCCTATAATTGCTTCAATGACGACGCCGACGACTACCCTGCGGGCAGCTCCGACGAGGAAAAACGGCTCACAAGGCCAGCGTACAGGTGACCCGGGGGCAGATGAAAGGGCCCACAGGAGCGGTAGAGGTCTGGGTCATCCGCACCTGATCCAGACTGGGGGTGGGGGTGGGGCGGGATTTCTTCCTTATGCTGGTCTTTGAAGAAGAAGCGCACGTTCCAGTGTACTCTGGAGATAGCCAGTGGGGGGTCCACCAAGATCTGAGCAGGCTGAGTGGGATCTGGGTAGAAGTGGGAAACAGCAAGGAGATTATCAAGCTTCTTCTGCACACCTACAACCCCACTGGAGTTCTGGGGGGCTGAAAGGGTTTCATTCAGTAGGCCCCTGGCAGCTTTAAAGGGTCCTGCGGAGTCTAGAAGGTATTGGAGATTCCAGAGGGTTTCAGGGGTTCCAGAGAGTCTCGGTATTCAGAGGGTCTCAGGGGTTCAAGAGGGTCTTGGGGGGACTTCAGGAGGTCCGGGAAGCTCCAAAGGATCTTGGAGGGCTTCAGAGATTCGGTAGAGGCTTCAGCCTGCCCGCTGAGCTCTAGCAGATCCTTGGAGCTGCAGTGAATGGGGGCGTAGGGGGTGTCCATCTGGTCTCAAGAGTTCCGGCCAGTCCCAGGGCAGGTCTGAGTTCACCAGCGCTTCTGCGGTTTCAGCGCGCCACCCTGCCTGATGCAGCCCCTCTGTCTGGCACCCCTGTCGCAGCTACATCGCGCTGATTGCCATGGCCATCCAGCAGAGCCCCTCGGGCCGCGTGACCCTGTCCGGCATCTACGACTTCATCATGCGTAAGTTCCCCTACTACCGCGCCAACCAGCGCGCCTGGCAGAACTCCATCCGCCACAACCTGTCGCTCAACAGCTGCTTCGTCAAGGTAAGCCCCTCCCCATTCCCGCCGCTCGCACTGGACCCCCGGGTGTCCCCAGTCATCTTTGGTGACGGGGAGGGGGGAGGGGTGTCACCGCCCCCACGGAGGCAAGTTCCTCGTTAGCAGATCCCCGTGCGGGGCCCGCAATGCACTTGCCAGAGAAGCGTGCTGCCCCAGGCTTGGGGACACTCGCTGAGCCCCACACTTCCGCAGGTGCCACGGACCGACGGCCACGATAAGGGTAAAGGCAACTACTGGACGTTTGCGGGCGGCTGCGAGTCCCTCTTGGACCTTTTCGAGAATGGCAACTTCCGTCGGCGGCGCAGGCGACGCGGCCCCAAGCGCGAGGGGCCTCCGGGTCCCCTCGAGCCAGCAGCGCGCGGGTCAACAGGCTCTGAGAGCGCGCGAGTTCCAGACCAGGAGGCCCGGGTCAGCCCTGTCACACACAGAGACATCAAATTCAGCATTGACTACATTCTCTCTTCCCCAGACCCTTTCCCTGCGCTCAGGTCGCCCTGTCACTCGCAGGAAGCCAGGTATCCAGCGGCGCTGGAGCCCCAGCAAATGAGCTTCCATTTTTGGGCAGCATGAGGTGGCCCCTGGAGCTTTGCAGTCAGTTGAGGACTTGGGCCTGCTCCCTCCCCTAAAGGCAGGACTTGAACCAGGCATCTTGGATCAAGAACCCTGAACGCTACCACATCTACATACTTCTTCCCAGACTGCCCCGGGGGACTCAGCTCTCCCTTTGGAGGAAAGATCTGGAGATATACAAGATATATAAGATCTTCTTATAAAAGCTATTTATGGTGATGTGACTTTATAAAGAATAAGAACAGTTCTCTCACAGGAAAACCTGGCTCGGATTTGGCCCCACTTCAGGATTTGCTGTGGACTCACTGAACCGCCCCTACATCACGCTGTAAAATCACCCGAGGCTCCCTGGAATAAGGTAGCATCTTGTCCTCAGTCGTGTGACAAGTGGCTTTGTAGACATCCCCATTCCAAAGTTAAAGTGTGCTCAGTAACTTATTCGTGAAGCTGGTTAAGGCCTTCCCTGCAGCTGAAAATAATGAGGTTTAGAACAGTGGAGACAGATGTTACTCTATCCTGTGGCTATTATTTACCCCAAGGCTTCCAGTGATGTCCAGCCATGAGGGACACAAGCAGAAGTAGCCTGTGTTCCCAGCAGAAAGGTGCCTCTCGGATCAGGCATGAAGGCACAGACCTGTCATCCCAACACTTAAGAGGCTGAGGCAGAAGGATTCAAGGCCCACCTGGGCAAAATGAGATCTTGCTTCAGAATAAAAAGAAATTTTAAAGATTGAAGTGGCATGTAATTTCTATACAGGGAAGACAGGAAGAATGGAGGGGAGTGGAGGAGAAAGGGAACATTTTCCTGATTCTATTCAGCCCTTACTGGCTTCCTTGCATGCAGGTATTCTAGCAGGGGACAGTACCACCAAACTGCACAGTGCAGTGCTCGAGACAGGAGTGGACGTATACTCCATCTGAAATGTAAATGACTTTATTGCCATTGAGACGGACAGTTGAAGAAACACAACTAGGCACAATGAAACTATGTGCTCACTGTTCCCATTTTTTACCAACCCCCTTTTTTTCCAGCATTAACAGTTTGCTGTGACTTAATTTGAATGTTAGCAATCTCATGCACTCTGTGACTATTTCCACGAATGACAAAATTATTTCCCAACTAAGCGAGCTGTCTCGATTGAGAATGGCAATCCCCACTTTAGCTTAGAAATGAGCTGCAGGAGAAGAAAGGTGGGCAGAGGCAGGATGAAGTCACAGGAGAGGGCTCTTAGGCCTACCTACTGTTCCTGCCTGATGGAGTAATCCCTTTGCTCCCGTATGTCCCCATAGATTCTTTACTGGCTGGGGAAAAGAGAAGGGGCTCTGGGCCTTGCTAAGGGAGTATTCCTACACTCTGACCTCCAACCCCTGCTGAGCACCAGCCTCTGCCTAGAAGTTGTTTCCCACCCCAGCCCAGCAAGAAGAGAGGGAGCCCTCCTCCAAAGCCCTCGCCAAGGGTTCAGCGCCCTGCCCCTCTGCAATACCTGTGGGTTTCCAGAACTCGGGGGATCCCACCAACATGTCCATCATGCTTGTGGGCTCTGCCATGTTATGGCCAGGCCTAGCATGGCACTCAGACCTGTGCCTGCTCCATGCAGGCTTCCTCCTCTGCCCTAGCTTGTCTGTGCTGTCAGGCATGTGAATGTGCCTGTGCGGGGGTGTGTGTGTGCGCACGTGCACTGTGATCATGCTTCTGTCTGTGTCCTTGTTTTGTGTATCTGTCTATTGGGCCTGCTAAAAGCATTAACTCATGATGGCTGGTGACACAGATGGTACGCACATCAGAGTTGGTTCAGGGTCCAAAGATACATTTTTTTTTCTGCTACCAACTGAATAAATAAAAGTTGCATTTAATCTTTTGGATGCTTGCTTGCTTCTGACAGTTTGTTCAAGTTAGCAAAGTCTAATTTGAAACCAGAAAACCCCTTGCCCTGAGCAAGACTGAGAAGCTTAGGGAGACTCTGTCCCTCTGCACACAGGTTTACTGCCAAATGCTGTCCGCAGCCACAGATGGGAGAGGTGAGGACGGTGCCAGGTGAGGCTGGTGTACCTTGAGGTTTGGCGGTCACTTTGCAGAGGCTATCAATCATGTTCTTAGAAGCAAAGGGACATTTCCAGTTTGCCAGGATGTGATAGCCTGCGACGTCAGGAGTGAGTGGCATTTAATACCGATAACATAACAGGGGTGAGGGCTGGCCGTGACCTATTCAAATGTCGCTGCCACCACGCAGACTCACCCAACGTGATTATAATTAAATACTTTATGCCGCTCTTGCAAATCCGCAGATTGATCATCGATACGTACATTACCAGCGCATTACCCCGAGCAGATGTCTGCCACATGCGTGTCACGGATCAGTAGGTTTCCATTAACAAAGTTGAGAGGTGTTGCCAAGTGCAAGTTCGGAGAGGGGGGTAATATACGTGAGTTACCTTGGTCCCAACCAAAGTTCCTAGGCTGTACTACAAATCTCTGCAGCTCCAGAAGAAAGTGGAGGGTGCACAGTCAGCTACAGAGGGCAGAACACCTAATTCAGACTGTAGCCCTCCTTGTGGGATCTGGAGGGAGGCCCAACGACCTCCCTAGCTGGCAGTGAAGGAGAGCCGTTTCCCACAAGGGAGAATGTACCTTTGGGTTCCTCTGCCCACCAGATGCAGCCAGCCTCCTAGGGGTTGCTGACAAGTCAATGTAGCAAACATTCCATGCTGGTATAGCCACCAGCATGGGCTACAGGAGCACGGGGCACTGCCAAAAGCTGAGACCCTAAGAAAAGGCAAGCTTATGGGAGCCCAGCCCTAACTGAAAAGAATTTGGGGCTTGCAGAGTAGATCCAATAGCAAATGTGGCTACAGGGAGGCATAGGAATAGATCCCAGCTTGCCCCAGGTCCCATGCTTAGGCCTTCTCTAACCTTGGGACTACACCTCCTGCATTTCCGCCAGATCTGTCCGCTTACACTCTGGCTTCTATCTTTCTACAATCATCCTTTTCTGCAATGCTGGTACCTGGGATTGAGAAGGAGGCTGGGAAAGGACTGAGCCTTGGGGTGAGGACTGAGTAGCTCACATTGCTCTCTTGGACCCCTCACTTCCTTGAAGCCACTTCCCACTCCTCACATAGGTTGCCTTGCAGTATCCCTAGGGCACCTGAGGCAGAGAGAGAGACAAGGATGTTTTCATCTGCCATCTGCCTGTGGCTGTATCTCAACGTTTTGGAATGGTTGGCAGTAGCCTCCTGTTCTCAGGCTCCCCCCTCCCCCCTGCCTCAGTTTCCTCACCAAAGCCAGATTCTCTCCCACCTCCTAAGTTATAACACTACAAGGAACTCACCCCGTCCCCCACCCCACCCTACCCCACCAAGGGCAGGCCTGGGCTGTGAGGTCCAGACTAGAGTGTGCTCATTTCAAAGCCAGGGTCCTGGGAGGTCTCAGGCATTCTAGGCTTAAAACACAGACTGGAGCCTGTTTTTCTCCAAAGTGTCAAAATGAAAATAGGTATCATGGGACCCATGGCAGTCCTGTGTTCCTCTCAATGTCAGGTCTATCTTTGTCTGACTCCCAATCATGCTGGAAGCTCGCCCAACCCTGTCTACAAATCTGCCAGTGGACGGCCTTCCAGATTCTGCTGAAATCTACTAGACTGCCCCATGCAGAGTGTTCACTAACTCGAATCTGAGAAATAAATCCTTGTAGCTTGATATTCTGGCCTGTGAGCAGATGTTAGGGTACATTCCTAGGGCAGCTGATCTGTGTCTCCCAGTTTGTGGAAGCCATCAAAGATCTTCTGGGGAACAGAGAAGACAATGTCTGGACTGGAGAGAGGCTAAAGGTGTCCCTCCTTGTCAAGCTGAGGATCTGTAAGAAAAGCTACTGCAGAGCAAGGCCATCTGCCCAGGTGCATGGTCACAGGGCCACCCCTAGGATAGGAATGCTGGACAGCTACTTCTTGCAGAACTGGGTACTACATCCAGCACACTGGCTGGGAGAAAGAGCAGTGAGGAAGGCATCAGCCATCTGCAGGAGCCTGGAAACCCAGCCACGTGATCGAGGGCCCGGCAGACAGGTCTCCAAATCACGGCAGCAGTGTCCAGTGTGTACCAAGCTTTCTCTCTGCCTGGCACTGCTCTGAGAGTTTCTGCTCAAGGGTGTGGTAAACTGGAGTTAGAAATACTGTCTGCTGAGCTATCTACTGCATGCTCTGAGGTTAAGAGCATGAACTGATTTTCTAGAGGACCCGAGTTCCCAGCACCTATGTTAAGTGGCTCACAACCACCTGTAACTCCAGTCCCAGGAAACTCGACATCTTCCTCTGCCCTCCACGAGCAGCCGCACTTGTACCTATATCCGCACACAAATGAGCATGCATTTGTATGATCAAAGAGAACCGTATGGCTGTGCTTGGTGGTGCACACCCTTTAATCCCAGCACTTGGAAGGCAGAGGTGGATCTAAGGGAGGTCCAGGCCAGCCCAGTCTACATAGTGAGTCCCAGGCTGAACAGGGCTATAGTAAAATCTTATCTCAAAAGCAAAACAAAAACCCGTTGAGATGCCTCAGTGGGTAAAGGTCCTTGCTACCAAGCCTGGCTACCTGCATTTCATCCCCAGAAACCACACAGTGGAAGGAAAGCATTAATTCCTAAATGTAGTCCCTTGACCTCTGTGCACTCTGTGACACGTATATACCCTCACACGTCTACTCAAATACACATACGCACAGAAAATAAATAAATGCAATATTCTTTAAATAGACTATCTACTAGCTGAAGCACTGTTCCAGGGATAAGGGGATCTGGAACAGCCCAGCACCCTCAGTGTGGCTCAGTTGATGTTGGGGTGGTGGTGGGGGTATGTCCCTTCTAGTAGGATATCAGTGAAGGACTGCCTTCTAGTGGGACATCACCAGTGCCCACCCTCCTCTCAGGAGAAGTTACATTAAAAAGGAGAAAGAAAGGAAAGAAGGGAGGAAGGGAGGAAGGGAGGGAGGGAGGGAAAGAAAGAGGGATGGAAGGAGGGAGGGAGGAAGGGAAAGGAAAGTGCTTGGCCTGTGATCTGTGATCTGATTTTTTTATTGTTGTTGTTCAAACTAACAATCTGTGAACAGTTACAAAATTACATTTTCATTTTCATTTTGCACAAAATGCCAGTCACATCCTGGGCAAAAAGTGCCTGGTCCTCACGCTCCACTGTGCAGAAGGGACAATCCCCAACCCAGTGCAGAGCTCATGGGGCCCGACAGAAATTAACAGGATCTTGTATGCACTGGTACAATTACATTCAGGCCAGCTTTAGGCGACTTCAAACCCAGGTTCCAAATAAGATGTGCGTTCACTGAACTGAAACACGGGGTATTAGATTTATAATAAACACAGAGAGAGGTCACATGGCGCTGCCATTTCTCAAGAGGAAAGGAAATTGAATGGGAATGTCAGGACTTTATTCAGCTTGGCCCTGTGCTCTGTGTTGAATCCAGGTGACCAAGAGGCATCACTGGCCAAGGGTAGTCCAGCTTGGAGCATTTGCCATGTCCTGGATTCTGTCACTGGAACTCTGTATAGTTCAGACTGGCCTCTCATTTGAGGCTATCCTGTCTCAGCCTCCAGAGGGTTGACATCATAGCTAGGCTTACATTTACTTTTGAGACAGAGGTGGTTTTGAACTTGGGACGTTCCTGCCTTGGCCTCCCAAATGCTGGCAGTACAGATGTGCATATCACACCCAACTTCAGATTCTTTCTGTGATTCCCTCCCCTTGCCCACCTGCACTTAGAATGGAATCCAGAGCGTCAACCTGCTAGGCAAGCATTGTGCCACTGAGCTGAGTCCCCAACTCCCAGGCTTTCTCTGTAAGTGTTGATGGGGATGTACCCACCCTGATCCAAGGAGCAAGAGATGTATTACAGTGTTTTGGAGACCACGTATACCATCATCTAGGGTTTCTTATAATCCCTGAGCTGGTGGGATGGGCCTTACTAAAGACTCCCCTACCCTCCAGGGCACACCTCAGCACCAGCGCTTCCCCTCTTCCGAATCTCTGGTATAGAAGTTGATGAGAGTGGCAGGAAGGGACTGGGTAGCTTTGCTTCCGTGATAGGAAGTTGGGTAGACAAGATAGCTTTTTCCTGTTCAGGGTGACCTCTGAACTTGGGAGGCAGGGGTAGCTGCCGAGGCTCTGTACATGCCAGGAGATGGCTGAACCCTGAGTAGAAGGCACAGCTGGAAGAAGGGCTGGGCACTGGGTGTAGGGGGTCACTACAGGAACCTAAGAATTCCAGCAAGAAGCCCATAAGGCCTTGTTAGCCTCTGCCTCCCTGGAAGGTTCACGAAACAACAAAAGCCAGGCTGCAGACAGCATCTACCAGGGGGATATGGGGCTGAGAGTCTCAACTGTGAAGGCCCCTTGTGTGGAGACCTTACCTAGCACCCTGAGTGAATGGTCTCCTCAGACAGGGGAAGCTGCAGCTTACAGTAAGCAGTCTGGCCTCCACATGCCCAGCCTACCTGCATCCAAGTGGAAGAAAGAGATCTAAGTTCTCTCCCACCCAGGCCAACACCTCTTCTTGTCCCCAGTCAGCAAGTGTTTTCTGGGCTCTGCTGCTCTCTCTATGCTGCTCTCTGTATGCATCTGCATGCACATCTGGAGTGCAAGGCCAGGCCACATGCATATTTGTGTACCTGTGCACGGATACAAGCATGCAGGTTCATACACTTGGACAAACCTGTGTGGACACACATGTGCAGGCATGTATACCAGTGAACACAGAAGTATATAGCTACACTCTGCCATGCCGCAGGCTACAGGGGCCTGGGCTGGGAAGGATGCCAAAGGGTGTTTATGAGGCCAAGCAGAGGAGGAAGGCATTACAGCATGTGTGAGTACAGGGGGCATGACAGCATATACCTATGTGCACACAACAACAACATGTACATCACACACCTGCACCCATGTGTACACACACACACACACACACACACACATATAGGCAATACATGCGAGCACAAACTAGAGGCCCATCATGTAACATCTGAAGTACGTATGGCAGAGGTAGGATGCTGGCCCGGCCTGCACATTCAGATGGCGTCTGGTCCAGGGCAGGTTGCTGGCTCTCTCTGACCTGCTGCGGTCATGCCTCCTGCCCTCACACATGTAATCCCTTGTTGTAATGCCTTCCTCCTCGGCTTGGCCTCATAAACACCCCTGTGGCTCTTAAGTGCAGGGACACATCCTTCTCAGTCCAGGCCTCTGTGGCCTGGGGCAGCGCAGAGCTTCCAGCCCAGGCCAGGCAGTGAAGAGCAACTGCAGTAAGCAGGACATTTCATTGTCTCGAGAGGGATGGAAAGCTGCCCAGGGACTTGTAGATCCAGGCGAGGGATTTGCACAATTCACATTGGCTCCAAGATTCCTCCCACCACCCACCCAGGTCACATAGGATACAGGGTAACAGCAGAGCAGGAGCCACCCCAGGAACAAACTGCCCCAGACTCTACATCATTGCCATGTGGACTTCCTGGATCTAGTCTGTCCCAGTGCAGGGTAGGTGCTGGAACGTGCTTCCCCTAGAAAGCCCTGGGCTCACAGATGTGGGTCAGTGTTTCCAGACACGAAGGCAAAACACACCACATGTGCCCAGAGGTTCTGAGATGTCTGGAATGATTTCTCAGTTTTCTTTTTGGATAAACTGACTGGGCCAGTTGTTGGTCAAGAATCTCCAGGCTCCCACTATCCCCTGTCAGCTCACAGTCCAGAGGTTGAAGGGTCCCTTGAGATAGGGATTGGTCGGAGCCTAGGTCAGGAGAGCACCCCAAGGCTGTGTCAAGGCCCGGTGCTGCTCCAGGCTAGACTAGGAGCCATGCTAGCCCTTATGATTGGCCCCTCAGCTGCCTAGGGGAGGCCTGTTTTGCACCCCAGTTCCTTGCCCTTGCCACCTCAACATCCCATCAGAATGAGGAACCCCATCTACTCCTACAGACCTTAGCCCACCTAAATATGTCCTCTGACCTTGAAGCACATGGAATTTTCAGCTCTCACATTGACTCTGAGGCAAAAGGGAGGCAGGTCTGTCCCCACACTGCTGGTAAGGAAACTGAGGTCTGTCAAGGGTAGACCAGCTGGCCAGCCAATCATTGGAGAGGGCACACCAACTTCCTAGCCCCTCTACCCACTCTGCAGGTGGAAGAAATGGTTTTGGTTATCTCTGGATCATGTCCTCCAGATTCACATCTCTCCTGGCTGCTTTGCCCAGTAGACGCCACCAATGACCCCAGCAGACATTTCATTTTGGCAGTTTTGTGCCTGGGCCCCAGGGCCTCTTCCCCTGGAACAGAGTGATGCATGTGCTAGGGGCAGAGGGACAGTCCCATTCCTGGAGGATTCGCTCCTATAACCTACTCTTCTGACTTAACCTCTAAGGAGGGTCTGCTTTGGCCACAACACTAAAGCCAGATGTCACATAGCTTTGCCAGCCTCTGTGACAACCTTCCCAGGCCAGTCCCATCCATCTCCATTCTTGACAGGCACTCAAGTATGGGACTCAAATAACCACCCTGATTGATCTGTCATGTGTTCCCCCCTCACACACACATACACAGATTGGTTTAAAGGTAATCACATGGCCTGATAGTCACACGACCCCAAAGCAGCAGACTAGACCCCCAGTCCTAGGGCTTCTACTGTAAGGATGGGGAGAGGCTTTTCTACTGGGTGGATTGGGGTCTGGGACTATATGGGGAAAGCCTGTCAAAAACTGAACCACATGGACATAGGCACTAGGCAGGGGGATGGAAACACCCTGGTCCAATCATGCCCAAAGCTAGAATTTCTTTTCAGCTATCTGTCCCATAGTCATTCTCCACTGGGTTTATGGCAAGTGGCTAGGGCCTGAGGCCTCCAGCTGAAGGATTCCCTTGGGACTCCTTTTACCCCAAAAATCTTTATACAATTCTAGCTATACAGGTCTATAAAATAGACACAAAAATTAAAATTTATTGATAATAAATCATAGGTAAATTTATTCTCAAACAATTCTTTGATATACATATAACTTACCTCTTGCTAAAGATTAAAGCAAAATTGCATATTAATGAAATAATTGTGGTTTTGGTTTTTCATTTTATTTTATTTTTTAGTTTGGTTTGGTTTTTGGAGACCAGGTTTCTCTTTGTAGTCCTGGCTGTTCTGGAACTCACTCTGTAGACCAGGCTGGCCTTAAACTCAGAGAGCCACCTGCCTCTGCCTCCCAAGTGCTGAGTTAATATAAGAGAGTTCACCGCCATATCCAACTACGTTTGTTTATTTTTACATAAAATCTTGAGGGGAATATTGAGATGCAGAAGTGACTTCAACATTGTTTAGAGCTGGTCAGTATTTTGATTGTATAGTCATCTGTGCCGAGGACGGTATGTCACATACATAGGAAGCTCAAGGTGGTAGAAGTGTACTGAGAGCCATTTCAGAAACTGACGGAGATTCTGTCTTCACCCTATGCCAAAATTCCTTGAATGTATTTGTTTTTAAATGGGACTCAAGTAAGCAACTCAAATGGGAGCTTTAAAAATGAAATATGCTAATACAAACTAATCCAAAGTTATGCTAATTTGGTACTTGCGCCAGAGGAATGATGGAAGAAAAACATTAAAAGTCTCTTGTGAGGCCAAGCAGTGGCAATGCTCGCCTCTAATCCCAGCACTCTCAGAGGCAGAGGCAGGCGGATCTCTGCCTGCCCAGGTTCCATTTCCTGCACCCATATGGTAGATGACGGTTATCCTTAACCACAGTTCCAAGGAATCCAACAGGCATGTACGTGATTCACATATGTGTGCGGGCAAAACATTCATGCACATATAACAAAATAAAGACATCTAAAATTCAAAAAGAAGTCTAGTGCTTACACCCGCTCATTGTAATGTATGCGTGGTGGCAGGTGCGGTGCAGAGAGCATGCGCTGTGTGTTCAGAGCCAAAAGGCTGAAGCGAAGTCACTCTGTACTCTGAAGTTCCCACTGTTTGATTCTGAGTTAACTGTGGGTCACTATACAGTGACTATTCCGAAGTCTTCCTTGTCATCAAAGTTTGTGGGACACCCTCCCCCGTATTATTTACACAACTACATATGACATCGCAACCCGCAGCTTTAAAATCGGGGGCATTATGCCAAAATTTCAACATTTTCTTGACAATGGTGAGTGCTTTGTCCAGAGAAATGCCTTCAGTGGAGGACTGATGGTTCACACTGTCATACCGAAGAAGTAGGTCAAGATGACGCCGGAAGTGAGGCCTCCAGGCCATGGAATCAGAATCCCCTGAGAACCGCACAGTGTGGATCCATCCTTGGGTGCCAGGGTATGCCTCTCAGGCTTCTCATACACATCTCAGTTTGGGGACCATGTTCCTGGCCTCTCCACTGTTAGGAATCGTTGTGACAGGGTGTGGAGACCCAGGTGCGAGCATCCACCACGTACCAGGGGCTCGGGTATATGCGGTTGCATGTGCCCACACCAGCAAGGCTGAAGGTGCACACGGTGAGGTTGGGTGTGGTATGCCCAGGTGAATGATGACAGGTGTGAGATCTATGGCGCACTGCTGTGGGGATGTCGGACATGGTGGGGTCTTGGTGACCCTTACTCTGGCTTTGGAGTGCAGAGTTGTGATTCTCTGTCCATTGACTTTCCAGCTGCTGATATGCCCCTAAATAGAGACCGTTTCTTCAACCTTCTTCACTCCAAGACTTAAGTTTAAGGGGTCACAACCCCTTTGGGAGCCACATAGCCGATATCCTGTATATCATATATTTACATTACAACCCATAACAGTAGCAAGACTACAGTTATGATGTACCAACAAAAATAATTTTTTTTGGTTGGGGGGGTCACCACAACATGAGGAACTATATTAAAGGGTCACAGCGTTAGGAAGGTTGAGAACCTCTGGCTTAAAGAATACCAGAATCTATAGCCTGGGTACCTCCCAGGAGGCACTGCCCACAGTATTTGGCTTCACACTTCCCCTTGCTGGCCTGAGTCATCCTGTGAGTTCCTGTCCTTGAGGCTCCTCTCAGCAGGGGTGTTGTTGGAGAGCAAGGGAGGGCCTGGAGCTGCTATCCCGCTTGGCTGACAGCCATCAGTGCTGGGCGCTTGCTGTAAAGGTTAATACATAAATCACAGGGAAATGTCAGGTGGCTTTTAACACTGATTGAGATGTAATTTGGGGTGGGGGGCTGCGCGAGGGGCTCACCCACATGGATCCAAAGTAGACTGCAAAAGAAATCATCATTTGCTCATTTATGGTCCATAATCACATCAGAATTGATGGTCCTCCTCTCTGGACTGAGCTGTTCTGTGCATGCCAGGGATGAATTTACGGGCAGGATGCTGGGTCTGGAATCAGTTGGTGCAGACAAGCACAGCATCTGGACCCCAGAGAACTTTCCGAGTGCCCGGAGGAGAACAACTGGTCCACAAGCATCCTGGAGGCTGGGCTCAGCTCACACGACAGGGCAGACCCAGGCCATGCAGGGCCTGGCCAAGATGAGACCTCAGATGCAGCCCCCTGCCTGGGTCACAGCAGGGGCTCCACATGAGGCCAGGATCTCTCTCCACATAGGCAGATAAGCTACTTCCATTTGAGAGTATGACCCACCAGCACCAGGATTTAGGAGGTCCCAGGCCTTTCCTTATCAAAAGTATAGAAATGAACTTTTTGCATGGAACCTCATGAGACTGTGCACACAGCCATATACATATGTGCTCAATGTGTCATATGAATGTGGGAGCCGAAGGGATAGCTCATTGGATAAAGCATTTGCCAGACAAGCACAAGGACCTGAGTACAATCCCCAGGAACCCCCAAAACCCAGGCATGGAGGTACATGTCTAATCTTAGCACTGGGGAAGTGGAGATAAGAGGATCCTGGGGCCCACTGGCCAGCCAGTCTAGCCCAACTAATGAGCTCCAGGTTCAGTGAGAAACTCAGAAAGTAATGTGAGAGACCAGAGAGATGGCTCAGTGGTTAAGAGCACTGGCTGCTCTTCCAGAGAACCTGGGTTCATTCCCAGCACCTGCATGGCCACTTCCAGCAGTCTGTAGCTCAAGCTCTAGGGGATCTGATGCCCTCTTCTGGCCTCCTCAGGCAGTGCACACAGATGATGCACACACAAACATGCAGGGGAAACAATCACATACCTAAAATGAAATTTAAAAATTAAAAAGAAAATAAAGCAAGTCGGAGAGTGACAGCATACCACTAAGACATCCAACTTCTCTGACGACTGGATACATAAATTAAGGATTGAAGAATTGCCACCATGCTTGACCAATTCTTTGCTTAAAATAATTCTGCACTTGTGGTAGCACAAATCTTTAATCCCAGCACTCGGGAGGCAGAGGCAGGCGGATCTCTGTGAGTTTGAGGCCAGCCTGGTCTACAAGAGCTAGTTCCAGGACAGGCTCCAAAGCCACAGAAAAACCCTGTCTTGAAAAACCAAAAATAAATAAATAAAATAATTCTGCACTGTTAGGCAGTTAGCAAGGTAGAAGTGGCCACATCCACCTCCAGAGCTCTGACCACAATTGCTCATCCCCAGCTTCCCAAGGTCAGCCTTCCTTCTGGGTCCTCTGTCACTTCCAGAGGACACCTCCCCTCCCCTAGCCTACCTCTAAGATTCCTCTCAACGACCACTTCCTCCAGGAAGCCACCCAAACTTAATTTCCATCCAGACAGGGCTCATCTTCGACAGGTGCTCTCTGACACTCAGGATAAAGGGGTCTGACCATCCCTTCTCTCCCCCCTCCCCGGGCCAACCAACTCTGCCCCACCTCCCTTCACTATGGGAACCATTTGCCACCTTAAGCTTTAATCAGAGAAACTCCAAGAAACAACGGCTGTTGGACTGAATGTCAAACACCCTTATTCAAGAAGCCTGGGGTTCCATGCAGAGCTAAGCAAGTATAGCTGTGCCCGCCTGTCATCCCAGCACTCAGGAGGTAGAGCCAGGAGGCAGGAGGATCCCAGGTTCAAGGTCATCCTCAGCTACAAAGTGAGTTTAAGGTCAGTCTCCAACACACACACACACACACACACACACACACACACACACACACACGGGAGGGGGCAGGGGAAGTTAAATGCTGCTTATATGAAATATATATAATTATAAGGACATAGAAATGCTAAAATAAAAAGACAGGAAAGCACACCATGCAAGACAAAATAAACAGGCGACTAAAGCAGCTGCATCATCTATTTGATACAGGCTGTAATGCCATAGTTTTAGTCAACTTGACACAAGTTAGAATCATCTGGGAAGAGGCACCTCAGTTGAGGACTTGCTTCCATCAGGTTATCCTGTAGTCAGGACTGTGGGGTATTTTCTTGATTAATGATTGATGTGAGAGGGCCCAGCCCCCTGTGGGCCACCTTTGGGCAGGAGGTCCTGAAATGTGGAAGAAAGTATTCTGAGCCTGGTGGTGGTGGTGTGCACCTTTAATCCCAGCACTGGGAGGCAGAGGCAGGTGGATCTTTGAGTTCAAGGCCAGCCTGGCCTACAGAGTAAGTTCCAGGACAACAACCAGGGTTACACAGAGAAACCCTGTCTTGAAAAGAAGAAGAAGAAGAAGAAGAAGAAGAAGAAGAAGAAGAAGAAGAAGAAGAAGAAGAAGAAGAAGAAGAAGAAGAAGAAGAAGAAGAAGAAGAAGGAGTAGGGGGAGGGGGAGGGGGAAGAGGAAGAAGAAGGGGAGGAGGAGAATAAAGGAGAAGGGAAGGGAAAGGTAGGGAAGGGAAGGGAAGGGAAGGGAAGGAAAGGAAAGGAAAGGAAAGGAAAGGAAAAGCAGGTTGAACAACCCATGGAGAGCATTCTGCCTCCAGGCTCCTGCCTTGAATCCCCCCCCCACGCCGACTTCCCTCAATAATCATCTGTGATTGGGACATATAAGACAAATAAACCCTTTCCTCCCAAAGTTGCCTCTGCCTCCCAAGTGCTGGGATTAAAGGTGTCCACCGCCACCACCTGGCCTCTTTTTTTTCTTTTAACCGGGGGCTCTGGGAGATCAAACTTAGGTCCCCAAGCCTGTGCAGCAGTCATTTGCCACTGTGTTGGCTGCTTTGATGTCAACTTGACACAAGCTCAAGTCTTCTGAAGGGAGGGAACCTCAGTTGGGAAAAAGCCTCCATCAGGCTGTGGAGCATTTTCTTAATTAGTGATTGATGTGGGAGAGCCATGGCCTCTGCATCTGCTCCCATCCCCAGGTTCCTGCCCAATTTGAGTTTCTGCCTTGGCTTCCTGTAGCACACACACTAAAAACCCAGAGACAGAAATTAGGGTTCAGTCCGAAAACCAGAAAAATAAGGCAGCCAAGCCACTAGAGAAAGAAATCTTACCTCTACCAAGGCTGGGAGATCTCAAACTAAACAGCCAAAGCCTCTCTCTCCTCTCATTTTACATTCTCTCTAGTGCTGGGATTAAAAGTGTGACTCCCTAGTACTGGGATTAAAGGTACCACCTAGATTTGTTTCTGCGTTGATCTTGTGTAGCCCAGGGCGGCTTTGAACTCACAGAGATCCATCTGCCTCTGTCTCCAAAATCCTGGGATTAAAGGTGTATATCACCATTACCTGACCTCTAGTGGCTTTAGCTTTGCCTCTGACCTGCAAGTAGGATTTATTTATTAAAATACAAATAATATACCACTATAACTTCCTTTAATGGACTGTGACTTAGAATAAGCAAACCGAAAACCCCCATAAATTGGTATTTCATCACAGCGATAGTGACTCTAAGACACCCCCTGAGCCATCTGTCTTCTCCAGCATTCAGCTGAGGTTTTAATTGGCTTCTCAACTAACAAATGGGCAGAGGAGAGAGGGGATGGAACAGCACTGGTGACTGATTGTCATAAGACCCGGGGTACCAGGACCCAGAGCCAGGGTTTCTTTTTCTTTTTTTAAGATTTATTTATTTATTTATTATGTATACAGTGCAGGCCAGAAGAGGGTGCCAGATCTCATTATAGATGGTTGTGAGCCACCATGTGGTTGCTGGGAATTGAACTCAGGACCTTTGGAAGAGTAGGCAAAGCTCTTAACCACTGAGCCATCTCTCCAGCCCAAGCCAGGGTTTCTTTAAATTACAGAGAAAATTGCCATACTGACCTCACATTGGATCATGGAAAGCCTCTAGATGCTTCCAAGGATTGCTGTCTAGATGTATTCTCTAAGTACAATAGAACTAATCTCAAAATGAGCAACTCCCATCTGACTAAAAACATGAGCTTTATGACCAATTGTCCACTATCCAAACAGAAAATCAAAAGGAAACTTGTAAGTCGTTTTTCTAAAAGATATTGAAGACACAATGTAGCCAAAACCATACCTAGAAGCAAATTTATAGCCTTCACTAAATATGGTTAGATTTTTAAAAAGTTGAAAAAAATAATGATTTAAGTGATTTATGTCATGGTTTGAATTTGAGGTGTTCTCCAAACTCTTGTGTTGAAGCTTGGTCCCCAAAGTTGCATTGTTCAGAAGGGGCCCTTGGGTAGGAGATTGGGTCATGAGGAATTTGACTTCATTTGCAGGTTCACCCATCAGTGGACCATAATTTGATGGGGCATTGGAAGAAGATGGAAGCATGAGTTGGAGCCAGGCATAGCAGATATTATCTGTCATGTCAGCACCTTGGAAGTTGAGATAGGAGGGTTCCTGTGAGCCCAACTTCAATTCTAGCCTGGACTATATAGTAAGTACCAGGGTAGCCTGGGCTATAGATTAAGATTGTCTCAAAACAGAGAAAGAAAAACTAAAGAAAGAAAGGAAGGAAGAGACTGAAAAGGTGGCCTAGTAAGTTAAACAATGGCCATACAAACAGGAAATCTGAGTTCAGCTTCTCAGCAGTCATATAAAACAATGTGTGGCACTCATCTGTAACCTAGCATTAGGGAAGGGGAGACAGGTGGATCCCTGTGTTCATTGCCCAGTCAGTGTAGCCAATCAGTGAGCTCCAGGCTCAGTGAGAGACCCTGCCTCAAAAGATAAGGTGGAGTGATTGAGGAAGACAGTCAGTGTCGACCTCTGACTTCCACACAGGCGCGCGCGCGCACGCGCGCGCACACACACACACACACACACACACCCCTACATGTGCACGTACACACACACAAAGAAAGACAAAAGAAAAGAAAAAGACACTTGGGGGCTCATTAAGGAGTGGATCTTTGCCAGCTCCATCTTATCATTCCCCCAGGACTCTGTCCACAGCAAGGTGAACAGCTCTCTGCTCCCCAAAACAACAGAGCCAGGTGACCACAAACTGGAAACTCTGACACCATGAGCCAAGACAGTTCTTCCATCCATGAAGTCAGCTCTCACAGGTGTTTGTAACAGAGTCAGAAAGCTAAGGAATGCACGCATTGGTGCCACGTATTTGAAAGATCACCCCTTGCTTGCACAGCCCCACAGTATGACTTCAGCTCATCTACACTGCTAGGTGTGGGCGTGGAGCCTGGGCTTGAACAGGACAGGGGTGCCCACTCCACCACTGGGTTTGTAAGTGACTCAAGGAAGCCCATAGATGGGGGCAGAGGAATCTATCTTTGGAAGTATGAGTCGGGAGATCTTTAGGGGTAATATGGTTAAACAGTCTGTTGAGGGTGTTTGTAGACTGGGTTAGCTGAAGAGGGAAGAATCCCCCCACCAAATGTGAGCAGCACCATTCCATGCTCTGGGGATCAAGACTGAATGAACAAGTGGAGAAAGCTGTTTTAGTGACGTTTTTGATTATTATGTATATTAGTTTCTATTACTTTACATGATGATCAAGGCAAATGTGTAAAAAAAAATGTTTATTTTGGCTTATGGTTCCAGAGGGTTAGAGTCCATAGCAGTGATGTAAAGATGTGGTGGCAGGAACAGCAAAGATGTCATATCTTCATCCACAAGCATGAGGCAGAGAGAACTAAAGGGCAATGGCAAGGGCTTTGGAAACCTCAAAGCTCACCCCCAGTGACACACCTCCTCTAACATGTAACAAGACCACACCCCCTAATCCTTCCCAAACAGTTCTATTAACTGTAGACAAAGTATTCAAACATATGAGCCTGTAGGGGCCATCCTCATTCAAACAATACAGGGACTGAGTACCTGCACTCATCTCTCTCCACTTCCTGACTATGGACACCATGTGACCAACCACCTCCTGCTCCAGCTGCCTCGCCCCTCCCCCACCATAAAGGACTATGCACCCTCAGACTGTGAGCCAAATAAACCTTTCCTCCTCAAGTTTCTTTGGACAGGTGTTTTATTACAGCAATGAGGCAAGTGACTAAAACAGGGACTCAAACCAAATGAAGACAGAAACTGAAGTGTCCCCTCACGCCCCCAGTGGCTCAGCACACCTGAAGTCACATGGTGCTGTAGAGGGTTTTTTCATCATGTATGTCTGATCCTATTCAGTATTAGCTTTGGGGATGAGGGCATTTTCACTCCTCAGTAGGTTTTGAGGTTCTGCCATGTCTGGTAGATTTTTTTCCCCATGGGTAAGCAGTCTTTCTGACTATTTAATTCTGTCTTTTGTCTTTATGTCTCACTTCTCAATCTGGTTGCTTTTTGTTTATTTCTTGCTTTGTCACACCAGCTAGAATCTCCACCCTAATGTTGAATGCAAGAATGGACACCTGTGCCTGGTTCCTGGCCGTAGGAGGACATACAAGCCTTTGGTCTCTCCTGGTCTAGTGTGGTGTTTATGAGTCTGCAGATTCCTTTCCCAGACTGCAGAATTCCCCCTCTGTTTGTACACTGTTGAGAACCCTGCAGCTCTCACCTTTAGTCCTCTGTATGGAGCATGTCTTTTTCTCTGACTGCTTATAAAGTCGCCATTTCATCTGTTTTAGATGTCTTGAAGGTGCCTCAGTGTAGTTCTCTTCTGGTTTCTCATGCTTGGGGCTCACTGCACATCTTCATTCTGTTATTACCAGTTTTCCCAACAAATTTGAAAATTGTTCTATATATTCTTTATATTTCTCTGCCGCTACCATTGCACACTCCAAAGGCATCTGCGTGTTTTGGAAATCCCTCTCCCGGCTCACCTACATGCTTGTCAGTTTCGCCCTGTTGCCAGTGGCTCTTTCTGAATATTCTTGAAGGTCCCTCTCCAGCTTTACAAATAACTGCTGCGGGTGGGGACTGTGACCTGCAGAGCTGTCAGAGATCTGCCTGACCTGCTGAGTTGCCTTCATGCTGTTCAGAGAGCATCAGGGTTACAACTTTCATGAATCATCACCCACGTATGGTATGCTTTTGGTGATGAGGCCTGCCTTGAGTCATCCCTGCTGGCTGGGGGTGTGGAATAGAGGTAGAGCACCTGCCTAGAGTTCTCCAGTGAGGGGCTGGGGTGTGGCTCAGAAGAGAAGTGCTAGACCCTAGGTTCCATCTTTAGCACAGCAAAAAAGTAAATAGCATGACATATTTGTTTAAACTTTTTAAATAATAATGTATACAGTAAAACTTCAGTTTATTGTTCTCTTGCTACAATAATGTACACACACAATAATGTACACACATACAATAATGTAACACACACAATAATGTACACACATACAATAATGTAACACACACAATAATGTACAGACATACAATAATGTACACACACAATAATGTACACACACAATAATGTACAGACATACAATAATATACACACATACAATAATGTACACACACAATAATATACACACACAATAATGTA
>JAQHUG010000097.1:802680-863879 GCA_028555095.1 Dicrostonyx torquatus
ACATACAATAATATACACACATACAATAATGTACACATACAATAATATACACACACAATAATGTACACACATACAATAATGTACACATACACACACAATTACTCACACTTTGAATGTCTGGAACAGTAATTGCATGTCAGGACTGGATTCATTTCGGAGCCTGCACTGCTTGTTGAGTTAATATTCTTTGTTTCTCAGAGCAGGTCCCAGCTGTGGGAGCTTTTTGTCTGTTTGTTTAATGGAGCTAGTTCAGGCTGCAGGGGTGCAGCATCCACAGGAGTGCCTTTCTATGCTGGCTTCAGAGGTACAAAAGCCTGAGCCCCATTGTGCAGCACCCTATTTTGTGCTGATATTCTGTGACCTGGCAGACTGCACAGCAGACATAATGCCAGGGAGTAAAGACACATCTGCTTCCAGAGAGGGCTTTGAACAATTTAAATGGTCCCCCCTACTTTTCCACAATCCCAAATCCCCAGAGCAGCCACCAGAACTACTGCACACTCCTCCCGTTTTTCTGCATGCAGGCTGTAATTCTGCTTTGCACAGCTCTCCTCCCTAGCTGTCCACCGCACATTCCAGCCTGTTTACCACACTCTGATCATTTCTCAAACTCAGTGCTTAGCAGCTAGCGGTGCCAGAGGCAGGCACATCTCGACTTTCCCAGAATGCACCTAGCATGCATCCCTCTGTTTGGTTTGCCCACCCCCCACCCCCAGGAGAGTTTAGGAACATTCTGTGAACACAGGGACCTTCCTGGTCACTGAGCTCTTACTGTGTCCTGGGTCCAGGACCTGCCCGATCTTGGAAGAGCTCCCAACCAGCCTGGGAGGTCCATCTGACTACCCTATCCGGTCAAGGGCAGATAGAGAAGCCAAAAGTTATGTCTGTATCTTGGAGCAACGAAAGGCCAAACTGGGGTCCAAGGCCACTGTATGTGGCCGCAGTCCATGCTCTCAGCACTTCTTCTGGGCCAGTAGTGGGAGCTGCTGGAAGCCAGTGTCCTCCCTGCTTCTGGTACAGGCCTAGCCCTGAAAAACCCAGTTCCAGACTCAGAGTCCAGGTTATTACAAACAGCAGGAGGACTCAGCAGGGAGACTTAGCCCCATTGTAAGGCAAGCTTAGGAATGAGTCCTGCGCTGAGAAAGGTAAGAAAGAGAAGTGTCTGAGAGATGCCACCCAGTGCTCCCTTCACCCTTTCCTGTCCCTATGTTTTCCTCTAGGGGGTGACAACAGGAAAAAAACAACAGCAGCAAGCCAAAAAACAAAGGACTTGCCAGAGAATGGCTCTTTCTAGAGACCATGGTTTCTCAGGCTGCTGCTGTTGATTACGCATGCACCTCCAGCCCAATCAGCTTCTGGCAGTAACCTCCACTTCCTCCTCTTCTGACTGGTACAGGCTGCGTGCTTCAAGTTCCCACCAACACAGACACTGCCGTCCCGCCTTCCCCACTATAACAGCCTGTGTCCCCTGGAAGTATGAGCCAGCCTGAACCGGTCCTCCTTGCAGCGGCTTCTGTGCTCTGTTGCTTGTCACGGTGATAAGAAAAGCTAACAAAGACAAATTACTCCATCTACAACAGGCAAAGGGGGCAGGGGTGACGGCTTGATGGGTCACTGTATTAAAGGACTGTAGCATGAGGAAGGTTGAGGACCACTGCTGGGAAGGAGGAACTGGATCAAGGGGATGGCTCAGTGGATAAAGGCATTTGCTGCCAAGGCTGATAATCTGAGTTCATTCCCAGGACCCACATGACAGAGAGAATGGATTTTCATAAGATGTCGCACATGAGTGCCAAGGTAAATGCATGCCCTGCTGTCCCACAACAGAAACAAATAAGTGTAACTATTTTATCCAAACAGGGTTTTTCTGTATAACAGCTCTGGCTATCCTGGAACTTGCTTTAGAGACCAGGTTTGCCTTGAACACACAGAGATCCTCCTGCCTCTGTCCCTCGAGTGCTGGATTAAAGGTGTGTGCCACCACTGCCACCTGGATGAGTGTAATTTTTTAATAAACATAACAGGGGTGGTGAGGGTGTGGAGAAACTGAGACCCCCCCCGACACTGTTGGTGGATGTGCCTTGGGGTCACTGAGTTGGAAAACGTATTCGCATTTTCTGAAAAAGCTAACCCAAATTGGATATGGAATGTCCTCTGTATATGTGCTGCTTTTATTGGTTGGTGAATGAAGCTGTTTGACCAATGGCTTAGCAGAGTAAAGCCAGGTGGAAAATTCAAACAGAGATAGAGAGAGTAGGAGGAGTCAAGCAGATGCCAGCCAGCCACTGAGGAAACAAGACATGTAAAAAATGAAGTAATGCCACAGCCACACGGCAATACATAGACTAATAGAAATGGGTTGATTTAAGATGTAAGAGTTAGCTAGAAATACACCTGAGCCATTGGCCAAACAGTGCTGTAATTAATAGTTTCTGTGTGATTATTCGGGTCAGGGCAGCCAGAAAACAAAAGTGCACTCTCTGTTTACACAAATTCTCTGATATCTCAGCAACTCTTATAGGGGTTTGCCCAAAAAGAATTGAAAACAGGGCCTGGCAAGATGGCTTTCCTTGTAAGCATGAGGACCTGGATTTGGACAGTCAGAATTCATTACAATGGCATGAGTTGCTCATGTAGGCAATCACTGCTCAGCACAATGAGAGGCAGAGGAAGAAGAGTACCTAGAAGCTTGAGAGACACGTGGAAGCTTGAAGGACAGCTAAACATGCACCTTGTATATATGGTCTCCCCACCACAATTCATACTCAAATGTAGGTGGAGTTTTCTGTCCCACCAGTCACTCCCAAGTAATCACAGAGACTTATTATTAATTATAAATGCTCAGCTGATAACAAGTTAAGCTTGTTACTAACTAGCTGTCATATCTTAACCCATATTTCTTATCTACGCTATGCCAGATGGTGGTACCGTTTTTCAGCATGGCATGTTCGTCTCTTGTTTCCTCCACGTCTGGCTGGCCACTCCCAGCCTCCTTCTTCCCAGCATTCTCTCAGTTTGGCTCTCCCGCCTAACCACTTCCTGCCGAGCCATTGGCAACTCTTTATTAAGCCAACGAGAGTGATATATTCACGGCGTAAGAAGGATTATTCCACAGCGCTCACACACCCACTAAGAACTGAAACTAGGGGCTGCTCCATGAATGTCCAGAGCACCTTTGTAAGAGTTCAAACGTTGGGAATCACCGAATACCCATCAATAGGTGACATAAAAACAAAATAGCACATGACACCACACTTCAGGCTGCCATTCCTTCACAAGACAGAAAAGCTCTGTGAGCCTTGGAACATTCTGTGCGTGCAAAGGGCTGTGCACTGGGTAAGTTAACATACATGATGTAGCCAGAGAAGTCAAAGTCACAGGCTCAGGGGCCATCAGGGGCCGAGATAACTGCTGAAGAGTACGTGTGTGTGTGTGTGTGTGTGTGTGTGTGTGTGTGTGTGTGTGTGTGTAAGAGAGAGAGTATACGTTCATGCACATGTGTGCACGTGTGCATGCATGTACACAAATGTGGGAACATGTGGAGGCCAGAGGTTAACCTTAGGTGCTGCTCCTCAGGACACTGACCACCTTGGTATCTTGAGACAGGGTCTCTCACTGAACTACACTGACTGACCAGAGAGTCACAGGGATCCTCCTGTCTGCGCTTCCCCGGAGCTGGGATTACAAACGTGTGCCACCACACATGGCTTTGCACAGACACTGGGAACCGAACTTGGGTCCCTTGCACGGGAAGCACGTTTCTGACTTAGCCATCCATCCCCTTAGCCCCCTAGTTTCCTTTGGGGGCCGTGTGGATGTTCTAGAGTGAGGTAGCGGTAATGGTTATGTAACGCCGTGAATATACTGAATGTTGCTGGATTACACACTTTGAAATGGCGGACACCCATCAGGTGAGTTGCACCTTAATACTGAAACTGCACACACCCCACCCTTGTGCTGTGTGACCTGGGATGAAGTCATTGTTGTTGCCCCTGGCTGCTGCAGAAACAGCAACCCTGTCACCTCCAAGCCTGCTTCCTTGTGCCTTGAACAGGGACAATAAAGTCTTACTCACACAGCTGGTAGCGTGCCACGGAAAGAGATAAGGACTGCCTTGCCCTGGGTTTTTATGCTCAGTAACTGAGATAATGTGTGGAATGTAACACCAAACTCAAAAACAGGGCCATTTAAACCGTGTCCTGGCTAGGATCCCATCACACCTGTGGGTGATTCCAACTCAAACCTGGCAGTTGGCCCTAATCCTCCTTGGCTCCCACTCCCTGCAAATCCCCGGCCTTTACTATGAACCATGAAGCCATTTCCAGCCTCTCCTGGGCCTTTCACCCCAGAGCTCACCAAGGCCATGCACCTGTTGCGTGTCCCCTCCCACCAGCCTTTTCGCTGCCAGGAGACCTTTGAGCTCAGCCATGCCCCATGCTCTCCCGTAGCCCCCATAATAAAAACCCACCAGGTGCCTAAAATGAAAGCCCATCTCTGCAGCTTCCTCCAGGCCCTGGCATTTGCCTGTTCTCTCTTTCCCTCAACTCTGTGTCAAAGTTGAAGGGTCTGAGTCGAGGACATTGATCCCTTGGTCTTTGGGTCACCCAACATAAACCCAGGGCAGCAGAAGCATCCTGTGTCTTGTCACTTTAATTTTAATTAGTTAATTAATTTTTTTTTAAGACAGGGTCTCACTATGTAGCTCTGACTGGCCTAGAACTTGCTACATAGACCAGCTAGGTTAGCCTCACAAAGAAATCTACAGTCCTGCCTCTGTCTTTCCAGTGCTGGGACTAAAAGTATCTGCCAATGACCTGTTTTGGGTTTTTTATTGTTGCTGTTTTGTTTTATTAATTTGTTTATTTGTTTGTTTCTTATTGAGATTGGATCACATGCTGCCCAGGCTGGCTACAAACTTGCTATGTAACTGAGGATGGCCTCAAACTTCTGATTCTCCTGCCTCGTGGTCCCAGTGCTGGGATTTCAGGCTCCAGGGATTCCTGAGTGCTTACTAAGTACTTTTACCAACTGAGTTACATCACTGCTTTTATTTTTTTAAGACCAAGTCTTACTAGGTATCCCATGCTGACTTGAAACTTCCCATCCTCCTATCCTGGAGGATTACAGAAGAGCACCCCAACTCCCCACATCCTGTCATTTCTTTTGAACTATACTTCCCTGTGAGGAAGCACTGTGGTCTTAAATCATAGGATGTGAGGGCATTCATTACAGCGCACTTTTCTGCGTCGGCTTCCTCCCCAGGAGAATGCAACTCCACCCACAGACAGACCTTGATCCTCCGCAGCCCTCTCAGCGGAACTGGTGCGCTCCGTGGTGCTCGCTGACAAAGATACCTCCAGGGCCAAGGCCGCAGGCAAAAGAGAGATAGGGACTCAGTTTCCCCCATTGTAATCAAGGTGGCAGGCTCGGCAGGTGCAGCGCCATTTCCGCCAGGATAATATATACTGATAATATAATATGGCCTTGTCGGTGTATGGACGTCAAGCCCTGGACCAGCAGGACTTCAGGGGACCCAGCATCCTCCTCAACACACACTTGTTTTGTAACCCCAGGTACTCCTGTTGCGCAGCCCGCACTCCAGGAGCATGCGCGCACCAGCAACGCAAAAGTGAAAAAAAGGTGCGTGGCAGAGACTGGACACCAGGTGGCAGCAGAGGGCCAGCCATGAACCGTGCCTTGGCGCCCCAGCCACAGTAACGGCCCAGGCCCATGGAAAGGCCACGCCCACAAACAAGCCACACCCACACCCCTTAGGACCCACATCTTAAGACACACTCTCCGAGACGCCAGGCCCGCATATCTGGGGTCATCAGGGACGAGATGATAGTGGAGGGAGAGAGGGTGGAGGATGGACCCACATGCCCACCGGCTTCCTCACAATCTATCAGGCTGTGCAGAGAGCCTAAGTGAGAGTTAGGAGAAACCAAAGCTGCTCTGTGGGAACACAGGTAGTGGAGACCCAGAAGGAATAGGGCAAAGAGCCCTTGGGTGGGGCTGAGACAGCCCTTGACTCTCTAGGCCTGGGAACCCTGACCCCAGGGCCAGATGAGTGGGTTCTGACCCATGCTTAGGTGGGTCTTTAATCTTGCAGAGTTTCTGGAGACCTCTTCCCACAACTTCCCTCGCTTCCTAGGACAGGTGTTCCCATGGGGCACTGTACCATGAAGGCTGTGAATGACGGGCTCACACCCTTGCCAGCTTCTTCAACCTTGCATCTTACCCTGTGCCTCTCTGAACCTAGTGCAGCCTCAGAAGTCAGTCTCCGCTTGCCTCCGGGTAATCCCCGTTGACTGAGCTGTGAGGGACTGAGGGACTGAGACTGCTGAGTTGTTGCACCAGAGTGGTCCCTAAGAGAGCCACAGGGTTTGGACAAGCAGAGACAATCTGTCCCTAGAGTACCCACGTCACTCCGAGGGAGGTCACCTACATACTGTCTTGTACTAACACACAAATGTTCCCTGACACTGGATGTAAAAGTTCCTTGAAAACAGAAATGCTGAAGAAACTTTGAACCCCAGAGGAGCTGCTTGAGGTCACGTCCGCAGAGGAGCCGAGGGTGTCTGGAGCGGGGAGGGGAGAAACAGGAGATGGTGAGTGTCCTGTGACTTTAAAGTTATGCCTACAGAAATGCCGAGTACTGCCGCGGAAAACCATCCACGGCCACTCACGCTGTAGTAAGAAGAATTTAGTCAGAAGCCCGAGAGGGATTGTGGATTCTGGGTGAGCGAGAGAGTGGAGCTTCTCCAGAAGGCTGCCATGTTGTTTAGGATAACAGCAGGGCAGGGCCAGCGCACCTGCAAGCCCTTCCTCGGCATCCTGCCAGGTTCCTGAGCTGCTCACTCCAGAGCGGGACCCACCTGAGGACCAGGTGGCTAATAAAGAGAAGATGGCATGGGACTGACGCTCAGAGGCTGTGTTGAACTCACGAGGCAATGAGGAAGGCAGTAAAACTTCAGACTGCCAGCATGGAGGAAACGGGAATGCCCTGGCGTCCCCAAATGACAATCAATAGGGTTCCACCAGAGACAACCCGTACATGCTTCGAAGAGCATGAATCATCCCTGTGTCATCGTTTTCTGTAAATGGCTACAGTAGCCTGGGGCCTGGAAGGCAGCGGGGACAATCGCTCTGCCCATTTCAAAGTCTTTGGAAACCTCTCGGCCTGGGTGGGTCTGCTGAGACACACCCCCTCGGGTCTCGGGTGCAGGCCTGAGGATGTTCTCTGCACGTCTTGAGTGGATCTAGCTAGAGTCTGGTCAGCACTCCAGTATTTTCACATCCCGTGTCCAGGCTCTGGTCTCAGGCAAGCTCTGCTGTGCTGGCCAGCACAAAATCCCTCTTGCCCTCAACTTTTTAAGCAGTTTGTCTGCGAAATAAGCTCAAGTGATGGAGGCAATGTTCGCATCCCAACCTTTGGGCAGCAGAGGTCACCATTATGTACCCAGCAACCCACAGCCCACATCCCTCTCCTGCACGCCCGTCACACCTTCCTCTCCCCTGCCACATGTGTGCACGAAAGGGTGACCACCACACCTTAAGGGCCCCATTATGATTCTCTGTGTGAACAGCTGGGAACAGATAAACTCTCCTTCCCGGGCGGGGTGGCACTTGGATGTGAAACCTGGAACCACAGCCGCTCTTGTGTGTATACGTGGGGACAGCTTGATTTGGAATAAAGCCAACTAGGCAGAAGGCAGAGATAAAAAAGAAATCAGGGCCTGCATGGTATCCTTTAGGCCACTGAAACCAAAACCCACCCTGCTTGGGACCTTGCAGCCTTAGGTGGGGGCCTATCCTCTCCTTGTTCAAGCAATTGACTCAACTCCCAGCTATCCCACCCTAGGAGCCCCCTCCAGGCACTGAGTGGGCATCGGGCATTTGCAGCCCACCTAGTGCCATGCCCAGAACTTAGTTGCCACTGATGGCCAAGTCCTCAGGAAGGCTCGGAGCAAGACCTGTTACTGGATAGGCCCCCTGTCCTTAGCAGAACCAGATATCCCAGCCAATTGCCACATATAAACCCAGTCCAGGCAGCAGAGGCCCTGGGGTTCCCAATGCCTCCATTTCTTCTATTTTATTCTCTTTTCACCCCTTTGTATGCAAGAGTTTAGGGCCTGTGCAAGAGGTGAAGAAATGGACAGATTCCAGGAAGCCACAAGCCCAAGACCACTCTAATTTTACATAAGGAACTTTCTGGAGTCCCTGCTTTCCATTGCCCCACAGCCCAAGTGGGGCACTGTGTTTATGTCAAATGGATTCAGCATTCTGGAAGCTTCTGTCCACCTGCAGTTATGTTACCAGGATTAAAAGCCCAAGAGACTCCCTTGTTAAACAGGAGTCTTCAGTGTCTGGTGGCACTCTGGCCCTTTCCAGTACAGCAACTCCCTAGAGGCAGAAAGAATGCTCCCAGCTACCTGTGTGCTAACTTTACACAGGGTGTTTGTCTTTATTTGAATGACACTGGCATTGTTTCCAGAACAGGTGCCAACTGACCTGATAGGGTGGCTCTCAGGGAACTTGGAACGCTTTGGACGACATCACCCTGCTTTGGCCAAGAGCTTGAGAAGATTTTTGAGAAGAAGGCAGAAGTAGGGAGTCCAGTAGGCTGCAGTGACCAGACTTCTCCCAGCCCACAAGAAGACTAGCCTGAGAAAACCCTGCCTCCCTGACCCCAGCTTCCCTGACTCTACTCTCCCTGACCTCTGTCTCCTCGGTCTCCCTGACCCCAGCCTCCCTGACCCCTGACCCCTGTCCCCCTGACCCCAGTCTTCCTGACCCCAGCCTCCCTAATTCCTGTCTCCCTGACCCCTGCTTCACTGACCCTTAGCCTCCCTGACCCCTGCCTCCCTGACTCCAGTTTCTCTGACTCCTGACCCCCAGTATTCCTGACCCCTGCCTCTCTGACTCCAGTCTTCCTGACCCCTGCCTCCCTGACTCCAGTTTTCCTGAGCCCTGACCCCTGACCCCCAGTATCCCTGACCCTTGCCTCCCTGACCCCAGCCTCCCTGACTCCTTCCTCCCTGACTCCAGTTTCCCTGACCCCTGACCCATGACTCACGGACTCCAGTATCCCTGACCCCTGTCTCTCTGACTCCAGTCTCCCTGACCCTTGCCTCCCTGACCCTTAGCCTCCATGACTCCAGTCCCTTCAACTCCAGCCTCTTAGTTACTTTATCTCTATCTCAAAAGAAATCTTGGTGACTTCATTGACTAAAATATTGTGTCATATTTTTAAGCCTAAAGGAATGGTATTTAGTCATCCCCCCTCCATCCTGCCGCTACCATGAATGGCCACAATTTTTCCCTTCTCTGTTTTCTTTCATCCTCTCTTTTTCGTCTGTGGGGGGTGGTGTTTAACCTGAGGCTCCTGAGTGTGAAGGTTGCTCTGCCCGGGACTCACTCACTTGCCACTGTTCACACAGTGACATCTATCCGCAGTCCTTGGATGCGCATCTGGTTGTCTTCCTGTCTTTGCCAGTGCATTCTGAACAACTGAGTGTTGAGGATCTTCTATTTCCCTATTGCCCCAACTCCTGTGAGGCCCCTAGTGGTGGTTTGAATGGGAATGGCCTCCATAGACTCACACATCTGAACACTTATTCCCCAAGTAGAACTGTTTGGGAAGGATTTGGAGGTGTGGCCTTGTTGGACTAAGTCTTGTCACTCTAGGTGAAATTTCAAATGTCAAAGCTCACACCATTCCCAGTCAGCTCTCTGTGATTTATGGTTTGTCTCAGGCTACAAAGCTCTCAGCTACTGCTCCAGTGCCATGCCTGCCTGCCTGCTGCTGTGCTCCCTAATGTGATGTCCATGGACTTCAAACCCTCTGAGACTACAAGTCCCAAATAAACTCCTTCTTCTTGAAGTTGCTTTGGTCATGGTGTCTTTTTTTTTTTTTTTTTTTCTGAGACAGGATTTCTCTGTGGCTTTGGAGCCTGCGCTGGAACTAGCTCTTGTAGACCAGGCTGGTCTTGAACTCACAAAGATCTGCCTGCCTCTGCCTCCTGAGTGCTGGGATTAAAGGCGTGTGCCCGGCTTTCATGGTGTCTTTTTTAAATAATTTATTTTATGTGTATGATTCTTTGCTTGTGTGCCACACACTTGTCTGTGTCTGAGGCAGTCTGAAGAAGGGATCAGATGCCCTGGACCTGGAGTTACAGACAGTTGTAAACTGCTCTGGGGGTGCTAGAAATTAAACCCAGTTCCTCCAGAAGAGCAGTGGAGGGTGCTTTTAACCACTGAGCCATCTCTCCATCCCCTGGTCATGTGGCCTTATCACAACAATAGCGAAGCAACTAAGACACTCTGCTGTAGGACAATGGTCTTGTACCCTGTGAGGATTTGTCACTTGTGTTGGTTTAATAAAATGCTGATAGGCCATTAGCTGGGCAGGAAGTTATTGGTGGGCTAACCAGAACAGGAGAATTCTGGGAAGAGGAAAGGCTCGGTCTGCAGTCATCACCCAGCCACATGGTTGACACAGACAATAATTATGGGCTAATTTAAAATGTAAGAGTTAATAAGAAACCTGAGCTAATAAGCCAACCAGTTTATAATCAATGTAGATCTCTGTGTGTTTCTTTGGGACTGAATGGCTGAGGGACCGAGTGGGACAGAAACGTCTGTCAACAACACCCCTGCATTCAAGAATGTTCCAAAGGCTGGGATGATGATTCAGTAAGAATGCTTGTCACACAAGCTTAAGGACCTGAGTGTGGTCCCCAGCACAGGTTAAAAAGCTGAACATAGCTGTGAGACCTGTCATTATAGTGCTGGGGAGGTTGAGAGAGGAGGGGTTCAGGGGCTCGCTGGCCAGCCAGCCTAACCAAATGGGCAAGCACTAGGTTCTGTGACAAATCCTGTCCCCAAATATAAAACATAGAAGTAACTGAGGAAGACATCTGATACCAGTTTCAGTTCACACACACTGGTAAGAACGTCTTACCATGCATGTGGATGTACACACACACACACACACACACACACACACACACACATACATACAAAAGTTTTATAAAAAAGTATCTTGTATATTCTACAGATTCTGCTGCACATGTGCTTGTCATCCCAATTAACTGGGACAGTGATGAAATTTCAGTCCTCACTGGACTCAGGTAGCAGGATGTGGTGAGGTTGAAGACCATGGCCCTCAAGTGGGGCAAAGCAGTAAGCAGAGAATGTGTGATACTCATCCAGACAAGGCCAGGAAGCCACAAGCCAAAGCTGAAACCCAGCCAGCCACCACGAAAGGAAGTGACAATGAGTTCACATCACAAATACACGGAAAGTGCCCAGGAAGTCCCCAGTCCTCAAGGAGACTCAGGAAGTGGTATCATCTTGCTTATTAATCCATGGAGGGGCCTGACAGGAACAGGAAATGTGAACAGGAAGGAAGGAAATGGGGACCCATTTCATTACCAGATTGGCAAAGAGCAAGGCATTGGCTAGGGTTGCACATGGCAGGTCAATGGGGGAAAGGCACTGATTGCAGCTGATGAACTGTGTGACATTTATGGTCAATCAGCCAGCGGGGTCAATAGAAAGTGTCAACACACATACCCTTTGCCCCAGCAAAGCCCTTATGGTATTGCTGCAAGCAAGACAACCACACACTATAGCATTCAGAATGTTCTAGAAGCCCACCAGCAGGAGATTGCTAAGCAATTTCTAGTAGTCATGAAACCTTTTCATTGCTGTTTTGAGACAGGGTCTCACTCTGTAGCCCAGGCTGGTTTGGCATTGTCTATGATGTCTGGGCAGAGCTTGAACTCATGATAATCCCCCTGCCTCAGCCTCTGCATGCTGGGATTGATGGACAAAATGCAACCTTTATAAAAAAAAATGAGAACTGGTTATGGTGGCATATACCCGTAATCTCAGCCTTGGGAGACTGAGGCAGGAATATCAGAGAGGTTTAAGGCTGGACTGGGTTACGTGAACCCCTATCTCAAAACCAAAACAAAAGAAGAAAGGAAGGAAGGAAGGAAGGAGGAAAGGATGAAAGAAGGAAAGAAGAGTGAAATCTGTTTGTTGATGAGAGCAGGCAACAGGGACCTGTTGCAACCTAGAAGGTTCCTAGTTTTCAGAGATGGGAAAGAACATGGGGCAAGGAGACCCGCCATGCCTTCTGAAACAGCTGTGCATGACTGGCCTCAGGGAACAGAGCTTTGGAGAAAGTACTGAGGAGCTACAGGACTGTGAAGAAGGAGGACAAAGATCAGGGCCCTGGGTCAGTGTGGCCGAGGCTGCAGGATGGGTCCCGTGGGTGCAGAGGACCCTACAGCCCCGTGGACCTGCTCGACAGCCCATTACACAGGATGGGGGCAGAGGCAGGAGCCCAGACTTCTCTTTTTCCTTCCCAGAAACACACCCGAAGTTGGCTGCCACCTCACTTCCATACTTGAATGCATGAGCCTGATGCGGTGTGGCTCAGCTGGTAAAGGGCTTGTGGAGCAGGCATGAAGACTCGAGTTTGATCCCCAAAGTCCACATAAAAACACCTGATGTGGTGTAGTGCATGAATGCAGTTTGAACACTGGGGAGATGGAGACAGGAAAACCTCTGGGGCTTGCTGGCCAGCCAGCCAGGACTACTTGAGGAAACTCCAAATTCAGTGAGACCCTGTCTGAAAAAAAAAACAAAAAACACAAGATGGGCATCTGAAGAATAATATCAGAAGTTGACTCTGGCCTCCACCTGTACCCACAGGAACATGCAACCCCACACTCATGTACCCCCATGTGTGCATGCACCAAGAACTTGATGTCTTACCACCTCCCCATCACTCACCCATCTGCCCTCCTCCAGCAGAGCAGGTGAGGACCTGCCTTGTCCCTATAAGAAACCTTCTAGACACACCAGGGGCCTTGTCATCATTGTCAGCACCTTCCCTCTCCTGGGATGTGGTCACAGCCACCCAGCTGCACCTCTATAGTCAAATCATTCCACGTCATCCCAGGAGCACAGTCCCCACCCTCAGTACCGCCCACCAGGTCCTATGCCACTGCCTACCGATTTTTACGGGAAACCGTTATTCTGGAATCCTTTCCGGTTTCAGAGATGGCTTATTTCCAGGATACCCCAGTCCCGTACCCCTACTGTGGGACCTCACGAGGGTATTTTGACAGAACGCTATCTTTCAAACATAACAGCCACCATCTTCCTCAGAAGCAGCTGTGATGGCTACTCCTGAGACCTTCGAGATCCGGCCTGTTGGCGGGAGGAGGGGGCAGGTAGAGAGGGTCATTGGGAGATACTAGCCACTCCCTCCTGCCCCTCACAGCTCCTGTATGCCGTCCTGCCCCAGTTGCACTAGGCTTTGAGGTCTCCCGAGCTGTGGGGTTGGGGGGCTCCATCTGAGCAACAATGAGGAAGTCATCGTGCATGACCGGGGTGAGATTTTCCATGCGGTGGCTGCTTTGGGATCACCCATAGTCCTGCAAGTAACCCCTTTCACACATGTTCTGCAAATAACACCAATAAAGTCGGTTCCCCAGGTTGAACTTGGGTAGATCGTACTTTGGCCTGCTGTTGGGGTGTAATCTGGAGGAGAGGAGAGACTAGGTTTCTCTCCTAGAGAAGGTTTATATGACCAAACAGATTTCTTATAGTGGATGACCCAATATGACCACAGCACTGTTGCCTTAGCTCTGGATTTTATTTACCGGGGTTTTCTCCGATTGTGCCTCTGTATTTCCACCCCTGCCAGAATTTGGCATCATGTGACTATTACCTGTCAGTGGAATTATCTGACTTTTCTTCACTTGGCTTTTTGGAGACAGGGTTTCACTATGTCGCCCAGGCTAGTCGCAAATTTACAGCAATTCTCTTGCATTGGCCTCCTGTCTACTGGGATTGTAGATATGGGCTTCCCTGCTTGACTTGGATTATTTAACTTTTAAAAACATGTCTCTGAATGCTACTCCGACAGAGGACCTGAGTTTGGTTCCCAGGATCTGTGTTGGGAGGCTCATAATCCCTGGTAACTCCAGCTTCAGTGGATCCAATGCCTTTGGTTTCTGACAGTACCTGCACGCTTGTAAACATACCCATACATAGACACCCACACATGCACACAACCAAAAATAAATCTTTAGGAGCAAGTCTGAGTCTGAAGATGTGGCTCGGCTGGTAGAGTACTTGCCTAGCATGCAAAACATTCTGAGTCCCATGCCCAGCCACATGTAAAACAGGTTTGAGAGTGCATGCCTATGGTCCTGTCACTTGAGAGGTGAAGACAAGAGGATCCAAATTTCAAGGTATCCTTGGCTACATATTGAGTTAAAGGTCCCCGTGCTGACCAATTTTATGCCAGCTTGACACAAGCTAGAGTTGTCTGAGAAGAGGAAACCTCAATTAAGAAAGTGATTCCAGGGGCTGGAGAGATGGCTCAGAGGTTAAGAGCACTGACCGCTCTTCCAGAGGTCCTGAGTTCAATTCCCAGTACCCACATGGTGGCTCTCATCTGTGATGAGAACTGGTGCCCTCTTCTAGCCTGCAAGCATACAGACAGACAGAACACTGTATACATAATAAATAAATAAATCTTTAAAAAAAAAAAGAAGAAGAAGAAAGTGATTCCATAAGATCCAGCTGTAGGGCCTGTCCTTAACTAATAATTGGTAGGGGAGGGTTCAGACCATTGTGGGTGGTGCCATCCCTGGGCTGGTGGTCCTGAGTTCTATAAGAAAGCAGGCTGAGCATGCCAATAAGCAGCATCCCTCCATGGCCTCTGCATCTGCTCCCGCTTCTAGGTTCCTACTCTATTTAAGTTCCTGTCCTGACGTCCTTTGGTGATGGACAGTGATGTGGAAGTGTCAGCTGAATAAACCCTTTCCTCCCCAGCTTGGTTTTGGTCATGGTGTTTCGTCACAGCAATAGAAATCCTAAGACAGTTACCTTGGGCTATGTGAGAACCTGTCTCAAAAAAGCCAGAAACAGAACAAAACCATCAACAGCACTACCATGTCCCAATCCCACACTGACCAAGGCGTAGCCTCAGATCAGTGGCCTGGATTCCAGCTCTCTACAGGTGACAACAGAAGAGGTCAGTTTGGGTATGGCTTCTGGGGACATGCATTGTATCTGGGCTGTAGGGATCCCTTGGGCCTGGATTGTAGGTGGGTCCTTAGCAGATTGGGGACCACTGTGGACACTGAGCTTAGCTGAGCCCAGTCAGTCAGAGCCCTCTCCTGCAGGACCTGCCAGCAAACATCTAGGACAAGGTTCAGAACAGAAGCTGCGAGGAACAGTAGAGAGGTCCCCCCACCCCCCGCAGCTTAATTACTAAGGTGGGTGATTGCTGACATTGTACCCTGACCCCCACTAAAGAGGCTGGTAGCAATGCTTCCCAGGGAAAATGCCATTCCAAGTGCGGAATCAACCATTCCTAGGATGTGAAGTCACCCCAGGCTTTACTGCACCCATAGACTCAAGACAGGGACCTGAAGCCAGGTCTACAGGATGCCGGGCCACTGGGGCTAAGCTGCACAGGTTGTAGGTAGGTATCAACCCAGTTTGACTAGACGAGACCATGCACGTATGGGCTGGCACCAACCAGCAGGGGGCGCCTTTCTCCAATTCTTTCCAGTACATCTCAGTACAGCTTGTGGCCACCTGTACCTGCTGTTCCATGTGCCCATGTGCCAATGAGCTGTCTCCGACCCCCATAATTTACAGCGTCCCACCCAATTCTAGGAAGGGCCTCTAGAGTCCCAATGTCACAGCAGTTGGCTGTCTCCACCCCTACCCTGGGCCTTCAGCCCTACAGCCTGTGAGGAGACTTTTGGGGGCCTTCTGCAGGTGTGGCTAGGCTCAAGCCCCAGTGAAGACCTCTGTGTGGACCTGGATGAGTGGGTGGGGACCTGCCCAGGGCTCTGCTGCCCAGGGCGGGCCCACAGTGCCCTGCCACCCTCCTGCCTTTGCCCCCTTGAAAAGCCTTTGATCCCCACGCTGCTGGCCGCATCAAAGAACATCTATGCTAAGTCATATTTTTCCCCAAACCAGAGGAGTTCAAGGTCGGGCACAAACATTTGGCTCGTTATTTAGAAATAACACGTCCTCTGGGGCCCAGTATCAGATCAAAGCTCAGAAATTAAACTGCAGAGAAGGCGGCGGCTACGATCAGTGGATTTGTGTTTGCTTATGGGTTTTTTTCCCTCCCCTCGGCAGCTAAAAAAAGGGCCTCCAGATTGGCCTAGCGGTTTGGAAGTCTGGTCTGGGGTTCGCAGCCGGGAGGAGACAGCGCTCCGAGGCTTCTGGGCGGGGAGCCTGAAAATATTTGGTTGACATGACAATAGAGATAGCTTGGCAGCCGATCAAGCAAGGCCTCCAGGAAAATCGTCTTCCCGCTTGTGCCCCAGCCCCATTCATGGACATTTGCATGCACACAAGCCCATGTGTCAGGGGCCCCTGAGAGCTTGCGTACACCTAAGCACATGCATGCGTGGATACATAACTGCACATGCATATGGGTGCACACATATAGGTACATAGGTACATATAGGAGACAACAGAACATATAGGGGCACACACAGACACATAAGTACATATCACAGACACACACACGCACATAGGCACACACAGAATCATACACAGGCACTGACAGGGGTATACATAGGCACACACAGGGGCACACAGATACATAAAGACACACAGAGACACATAAGGATACAGAGGCACACACTGAGACACACACAAGGGTAAACACACAGAGGTGCACACAGCAACACATAGACTCGTGTGTGAGCACACACTGATACAAAGCAGCCAGTAGGAAGGGAACAGGAGCTGGAGTCTAGCTGAAATGGATCACACATGAATCTGCCTGTCCCACTCAGGCAGGCTGATGGTTTGGGTTTTTTTTTAATTTATTTATTTTATGTATATCAGTGCTCTATCAACTTTATGCCACCATGTGGTTGATAGGAATTGAACTCAGGATCTCTGGAGGAGCAGCCAGTGTTCTTAACCACTGAGTCATCTCTCCAGCCCCCAAGGCAGGCAGTTTTTTAATAGGGCATCACCTCTTGCTGTCTTTACTCCGAGGCTCCACACCCCACTGTGCCCCACTAGCCACAGTAAAAGGTGTGGGAAACAGGTGGGACACTGGGCAGAGATTATCACCATCCCCTGGAGTAACTAGGACCTCCAGGGTCCTTTCTCTCTGACTACACAGGTGCTCATGAGGACATGGGCTGCCCTATTCATAATATCACTCTTAGATGCACCTCCACAGTCCTACCCTATGTTCCAACCCTGCTTCAGCCTCCAACTTAACGCCGAGCCCACTGCCTTCTTCTGACCCCCATGTCTTTAGCCACAGCTCCACATCCCAATCCCCTAAAATTTCCATTCTGCCCCATCCACTCCTGCTCTGGCCCTGCAGATCCATGCTCCATGATCCATCACAGAAACTACCTTGGCACTAGAGCAGAGCCTGCCTAAAACGTAAGCTCATCCCGTCAGCTGCAGACTTTGGTTCACCTGCCCACGTGACCAGGGCTCAGCTAATAAGATGGTGAGGTGTTTGCTGAGGCTTCTGGAAGAATTTGGAGCAACAGTTGCGGAGGATGGATCTTTAGCCTGAGACAATGTTTCTTCCATGTGGTGATGCTGTCTGTCAGAGAACGGGTCAACCCTGCAGAGAGACCCGGAAGCCAGATACTGGAGGATGGCGCTGTGAGTCGCTTCTGGCCTATGCCCCTGTTGCAGAAAGCACTGACTGGCGCACAGCCCACCTGGCTCCTGAGCCACACATATAGACTTCTTATAGGCCTGAGAAGGGAGCATGCCCAGCCCGACACAGCACTTTCTTCTCTGATGGCTAGGGGAATATGCTGCCCACCACCTGCGCATGTTCCTGGAAGCATGTACATGCACGCACACATGCATGTGCGTGTTCACCGGTGTGGAGACAGACAGACGGTGCTCCTCTGAGAAGAGATCTGTGTGTGAGTGATGTCCTTGGGAAGAAAATTGAGGAAGCAGTTGTCAGGGGGTGAGCTTGAAACTGAAAGCAAAAAGCAGGAGTGGCCAGCGGGTGCTACTTCAGCCCATGGGTGCCCTGGCTAGTTTTCTGTCAACTTGACACAAACTAGAGTCATCGGGGAAGAGGGACCTCAATTAAGAAAATGCCTCCGTAAGATCTGCCTGCGGGCAAGTCTGTAGTGCATTTTCTAAATTAGTGATTGAGGTGGGAGGGCCCAGCTCCCTGTAGGCGGGTGTCACTCCTGGGCAGGTGGTCCTGTGTGTAGAAAAAGGCTGAGCAAGTGGTGTGAACACTCCAGGAACCAGCACCCCGTATGGTTTCTGCTTCAGTTCCTGCCTTGACTCCCCTGAGAGACAGAGGGAGGCAAGAGCTGTAAGCTATATAAATCCTTCCCTTCCCAAGCTGCTTTTGGCCATGGTGTTTAATCACAGCGACAGAACCCCTGGCCAAGATGATGGGGGACCCCAGAGAGGTCACAAAGGAGCTGAGGGGTCAGATCTCAGTTGTATTGTCAGAGTGGAAGATGGCTCCAAATGCATGCGGGCCCAAGCTCTTCTGGGCCCTAGCCTCATGGACCTGTGCATCTCACCATAGGAGGCTTGGGTGTAGATACACCAAAATAGATGTGTGAACACGTATATGCCTCCAGGCGCACACTCCAAAGCTATGGCGTCTACATCCTGTGACACAGCAGGGGAGTGTTCCACACATGGTTGGGACCTCCTTGTCCCCATCCCTCTTGGGAACAGGCACTGTGATCTCCAGGAGCTGTCACGGGGAAGGAAGGCCTATAGATGCAGTTGGAAGAGCCATATCCCTTGAACGTTTCTCCAGAAGCCTCATCAAGTTTAGTAGCATATACAAGACACATGAGAAGGGAGACACGGAAAACAGCTGGTAGTAAGACAGTACGACTCTATTTTCTCAAAAAGTGATGAACATAGTGACCCAGGTAAGTTCATTTTCTAGGCAACGTTATTTTCAGCACAGGGTATAAAGGGCACGAGAATCAACACAGTTTAAGCAATTAAATGGGGCAGGCACGTAAACAGCAGGTGCCAAGGACCCCGTACTTCAGACATCCACACTTGAAGCTGCAGGAGGGGGTCTGGAGTGGAAGTGTAGGTCACACTCAGCTGGGCATTCCTGGGATACCCCTGTCTTCCAGGAAGATCGTGGGGACAGGGTGGCCCAGCTTGGACACCATGCTGCAGTGCCATGAAACTTAGGGCTTCTCAGATCCTAACCTGACTAGAGCTGTCCCACGCTGTCTGCACACTGAGCGCACTAACAGCCAGTGCTCAGGGCACGGGCACTCTCTGACTCAACAGTACCAGGTTTCTGGAGTGCCTCATGCCCTGATGTCTACAGCAAGACATGGGCTCTTTGAGCTTATGTGAACTTGGTGAGTGGTAGCCTCAGCCAGCTCATCCTTGCTGAGAAATGATGAGAAGCTTCTAGACCCTCCCACAGTCAAGGAGACTAAGGTTCCCTGGGTTAGCCAGCTTCCTAGGGACACACAGAGCCAGCATGGGACACTGGATATTCCAACTCATCCTCACATCATCCCAGGTCTAAGATCACCTTAGAGTCCATACTGTATGGACAGGGGACACGGCATAGCCTGAGCATGGCTTTGGGGACTGCCCATCTAGAGTCCACTCTGCATGGACATGACAGGCCTGAGGACAGCTGTGGGAACAGCTCATCAGGACCCTAATGCCCACAGTACCTAGTATCCTAAAGCCTCAGGTTTCTCCTCCACTGTGGGGAACATGGCTGCAGAGGTTTGTCATAAGTCACAGCACCCTAAAGAGATCAGAATGGAGGCCCGCGTTTTCACATATGGCAGGAAGGCCCAGGCACCCACAGGTATTCAGGGGCTGCCCTGTGTGCTGCAGGGGAACTTGGCTGCACCAACCAAGCAAAAAGTCTTGTGGGTGGACAGAAGGCACCCTCTCTTTTGCAACCTGCCCTTGACTCAGCAAGAAGCATAGCAGGGTGAGGATAGTGATTTTCGTAAGACTCATCTGGGGTCCAGGAACCCACGATGCACTCTAGGGTATGACAGTGTCCTGGGAATACTGGCCCAAATAATAATAAACTCAGATCAAGGAAATACTTCCTTGGACCCCACGGGGTTGGGGTCTGATATAACCCAAGGTTGAGAGAGCCCCAGCCCCAGCCCCACTCCAGTGTCTGTTGCTGCCTATGGGGCTTGACATCCCTCAGCTGTGGGCACCATGCCTGGCTTTGTCCCCTTCTTTACACGGCCACTCTGTATCCCTTCTTCTGATTCAGTGGTTCTCAACCTGTATGTCGTATGTTGCAACCATTGGAAAACGTATTATTTCTGATGGTCTTTGGAACTAAGACACTGCTCAGTAGCAAAATTATAGTTTACAAAGTAGCAACAAAAATAATTTTACGGTTTGGGGCCGCCACAACAAGAGGAACTGTGTTAAAGGGCTGCAGCATTTGGAAGGTTGAGAGCTACTATTCTGACTAGAATTCCTGTCATTGGATTCAAGGGTGGCCTATGCTAGGGAAGGTGATTTGGTTGTCAGAGTACTTGCCTAACATTTGCAAAACCTCAGCCCCCAGTTTTGCATAAAACCTGTAAGGCTAGGGGTGGCATGGAGGCAGGAGGATCAGGAATTCAAGGTCATCTTTGACTATATAGTGAGTCTGGGCTGCATGAGATCTGTCTCAAACAACAAAGGCAATGCTAAAATGTAGGTTTCAGTCTAAAACCAGGACTTTAACTAACGCCGTCTGCAGAGACCCTGCCCCCTAACAGGTCACAGTCTGCAGACAGGGCCTGGGGATGATTATTAATCTAGCGTTAGATTGTTCACTCCAGGCCAGAGAAGACCCCAGGATCAACTACTAAGCTTTAGGAAGCTCAAGGAGGGTGGGCCACTACAGAGTCCAAAGAGTGACATGGTAAAGAGACTCCTGATTGTGTACCCCCAGGGTCAACTTGCAGTGAAGGTGCCTGTTTTAGTTAGCCTTGGCTGTCATCTTGACACAGTCCGAGAGGAACCTCGGTTGAGTAATTGTCTTTATCAGGTTGGTCTGTGGGCAGGTCTGAGCGTTAATGTGATTGTCTCCGTCGATGCAGGAAGGCCCACCTCACTGAGGGCGGCACCATTTCCTAGGCAGGTGGTCCCGGGCTGTATAAGACAGCTAATTAAGAGCAAACCAAGCAGGGTTCTTCCATTGTTTCTGCCTCCAGGTTCCTTCCTTGACTTCCCTCAGTGATGATTGTGACCTGGAAGTCTAAGCCAAATAAACCCTTTTCTCCCTAACTTGCTTTGGTCATGGTGTTTATCACAGCAACCAGAACACAAACTTGGAAAGTTTCCGTCACCATGTCCCTGCCCGACACCTCCAGCTCTGGGCCTGTTCGAAGCAAATCAGACAGCCTGAACACAAACCATGTCCAACCAGGTGATGCTACACCCATCTCCTCCAGCTCCCTCCCCGCCCCATGCCAGCACCAATAGTTCAGGGATGAAGAGAAAGGGGACATTTGGGTTCTGTCTGGGTCCGGCATAGCTGTCAGATTAGACCCTCGGGCATTTCGCTACTTGTCCAAGCTGGAGAGGCTCTGGCCAGTGTGGCCAGATGAGCGGACAGACTGACCTCTAGTCTGTCCTCAGCCCTGCCACAAACCCAAAGAGATGAGACCTGCTTCTAGTCACTGGCCTGCAACAAGCTTGGATAGGGCAATGTGGGGTGATACCTCAGAGCTCCCAGAAACATCTTCTTTGCTCTTGCCTGTTCCAATCCCCACCACCACCAGCGCCAATTTCCTCAGCCATCAAGTATCTTGAGGAACAGTATTCCCCAGAGCAGGAGGTGGTAACTGCACTCTGGTTCCTGCTGCAGAGGGGAACACACCCAGTGTCCTCCCACGGGTCCTGTGTTGTGGCCCTTTCTGTGTGCCCACACAGCTTCCCCTCCCAGGTGCCCAAAGCTCTACATGGCGAAGGCCTAGCTCCCCTGATGCCCCGAGGTCTGACCCTCCCCAGGCTCCTTGTTTACCAGAAGGAAAACAGGCCCAGCAGGCGGGTGGGGTGCAGGCCGTCCCTGGCCCCAGCTGTGGAGCAGCTGAGCTCACTGGAAACCAGCTAGGGGCCTGAATGCCACTCTTGTCTGCTGGCCTGGTCAACAGCCTCTGTGGCTGCCCAGAGTCTCTATTGACTCAAGATAAGTTCCGGGGGCCCAGAGAACTCACTGTTTGGACCAATGTCCAAGCAGGGACAGCTGGGCCTGGCAAGTCTCAGGCTGGGACCCAGTGGCCGGTATTGCCAGCTCTGCAAACACGCAGCTGGCCACACACTGTGTCCCTCACGGCAACACCTATCAGCTTCCTGTGGCAATGCCAGCTATGAGGTGGGTCACATGCCCTTAGAGCTCTGTCCAAAGCAGGTGTTGAAGTGACGTCATATCTTGCCAGAGATGACTTGGTCTTCCGACTCTCACCAATATTTACATTCTCAGCTGTGCAAAAAATCTAATCAGACTTCCAGTAACACCTGCCAGGTTCTGCCACATTGGTCTCTGGCTCTGCTGGCCTAGTGAGTTGACAGGTAGGACCTAAGGGTGGCCCAGGGAAAGACTAGGGCCACAGCAGCGGGGACTCAGGGAGGAAAGATGAGACGGACAGACAGAAGAAGCACCAGCTTGTAAGCCCTGACCTCTTCAGAGGCCTTGGGGCTCTATCCACTCTGCCCAGAGCTCACTAGGGCATATATCCAACTCATCAAGGCTTGGGTCAGAGGCCACCAAAAAAGAAAGGGGTATGAGGAAGTACTTTCTAGAAATTTCCTTCAGGGAAAATAGTAGCCCTATCATCAAGAGCTCATGTAGCAAGTACAGCTGCTAAGCCAGCATGGCCACGGCTGTGTGAGTGAGTGCCCAGTATAAGGGCCTTCAGGAAGATTTCAAAGCTTCATCCCCAGAGCCTCTACCCCTTGCTGAGGGAGGCTTTCTTGTTCTGCTCTGACTGCCTGCCCCCTTAAACACAAACAAAGGATGGAGCCACCCTACACTTGTGGGCTGTCTCCCTCAGTTTCCCAGCATGGCCTACCCTTCAGCATACCTACAGGGGCCAGGACCTTTGAGGAATTGCTTGGGGTCGTATTAGTCATTAGGAACTGGAGATAAAGCCCACCTATGTCAGAACAAATAAGACGCTGAAACCAGAGAAGCCTGGAGAAGATAAACCCAGCATTCATGCCCAGCAGAGAGAGGCTGCGTACCCCCTGACCCCTACACCCCCAGTCCCAACCCAACAGAAACAAAGAGATCAGAGTTAATCATTACTGCTCAGCCCAGGGTGAGGAGATGGGGCTTTTATTTGAAGGAAGAAAGGAGGCCCCATCTTCCAGGCCAGACTGGAGCCCTGCGTGGTCCTCAAACCTGGCATCATGCTGGTCCTGGACCCATGAAGCAGCACCACACCTGCCCTGCACACTCATAGGCAGCTTATCCCAGAGGCCACTCCACTGCATAAAAAGCACCACTGTGACTCCCAAGACCTCACTGTGTGGACTGAGGGCAGCCTACTCAGGTAAGGAAGGACAGATACTGCCCACCTTGGTGGCATCATCAAAACGTGAAGCATACTGGTGCTGCTCTGCCCCAATCCCCAAGCCCAGATCTTATGAGGCCTCCAGGGCATACACAGAAGGGGACAAGGAGGTTGTCCTTGCTGAAGACGCTCCCATCCTGCTGGAGCTTTTGGAATTCTGGGAGCGCCAAGTTCAGGTGACATCATCCGCCAAACCCCCAGCAGCCATCAGAGAGGTGCAACCTGTGCCAAAGTTCAGGCAGCAGGCCACAGCCAGCAGTCTTAACCTGGTCCTGTGCCCAGGCTTGCATGGCTAAAGCCCAGAGTGGGAGCAACACCTCCTCCAGAGCAGGGGAGAGGCCAGGAGCAGAGTGTCACTCTGTCCTAGAAAGTCAGGTCTGTAGGGTCTTCCCAGAGAAGAGCTGAGGCCAGGGGTAGGTAGCTGAGTCAAGAAGGGCAGAGGTTCCTACCCACAAAGGCTACAGGGAGCTGACAGGTGCCTTGCCTGGAAGTTGTGGAAGTCAGCTCTGGACATGGGTCATCCATGATCTACCCCGGGGCAACTGCTGTTGGAGATGAAATAGACAAATTTCTGGGCGGGGAGGGGAGGATGGCTGAGCAGGCTGAACAGAGAGAAAGCTGGAAGCACTGATAAGAATGTGGAAATCCCCTTCCACCCAAACAAGGGCTTAGGTCACAGGGCAGCAAGGGTGGAGCCAGGCTCTCCATGAGAGAGGCAAGGAAGGTCTCTCAATGAGACCAGCAAGAAGTGGAGCCTTGCGGCTCCTGGAGATTGTGTGTACGTGCTTTCACAAGTACCTATGTGCATGTGTGTGTTTATGCACATGTATCTGCATTAACACGTGTGTGCTTGAGCCTATATCTATGTGTTCACATACATATACCAATATGCACACAAAACACATGCTTGTGTACATGTCTGTGTCCATTCACATGTATATGCATGCATATGTGTGTGTGTTGTGCACACATCTGCATACCCACACATGCATGTTTATGAACACATCTGTGTGTATACATATGTGTGTGCAAAGTATTCCCCAATGATACCCTGAATACAAATACTCAGTTATAACCTTTACTACTTAAAATTCAATAACAACAAAACATATTTCGCCAAACAAACTCCCTTCAGCCCATAGAAGCCATCCTGGGTTAGCTGTCTAACCTTGAAGCTAAGGACTTTCCAGTTAATTTGTTTTTCATTGTGAACTTAAGTTCACAGGGATAATTTCTCTCTCGTTTTAATTTCATCATGAGATTATTTCTTGTGCCTCCTCCTTGCAGAACAAATTTTCACTATGTATCGATGAATGGTATGGAATTTGTTATGTAGGCCAGGCTGGGCTAGAACCCACAGAGATCCACCAGGCTCTGTCTCCCGAGTGCTGGGACTAAAGACGTGCGCCTCGGTTAGGATCAGCATTCATGATTGGGGGCCTCCAGGGACCAAGGGCATGAGTCATGGCACCAGTCTCTTCTCTTCCCTTCACCCTTGCACATCTTTATTTTGTAGTCACCAATATGCACTTTTCCTGGTCAAATGTTCAAGCTGACCTCTTTACCTAACGTCCAAAGGAAAGGTTGCCCTCCTTGAGCCTAGTTTCACTTGTCTTTTTTTGTATGTGTGCAGATAATGTCAAATGTTTATATAAATAAGATTATTATATAAAAGACTACTATTTTCTTTTTTCTTTTTTTTTAAAAAAAGATTTATTAGTATGCAGTGTTTGCCCTGCATATACACCTGCACGCCAGAAGAGGGCATCAGATCTCATTACAGATGGCTGTGAGCCACCATGTGGTTGCTGGGAATTGAACTTAGGAGCCTCTAAGCCATTTTTCCAGCCCAAGATTACACACGTTTCTCCCCTTGTGTTGACTTGCTTTTCTTTTGTTTTCCAGCTAATTCTGGAAGCATCGTGAGCTATTTGATGGGACTGAGCCGAGAGAGACAGGAAGAAGAGAGAGGAAGGCTGAGGGGAAGTGTGTGAATAGGACATATCCAGAACGGGAGAAGGGACAGGTGTGCAGAGTTCCTGAAGGTCTTCATACTGGATCCTCAGTGGCTTCTTGAGCCACATAGAATTCCTCTCAGAGACCAGAGTGGGACTAGTAGGCGAGCAGCCATGCCATTCTCAGAACGAGGGGCCAGAGTCAGCCTGAGAATATGGATCAGCACCCACAATGGACCAGCTAGCCACAGAGCCACGGGGCCAATGCCACCCTTCCCAGGAACACAACAACCTGAGCTATCATACAGGGCGCTGCTTTGCCCAGGGAAGGTCCTGCAAGTCTTCCTATTAGTCTCTGGGTCTGAGAAAGCTCAGACCTGGGTGGGCCCCTCCTCCTCCCGCAGGGTACACCTTGGACAGATAGTGTCAAGATATACTAGGGTTCAAGGACAGGGGACCTGGGCTGTACCTGTGTTGTTTCCAAGACCAAGGCACTAGCAGGAGTTTCTCTAGGTCTAAGACATGACTGGTGACCAGCAGGTGGGACAAAGCCAGAACCAGTTCTGCCCACAGGCTATGGTTAACCTATACCCTGAGTTCCACCCTTCTGAGACCTCCCTTATCCAGGAACCTTCCATATCCTCACTCCTGCCCCTCAGCAAATCACTACAGCCTCTTACCACATTCTGGCCCTCAGGGGTGGGGCAAATGTCACCATGTACTATCGGCCAGTTGTCTGAGCTCAGAGAGGTGGCAGCAACCCCTAGGTCCTTAGGGGCTGTCCAATCTGAAGAAATCCACTAACTCACAGGCCAGCATTCAGCATGGCCATCACCACCCACCCACCAATGAATGCTGAAAGCCAAGGCTGTTGGCTCTGATGCCCTGGGCCCCTTTTCCACCCATCACAAATGCTTCAAGGCTGGATGCAGGGTCCCCATGGCCATTGAGTATAGTGGCGCTCCATCGGCAGGGAAAGCAAGGTCAACCAAGTCCCAGGTCACTGTGTCTGTGCCCGCTCCTGAGGAAAAGAATGAGTATCCTAACCTGCCCTAGCTCCACCCTGAGCATCTCAGAACCTCAGCAGCCAAGGGTGGGGCACCTTCTACAACATTCTCTGAACTAGAACAATCCAATTTCCTGTCCCTGACACATCCAGGGAACTGTCCTTTTTTTTTAATCTAACCTGCTTTCATGACAAGAGGGAGGCTGATTTCCTGCTGCCTTCCTCCCATCTCTGCAGCCTGTTTGCTTGCAGAACAGCTCCATAGCCTCCGGTGAGATCCACGCCAGGGTCCAGAGACAGGAGAGCAAGCACAGCCTTGGCTCCCAGTGCCGGAGAGTGAACACCTCCTCCCACCCTGGAATGTGGGTCCTGTCAGTCATGGCTCTACTGTTTCCCACTCACAAGCTCATTCCAGGTACAGAGGCTTCAATTCTAAACCATTCCGTGACAGATCCAAGGTGAGAGACATTCCTGAGTGCAAAACCCCCAAATCCAACAAACTCTTCTAGCTAACTTGCTAGAAGTTCAGGCTAGGGGTTCTTTTCAGCTTCTTCCTGTCCTAGCTGGTGAGCTACAGAGTTCTACCCAGACCCTGGGACCCTGGGACTCCGGGGAGAACAGGGGACAGTGCCTCAAGTGACCTCATTGCCCATCCCCCACCCAGCCTCCACACCCAGAGAGCTAGACACTATGGTGGCAATGGTGACCCTTCCCTCAGTGACACCAAATTTAAGGTCAACACCTGCCAAGGTCATGGTTTGGTCTCTTGCACACACCTCCACCTTCTGGAAGCCCAAGGCACCCAAGGACAGGAGCCAACACAGAGCCAACCATCCCTGTTGTCCCCAGCTCTACCGCTTCCAGATAGCGACCCTGAGCCAGCAAATGCACCTGAGCTGCCCTCCAACTCATGACCATGGAAACCTGAGAGGCAGAACGTGGTTTCACTCTCTTATGTCCGTCGCTAAGCCCTAGCTATTTGTTACACAGCAGTAGCTAACTCTTACATCTTTCACCCCTGTTAACAATGAACTCTGAACGTTTCCTTCAGTAAGTGAGGCACTGCAAAAGTTGGAGGGTAGAACAGGACTTTATCTGATAGAGGTCACTGAGAAGAGTGGCCCTTAACGGACTCTCACTTTTGGGAGCCCCCTACACACACACACTACACATACTACACAGCACAACACACACACACACACACATACACACACAGCTTTCCAGGCTATGCCTAACCCCAGCCTTGTGCCCTTCCAACCTTTAATTTATACCTATGCATTAGGACAAGTCTTCTGAAGCAGAAGGTCCCGAGTCTGTCCTGGAAGCCTCAGGAAGAAGACCACAGTCCTGCCAGTGGGTGGCCTTGCTTGAAGTTTTTGCCCAACAGTGACACAAGGAGGGTCTTCCATCTTCTGCTGTGAGCCCAAGTGGAAGCCCGAGAGGCAATGGAACTGGCCCGAAGGTATCCAGAAGGTGTGAGCGGGGACTGAGAGTGAGTGTTCCGGCTGCCCTGGTCCTGCACTGTGCCCTGCTCTGGGTTCCTCTCAGAACAGACACACTCATCAAAGTATGACCCAGAGCTGGTTTTCCTCTAAATTGAGCAACGGTCCAGCTCTTCTCAGGGAAGAACGTGTCCACATACCCTGATGCAGGTTACCCTGACCCCACCCTGACCCCACCTGGTCCTCACTGCAGGCACTTTCAGAAGAGGCTAGAGAGAGCCTGGGTCTCCAGCCCATCTGGAACTCAATCCATAGCCCAGCCTGGCTCTGTGTATTTTCCTGATAACTCCTTCACTGGGGACCCACGTCTGCTTACAGGGGACCTGTCTTCCCAGGAGGCCTAAGGAAAGCTTCCAGGTAGGCGTGGTTAGGCCACTTCCTGGAAAGATCAGCTTGCTCTACAGGGCCCACATGGGCACTCAGCAGCAGCTCCGGGCTGCCTGTTTACCCAGACCTGCAAAGAGATTTTAGGTGGCCATGTGGCTGTAAGCTGCAGCCAAAGTCAACAGGAAAAAGCTTGGGTAGGAGCAAGGGATGCGGGCTCTTCAACCTGTAGGAAAGAGGGCCCTGCTCAATAAGAAGTGCTGGCAAGTGGAGGTAGAGGCAGGTGCCCTGCGGCCAATCTCCAACAAGATGGGTTGGAAAGAAGAAAGGATGGGTACTCTGAGCAGCCCCAAGGCGTCTCCCTAGAAAACACAGGCTCCTCCAGCAGTGTGCACTTGACATAGTGGCCTCAACAGCTCAGACCCAAGATGGAAGCAGCTGCTCCTAAGGTGGCCCTGCCTCATCCCCAGGGCTTTGATTCCCTAGATCTGAGATGTCATTGCTTCTGTGTACTTTTGTACAGTGACCGGGATGAAAATCAGGACCTTATGTGTCACCGACAAGCACTCTATCACTAGTTAGACCCTTAGCCCCCTCACTGGGGGGGGGGATCTATCCCTGTGCCACACCCAGTTTTCTTCTTACTCTTCATTTGGGGACAGTCTCCTAACGTGCCCAAGCTCATCTTGAACTCATCTGTTGCCCAGGTCAGTCTGGGACTTGTGATTCTTCTGCTCATCGTCCTGAGTACCAGAATTGCACTCTTTCTCAGTTACTGAAAGGGCCATGAGATTCTCACTCCCTTTACACCCATTGCTGTGGAAATCCTACAAATCCATCCTGCCTGCGCTGTTCAACCACTGAGACTCTGGGGCAAACACAACTTGCCACTTTCCCGCTTGGTCCTGTGTGGGGCAGGTTCTGTTACTGAGGGTTGATCAGCTACTCAAAGAGAATATTTCTGCTTGAGTGCTCCCTGTCAGAGGCAGGGGTCCAGTCATCCTTTTCTTGACTGTAGTGATTAAAAAAAAAAATGCCAGAAATAGCCTGGTGGTGGTGGCACACACCTTTAATCCCAGCACTCGACAGACAGAGAGGCAGGCGAGGTCAGCCTGGTCTACAGAGCAAGTTCCAGGATGGCCAGGACTACACAGAGAAAACCTGTCTCGACAAACAAACACATCAGACAAGCAAATTACCAGACATGGCATTCACATGTAGACTCTTGCTTTTGTATGTGTGTGCGTGCACATATAGAGGTGTTTGTAGATGTATGCTCATGTGAATAGAGGACTGAGGGCAACCTCAAAGTCATTCCTCTGGTATTTCCAGTACCTTGCACCTTGTTTTGGTTGTTGTTTTGTTTTCTTGTTGTTGAGGCAGGAGCTCTCACTTTTCCCAGGAACTCACCAAACAGGCTAGGCAGGCTGGCTGGTAAGTAGAGGGATTCCCCTATCTCTGCCTCCCTGGCACTGGGGTTACAAGTATACACCACCACCCTGACTTATTGAACTCAGGACTTCACGCTTGCGCGAGGACCTTACTGAATGTGCTTTCTCCTCGGCCTCAGAGATGTTAGGCTTGGTTTTTTGTTTTGCTTTGTTTTTGTTTTTCTAAATGGGAAGGTCGTTCGTTTGGGGTACATGATGATTCTCCTTCGTGGTGGAAAGGGCCCAAACTGTTCCTTCCTCATTGGGTGTCTGTTCCCAATAGCCCATCCATTGTTCTCCCTGAAAACTCAACGACCTAAGTCCGTGCATCTGGGACACTCAGAAGGGTATGAGGTGTCCATGTCTGCCTTATCCCAACTGAGGCCCATCCTTTTGTTCTAGTCAACACACTGCTGTGCCAAAGTTGATTCCGGATCACAGTTGGAGGGTACACGAGGTGGCTGGTCACACGGCATCCGCAGTCAGGAGGCAGAGAGAGATGAACGCTGGCGCTCAATTCACGTTCTCCTTTCTGTTTGGTCCAGGACCCCAGCCTACCCACATTTAAGGTGGGTTTTCTCACCTCAATTACCTAAACCCGGAACTCCTTCACAGACATGCTCAGAGATTTGTTTCCATGGTGAGTCTAGGTCTTGTTAAGTTGACAATCCACATAAGCCATCACTCTGTCTATTGCCTGGAATTGGACAAAATTGCACAACAAAACTGAGCTTCAGGGCTGCATACTGTGAGAGAAGCCAGCAGGTGTGGGGTTGAAGGGTCGGAGGTCAGCAGGCACTCAGAGGCAGGCGCTGACTAGAGGCCCTTCACCTGCCTGGGGGAAACCTGGGTATGTTCTGGGTCTCCGATTCACCGAACCAGTTGTGCATTTACACAACTCTCTGGGAGGATGATGTTCGGTCCGCAGGCCCTAATTAAGTGACACGACCATATGTCAGAAACACGGGCAGGTGAGAGAGGAACGTTTACTCAGGCCGACCTCTGCAGCAGCCACCTGTGTCTTTGGATTCTTCTCGTGTGTCCCTCAGGCTCCAAACTGCTTCAGTACTTTTTGGGCTCACACAATGGCGCAGCTTCATCAGCTAGTGTATCTGAGGGCTGAGGGAACTTGTGTTGGCTTTACCAGTTGCTGCCAGTGAGCCTCATGCTGGACACAGAGGACTTTTCTGTCCTCTCCACATCCCCTCAGGAACTGTGTGCCCATTGTACACACTAGGCAACTGAGGCTTGGAGCTAAGCAATTTCCTGGGCTGAGCCTCATCCTTTGGGCTAATGTTCCCCACTGTAGAGACCACAGCTGGATCTGCATTGCAAGTGCTGGCCATTCTGCTCACCTTCCCTGTACACGTATTTATGAACGTGTCCATCCTGAGCCTTCACCTACAGATGTCTCACGCTGGATTTTGTTCTGTTTAGAGACATCTTGTTCTGTAGCCCAGGCTAACCCTCTTGCCATCCTCTTGCCTCAACTATATGAGTGCTAGGGGTTACAGGTGAATGCCACTATGTCTGGCCTAATGATGGGCTTTTCAAATGATCAGGTTTCAGTCTGGTGTGTGTGTGTGTGTGTGTGTGTGTGTGTGTATGTGTGCGAGCACATTCACGCTTGTGTGTGTGTGTCTGTGTGAGTGTGTCTGTGTATGTATGCACATGCATGTGTGCATGTGTGTCTATGTGAGTGTGCATATGTGCGTGTTTCTGTATGAGTATCTATGTGTGTGTGTGCTCACCTGTGCACACACATATTGTAACATGAGGGTCCTGCATGTTGGGGTTACTGTCCTACCCAGTACCCCACAGCCAGCAAGCCCCAAAGAAAATCACACAGAGAGTCTACATTAGGTTATTAACTGATTGGCCCATTATCTCAGGCTTCTTACTAGCTCCCATAAGTTATATTAACCCATTGTCAGCCACATAGTCAGTACCTTCTCTCAGCTGGGCCTTGTTGGAGATCTGCACAGGAATGCTAGGGAAGCTTCCTGCTTCCCAATTTCTCCTGTTCTCCTTGCTCCACCTCTACTTCCTGTCTGGTTTTCCCGCCTATACTTCCTGCCTGGCCAATCAGCGTTTATTTAAAACATGATTGACAGAATTGTCCCGCACCAACATATGGAGGAAAGAGTCAAGATTGAATGTCTTCCTCAATCTCTCTCTCCCTTAGTTTTTGAGACAAACTCTCACTGACCCTGAAGCTTGCTGATATGACTGGATTGACCCACCTATAGGCCCTGGGAATCCACCTGTCTCCACTCCCCCAGTGCTGAGATTACAGGCACACATGCCTAACTTTTTATGTGGGTGCTGGGGATTGAACTCAGATCCTTGTGCTTGCCTGACACTGCATTTCCCCTATTTCTCAGACTCTTTGTGGAATTAATATGTTGGTTCTTTGTTGGAGTTTTTGCAAATTCTGCACCCATTTGCTTTGCCTTTTGGCTTTGTCTACCGCTTTCTGGTGCACAAAAGCTTAGCTTTCCATTTAAATGTGCTTTCCAGCCTGTGGATGTGTAGTTCATCTCCCCTGCTTCACCACTTGTCACTGAGGCCTCCGTCTCACCTGCAATCTGGATACCCTGAGGTATGCAAGGGTGAGCCTTGTCCCTAGGCTGCACTGCCCTCCACAATCACCGGGAAAGGGGAACCCCGGAAGCTGCATTTCTTGAGAGTTCTAAGGAGAGCCTCATCTCCACTCTCCACACAAGAGCCTGTGAGGAGAGACTAGGAAGGCCCCATAAAGGATGCTTCTCTGCAAATCTGAGGTCTAGGGGATTGCTGTGCACACTGCTCCACGGGGTGGGAGGGCAGCAGAGCGCTGCTGCAGGGAAACTGCGGTAGCACGCTGCTGGGACTATGGCAGGTCGAATTGTGCAAGCCAGCCATTTGAGAGCATCTCATTAAGCCAGCGGGGAAACTAAGGCCCAAAGAGCAAAGGGGCCTGGAGTGAATTGTTGAAATCTGAATCATAGTCCCAGTCAGGTTTTCCACCAGGTGTAAAGAGGAAAGACCCCAATAGAACTCAGCTCAACAGCCTGCGGACTTCATGCAAGGAACTGAAGAACCAGCCCCATGCCCAGTTCCTCAGAACGGAGTCCCACCCTCACTGTTGTGCCAGCCTCCTGAGGCCCTGGAATCAGAACGCCCCACAGCCTCCCAGAAAACTACTGTACCATGGAGCCCATTTCCCTGTGTTCCAGCAGACTTCTGGCTGGTCCTCTCACTGGAGGTCGGTAGCGTTTCTCCATGACCCGACACAGGAGAGAAGAAAGGCATGGAGGATATGCCTGGCTCCTTGGTGCGTGCCTGTCACCCCAGCTTCTCAGAAAGCTGAAGCAGGAGGAGAACAAGTTCAAGGCCAGCCTGGGTGTGCTCCGTAGTGAGTTTAAGGCAAGCCCTGTCAATCTAGTGAAACCCTATTGCAAAACTAAATGTAAATGAGAGATCCAGGGATATATATGGTAGAGTGGTGGCCTAGACTCCCCAGTAAGGGACTTTGAGTGTGGCCTGGTGGTAGAGCAAGTGCCCAGAGTGCTGGAGGCCCTAGGTTTCATCCTTATACCAAAGAAAAATAAAGATGTAGACATGAGTAGGGAAGAGAGAGAGAGAGAGAGAGACAGAGAGAGACAGAGAGACAGAGAGAGAGAGAATGCAAGGCCAAGTGTACATCAGAGCCCACAGCTGCCTGAGGGTGGCATGCCATTGCCATTCTGGAGGCCCAGCAGAACCCTGCTTTGGCCTTGGGCAGGTTCATTTCTGTGTTGTGACATCTGCCTGGAGACCCACGCCTGTGGCTGCAAGTGTCAATTCTCCCTTCACTGATGGGCCCGGGATCAGCCATGGAGAGGCTCTCTTCTGTTCTTCCTTTGGGCTAGAACAGGGTGATTCTGTGCCCAGAGTCACCTCCACTCAGAAGGCTCCCAAGACCCCAGAACAGTCCCCTCTGGCTGGGCAGCACACCTTTCATGCACTTGGACCGCTCTCCAGGTCTGTCCTTCCTGAGAGCAGGGGTCAGCCCATCCTATAATGACTGCCCCCTCGACCTGGTGTCACACAGGAGGGACTCTCAGGAAAGGGCCCTGGAGAGCCCCACCCCACCCCCTTCGGGAGGGTGGGACATTCCAGGACAAGAGCAGACATGGCCAAGAGGAAGCTCTGCCATCAAATTCCGGATGTGGCCCCAGGCACAGGCCTGGTCTTGTGGGGACAGGCGGCCCCTCCCGGTGCTGACAGCCCAGCCCCATGGCGGGCTCTGCAGGCTGCAGGTGGCCTATCACAAGCGGAAGATCAAGTCCCTCAGGGGCTGGGGGAGATGGATTGCATTCCTGGGGACCCACCCAGCCCCCTGTACACCAGCCTTGGAGAAACGATAAGGGGGTTGGGGAACCGGAACAGAGTCTCACACAAATCACCCAGAGACATTGCAGCCTCCAGGGCCCAGGCCCCTACCTAAGCTGGGCACAGAGATGGACCAGGAGGCCGCCCAGCACACACCGTCAGATAAGACTCCTACACAAACAGAGACTGACACAAAGGCCACTCTCACGCTCTCCCCAGCAGCATGCCAAGCCCTCAGCGGGCACTTTATGACTTACTATCTCATCTGTACCCCACAACAACCTCGCCAGGTGGGAATTCTGCTCCCTTGAAACAGATAAGGAAGCAGGTTGAGAGAAGCGAGGGGTGGCCAAGGTCACCCAGGTTATAAAGCGGCTGGGTCTGGACCCAGCCCAGGCCCACCTGGACGCAGAGCCCACCTGGGCACACACCCCACGCCCCTCTACTGAGCGGTGATAAATAGACTCTTTGTTGGAAGGTGACTTTTACAGCTATGCAGGGATGCCGTTTCAGGTGGCAAGTAGGGGAGGGACCCAGCGAGGGAATGGTCCGCAAAGTCAAACTAATGTTGGTCATAAGACTGTGGGCCCAGGGACAGTGAGGAGCGTGACAGAAGCATGGGGGTCAGGACCCACAAGAGTCAGGGACAAGTGACAAGTGGGGTCTGACAGACAGCTCACCTCACCTCCCCAGCTTGGCACTAAGTAAGCCCCATCCCTTGTTCCAGAAGTTCATTCTGGAAACCAGATGTCATGGAGCGGAGACAAGCAAAGGCAAGCTGGGGTGGGGGCTGTGGAGATGGCTCAGTTGGTGAGGACCTGAGTGTGCATTCCCCAGCACACCCATAAAACTGGACATGGAGATGTGCATCTGTAACCCTAGTGTTGCATGGGCAGACCGTCTGCTGAGTTTCTCACTGAGAGACATATTTCATGCCAAGTCCCTTCCAGTCTTTTATATGTGCGCCCCTGTATTACTTCTCTAAAGCATCTGGTTGTGTTACGTATTCTGTCCTTTCTCTCTTGTTCCTTCCTTCCTTTCTACCTTCCCTCTCTCTGTTCCTGCCTATAAGGCAAGGTCTTAAAAACCAGGAGTTATGGCTCACACCTATAATCCCCACACTTGCAGACGAAATTAAGAGGAATCACCTCAGACTTGAACCATATAGCAGTTCCTAGACCAGCCAGGACCATAAAATGAGACTGTCTCAACACTCAAAAGCAGAGGTGTCTCAATAAAAAGATGAGTGACAGCTGCAGAATGTCACTGGAGCATGAACTTCTGCCTCCACATGCATACACACACACATACACGTGCATCCCAGTATATAAACATATATATATATACACACACATATGTACATACACACAAAGTAAATGCATAAATGCTTATATGTGTAGAACTGAGAGAATGTAATTCACAGTACTCCTTAACCACCCAGTGTTCCCTCATTATTTTTATAACCTGTATAATATTCCTTTGATGAGATGAACAGGATTGATTTAATCAGCTCCCTGATTAAATACTGTTGGAGTATGTTTCAATTCTTTTATTTTTTTAACCTTTCCCCCAAATTACACAGGATTCTTTGGATCTTGGGTGTCCTCCAAAGCCCATGTGGTCACCAGAATGATGGCATTGGGAGGTGACCGAAGCTCTTGAGAAGTGGCCCCTAGAGGGTGGACGGTATTATTTGGGATGTGAGTGAAGGGGTTAGGGACTCCTCAGGTCCTTCATCTTTCTCTCTTTTATCTTTCAGACACAAAAGAAGCTGTTTTGCTCCTATCATAGTACACTGCCTGCCTCAAAGCCCCAACAACAGCTGTGGGTGGAACCTTCCAGAACTTTGAACCAACACAAGAGTTTCCTTTTGGGGGGATGCATATATGCGTTGGTATCGTCACCTGTGAAGGTTATCTGTGCACGCATGTGGAGAGACCAGAGGTGAACAGGTGAACATACGATATCTTCCTCAATGACTTCTCATCTCCTCCTCCTCCTCCTCCTCCTCCTCCTCCTCCTCCTCTTCCTCTTCTCCTTCTCCTTCTCCTTCTCCTCCTTCTTCTTTTTTATTTTGTAGACAGGGTCTCTCTCACTGAATCCGAGGCTCACCATTTTGTTGAGACTGGCTGGTCAGCAAGCCCCTGAGATCCCCTCACTCCCACCTTCCCCATGCTGAAGTGGCAGACATGCACCACCATGCTCCTCTTTACTTGAGTTCTGTACATCTTGGCTCAGGTTCCCATATGTTTGCAACCAGAACTTTCCCACTGAGCCATCTCTCCAGCCCTGAGAACAAGCTTTATAAGCTTGGGAACATGAGGATGGCCTATGAAGACCCCTTCTGGATCACAGGTATCTTAATAAGAGGTAGCCCCAAACATAGCCAAACCCATGAAGCGCACCCGGTCAGTGTGAGGGATCTGGCCAAGCTCTTGCCTCTGGGGGTGTCCATCCCTACCCTGTGCTAAATAGATGCTCACTCCACTGCATGATAGCAAGTGCTCCATGCACCATATTCCATGTAATGGCAGTGGCCCCAAAAGGGGGTAGTGGTGGAGAAGTTCATAAAATGAAGGTGAGCTTCCCAGACCTCCCTGCCCTTCACTATCCTTCCTCTCTCCCATTCCTTCCCTGACATTTTGTTGTTGATTTATAGGCACTCTTTCCATCACTGGACCATTAACTCTCTGTTGTTGCTCACATGTGGCTTTCCCTGATGAGATATGAAAGCCTCCAATAGGACACTGACAACAGACCAAAGATACAAGCCCTCCCAAGACTTGCTTAGTGAGCCAGTGAGTTTATGAGGATCTTCAGGAATGTGGGTAATCCCAAAGCAGCCACACCACTGAAAATACACCTCCCCGAAACACGGATAATGACACCCCTATAGTGGCACAGATCGAGTTAACTTTCCTTCGTGACCTTTCCTCCTTCTGTGTCCTCTGGCACTCCCAATACTGCAGGCAACGGGAATAGACTTACATACCCCTGAACAGAGCTCAGCAGGCAGTGGCTGTGGTCCCAGGTGAGGCTCTCTCGTGCCCTCCCCACCCTCCTTGTTTGAGGGAATGTCAAGAAGCCTGCTCCTTAGGGTCACTCATGGGTAGTCATGGTGCTCTAATGAAGACAGCAATGGCTTTTATGCTCAGAGGACCCCACTGTATCATGCTCCATACATGGTAGGTGGTCAGGAGAAAGTGTCTTTGTTCTGACAGTTGTTACTAGGACGACTGCCACATCTTCTTGAAGTTGGAGAGACCGCCTTCTGGGGTGACAGCCATGTGTCCGTGAAGGTGAGGGCCAAGGTCAAGGACACTGAGCCACCGCATTGATCCCTTGAAACACCTCATGGACCCTTCCAGATCCTCGGCAGGCTGTGGCTCAGGGGCTGACAGTCGGCAGAAATCATCTGTAGACCTCAGCTTCCTTATCTGTGTGGAGTGCATCCACCTTACTCCCATCCACCACCAGTTGGCTTGCATCTCTGTGTCCCCCAGGGAGAACAGAAAGACAATCATCACCTTTCTACAGCTGTCCTCTGTCACCATAGGCTCTAGAGCCAGTTTCCAGAGAATCCCAGCTTTCTGACCTGGGGTTCAGACTGTTGAGCCCCATCACATGAAAGGCTGTGGGTCTCAGAAGGTGGTAGTGACTTCTCCATCTCTCTGGAAGACCCAGTGAAGACTCGGGGCTCAGAGACTGACAGCATCTAGAGTTACCCAGGAGACAAGTCTCTACACATGTCTGTGAGGAAGTTTCTAGAATAGACTAATTGAAATGGTAAGACCCATCTTAAATGTGGGATTCCATTCCCACAGGCTGGGGTCCTGGACTGAATAGAAAGGAGAAAGTGAGCTGAGCACCAGCACCCATCTCTCTCTGCTTCCTGATGGTGGTGCCATGTGACCAGCCACCTCACGCTCCTGCTGCCTCACCTCTCCACCATGATGGACTCTGGAACTGAGAGCCACAATAAACCCTTCCTTCCTAAATTTGCTTTTGTTGGGTATTTTGTCACAGCTATGAAAAAAAATAGATAATACTGATACCCTGGGGACAGTGAGGGGACACCAACCTGTGCTACTTGCTCACCAGTCAAAATAGTAGAATTAGAATTTCTCTATGTAGCATGGCTGTCCTGGAACCCACTCTGTAGACCAGGCCAGCCTCGAACTCAGAGGTCCACCTGCCTCTGCCTTGCACGTGCTGGGATTAAAGGTGTATACTGCCACCCAGCCAAGAAGAGTGAATTCTACTCCCTAGCGGGGCCTCGAGGCTGTTGCAGCCCTGGGTGGGGATGACCCCTGGTGACCTCCTGGCAGCAGCAACCTCACCATATGCAGTACACAAAGCAGAGGAAGACAGAAAACTCACCAGGAGGTTAGGGTAGGCGCTGCACCTACAGCTTCCCAGATTGAGGAGCCAATTATTGTCACCACGTGGGAGCCCTCAAAATGGGAGGACAAAGAGCCACAGGGCCACACAGAACTAACACTTGACCTGTCCTCAGTCCAAGAGAAGCCTGCATCTTAGCCCACTGTCACCCTGGACAGCTCCTAGGTGGCCTGAAGGCTACACTCTGGGCCCCATGTGAACTGTTTATTGTACAGTGCATCTGCCGTGGACTGCAGAGTGGTGTCAATCCAAAGACAACTCCAGGAAGCATAGGACCTTAAACCCCGGCGGAACCTCCCAAGAGCTTCTGGGTAGAAGCCTCCATATGTGAACACTTTGTGTCCATCCTTGCAGAGTGGGCAAAGGTGAGCACGGAGCCTGGAATTTCTTTCCACTCTATCACAACCCCCAAACCTCATAAATATCAGTATACACCACGTGTGTGTGCATATGAGCATGATGATGTGATGTGCTCATGCATACATGTGAGCATAAACATGGTTTCATAGTGCACGCACTCACATAAATGTCTGTTCTGTGTATGTGGTTTGTGACTGCATATATGCACATATACAAGCCGGTGAACATTGAGCACTTGCATACACATGGGCAAACATGTGGTATGCTAGCTAGTTCCTCACAAGTATAGATGAATGTGTGTATGAAGGAGCCTATGTGTAGGCATATATGTGCAGTTTGCTAGTATATGTATGTGCATACTCATGTTGGTGATCATGTATGCATGTGCAGATAGGATTGCACACTTGTGTGTGCTTGCTGCATTTTTATGGCAGCATGTGTACACATGTACATGTGAGGGCGTGTGTTATGTGTGTATGTACATACGTGCTAAGGTGTGTGGGAATGTGTGCATGTATGTATGCCTGTGTGGGTAAGGGACACAGCTCAGCCTCTGGAACAGCCCTCTTTGGAGGTCCTTGCAGTTCACACAGGTTCTCACAGGTGTTACTCAGCCCCCCGTGGCTGTTGACCATACTTCCTGCAGCCCTAGCAGCGACTCTGCTCAGGATGTCAACGTGAACGCAGGTACTCTGCTCAGGTACAGTAGAAGGGACAAACCCTGCCTTTCCTGTGCAGAGACCCCAACTTCCTGGCATTCTGTCTGGGAAGAACATGCCCATTATGGCTGCTGCAAGTTCTGCAGAAATAAGGGAACTGGAGAAGCTGCCTTCAGTATTGCTCGCTAGTAAATGCACATTTCTCCTACAAACAGACCCTGTTTCTAAAATCGTTGGCTCAACAACCTCTGTGTGGGAGACAGCAGTGTCCCCACCATCCATGGCGCCCATGCTCCAGAGCGGGCCCTTGTCCGTCTCTGAACCACTTAGGTCTGGCAGCCTCCACCTGTTCTCTCATTCCCTCTTGAAAGCACCAGCCTCCTTCTCTCCAAGACAGTCTGAACTGTTCAGAAAAGTACCATACACTCGCGTCCCCAGGCTGTTCTTGTAAGCCTGAATGGACCATCTAACGCCCTTTTCCAGAGAACAGGCACTGAGGACCCATGGGATAGTGCATGGTGGAGAGGCTGGCTCACCTAGGAATCACTTGGTCCACCACAATGTACATGCAGCTCCTTGGGACTCTCTAGAAGCCTCACATTCTTTAAGCAATGGCCAGTCTTAGACCACCCACTCCTGTCTGTCTATCGTAACTAGCCCTGCATCCTCTCCCCCTGGCCAAGAGTCGCTCAATGGTGACACGTGCCAGAGGTTCAGCCTCAGAGATCGCAAGGCAGGGTCCAGCACTGGCAACTCATCCAAGCTCCTTCGCTTGCCCCACTCAGGGAGCAGAGATGCCCACAGCAGCCTCTATTTTAACTCGAGTCCTGACTATACCTCCCATGATCACCACACAAAGGCTCAGGAAAGGGATTGCAAAGGCTGGGAGTGGTCCCTGGTCACATCACCCTGGCCCCTATGGCACAGCTTTCTTAATGGTTAACTGCTTAATAAAAACGGGCGATAATGAGGTTTTTGATCCCTTGTCGACCCTGCAGCCGGAGAGGCCATGGACCCAGTGAAAAGCATGCCACTGAGGCTGCCCAGGCCCGACCCCCTTTCATCTCCAGCCAAGCTGCTCCAAAGGGCCTTTTTTTCCTCCCAAACCAGATGCTCTTTGCCAGGGCAAATTCCACAGTAAAAATAGAAAAGGAAACTCTTAACCCACTGTTTCATGTGTGACAAGCGGTTTTGCGGTGAGACGGTGGCCTCAGGAGTACCCCATCCCCCCAGGCCTCAGCACCGTCCCCAGGGGCAAGCAAATGTGGCATCTTGAGGCCTTTGGTGTTATGTGGCCATCCAGCCATGGCCCTATGGTGGGGACCACTGGGGCTGCCCGGAGCCCCTCTGCTTTGATCTGAATCTTCAGAGTGGACACAGCCAACCACTGCCGGGCTTCAGATCCCTGGCATTGTGGGTCATCATGGCAAACTCACATGACTGCATGGCAAGCCAGCTGAACAGCACAGAGGATGCTTGTATCTAAGCCAGGCATGGAGGAGGAGCCCCCAGAGAGGTCCAAAACTGGTTCCAGGAGGGCGATAGGGAGGTGGGTCAACACATGTGTAGATGGCAGTGTCACGTGGCAGTGTCTAAAGGTTAGATGCCTGAGGCTGGGGAAATGGCTCAGCATGTCCAGTGCTTGCATGGGAACCAAAGTTTGGATTCCCAGACTCCATAGAAAAAGTTAGATGTGGCAGAAGACTCTTGTAATCCCAGCATGGAGGAGGTGGAGACAAGAGGATCCCTATACTTACGTGGCCAGCTAATTTAGCTAAATCCAAGAGCTTCAGGCTCAGTGAGAGACCCTTTCTCAGAAAATAAGATGGAGAACCATAGAGGAAGACACTCAGCATCACACCCTCTGGACTCCATGTACATACAAGCACAATGTATACACATACACACACACATAAATACACATAAAACATAAAGTGCACATTCACTGGCACACACACACAGGGGTAGACATGCTGGAGTTTCTTTTTGCATTTGTTTTTAATTTGTTTATTTTTATTTATGTGCACTGGTGTTTTGCCATGGGTGTTGGGTCCCCTGTTACTGGAATTACAGGCAGTTATGATCTACCATGTTGGTACTGGGAATTGAACCCCAAGCCCTCTGGAAGAGCAGTCAGTTCTCTTAACCACTGAGCCATCTCTCCAGGCCAGGATTGAGTTTCTAACTCTCATAGCTCAGGCTAGAACCCTGGGCTGACATGCCCTGGGCAAGTCCCTGGTGTGACCTGATCACTCAAACCTGAAAGGGACCCACGACATCAGTAAAGGGTCTACAGACTGGACCACTGGACAGGGATAGAAACTGAGGACCATGTAGGGACAAGGAGAGAGGTTCTGGGCCTACCCTTCTGTCCTCCTGTGTGGTGCTCCTGGAAAGATGAATGACAGCTAAAAGGCTAGCCTGTGAGGTTGCACTATTGTTCTTGAGATGAGCCTCAAGTTCATACGAAGCTCATTGACTATTCTTGTGTCTGTACCCTTGGAAATGCAACGTGGGCCTTGAGAAAACCCTCAGCTAAGGAAAAGATCCAAAGAAGGTGGTGAGCCTGAAGAATAGCTGGGAGAGGAGGAGGAATGGAGACCTGTGCCCTTGAAAGGTAGACCAACAGTTCAAAAACTAAAGGCAGTGCCTGGGACCCAATGGGGGATCTCTGTAGATGCTCGCTTCCCCCAGGAAGGTGTAACCCTTTCATTGTGAGGAGCCAAGGTGAGAATACATACTCTTTTTCTGATCACACTCTTCTGTGATGCTTCTCCCCTTACCCAGGGCCTACCGTGGTTTCCACCGCCTGCTGCTATGGTCTCCATCTTCCCAGAGGAAGCCTCATTTATGTAGGGCTGGAAGAGAAGTGGGGGAGAAAGGACACCACCAGAGTGAGGTTGGAAAGGGGAAGTCCAGACCGCAGGGAGCCTGTGTGGCCTGGTGATACCAGAAAGTGACTGGGCATGGAAGGTGAAAATGGAGGCTGGGAGAGTTATGGTCTCCCTCCATGTCAGCGGGGCCTTGGGGAGAAAGCAGAGGGGCTCTAGAGACTGTAGATCCGAAGAGCCCCAAAACGTGGCTAGCTGGATACGGGATGTGGCTAGCTGGCTACAGAGCATGGCTACCGGGCTAAGCATTTCTTTTTTCCCAGCTGGAAATGAAACAAGGGGCTGGAAATAAGGTGAAGCCAGAAGAGAGGGAAGCAGGACAGGCGGTCTCTCTGGCTGCACTCAGGGCAGTGCTCAGCCTGAACACACAGGAGGAAGGAACTACAGACAGGAGGCAGCGTGTTGGAGCTGGAGGGAGGCTGCCTGGCCAGGCATCTACAATGCAAGCTAGGGCACGCCAGTCAGCCCCCTCACTCCCTATCACAGCCTCAGGCCCCTGTTCACCAGGGCCCAGCCCACCCCCTTCTTGGTCCCAGAAATTCCTGGCTGCACATCCGCTTGATGCTGTCTTTCCTACAGGTCAGGGCACAGCCCAGAGGTAGAAGGGGTCGCTGCACCGACGACTTGGATTTGCAGCTTCATGCCTGCTCCAAAGCCAGCCTAGTGCTTGGGCTGTGAGGACAGAAGGTCATTTCTGCAATACGGAGAGTCTGGCGCACCTCAGGGAACAATGAGACAGTGGAGGAAGATGGGGAATGTTGCCAGCACTCCTGGCAAGAATGCAAGGTACACAGAGGCTGGGATTAAAAGACCTGTGTAGCTTTGGCAAATTCTTTCCCCACTAGGAGACTCAAACTCCTTGTCTGAGCAATGGAATCAATAATCTGCTATGAGATGCACATAACTCAGAGCCAGTAGACAAGGTCTCACTAGAGGCTGTGAAGATGGATGGATGGATGGATGGATGGATGGATGGATGGATGGATGGATAGATGGATGCATGGGTGGGTGGTTAGGTGGATGGATGGATGGATGGATGGATGGATGGATGGATGGATGGATGGATGGATGGATGCATGGGCAGGCAGCTAGATGAATGGGTAGATGGATAGATGGGTGCATGGGTGGGTGGTTAGGTGAATGAATGGATGGATGATGGATGGATAAAGTGTTGGACAGAAGGAGGGACAGGTAGATAGAAGGGTGAATGAATGGATGAATGTGTGGATAGATTGGTGGCCTGGTGGACGAATAGATAGATATGTAGGCAGATGGATGGATGGTGCAGTGGGTAGATAGATGAGTGAGTATGTGGGTATGTAGACGCTGGATGGATGGGTGGGTAGTATGCAACCCCAGCATCCTTGCCCACCAATTTCATTCATCAAGGACATCATTCTGGTCATAAAGCTACTCATAGCTCTTGTATATTAAATCTTGAATTAATTAAAATTATATCAAGTGCAAAAACCCATTTCTAGTGCTCCTGGGCACCATGCTTTATAATTCATGTCAAGAGCCTTCCGTTGTGTCTTCACTGACTGTGACATTCTCCCTCCCATCATAATGGCTCTTCCTGGTTGCCTCTGCTTAACACTCAGCTCATAGTCCAGTCCTCAGTGCAACACCCCTGCCCTGTGCACAGCAGCACCAGAATGTGTCATAGTGGCAAGACTACCTTAGTTGTTTGTTGGTTTGGGTCCTGTGCCCAAGTGGAGAGAAGATGTTGGCCCAGGGTCTCAGTTTTTCAACTCTACAGCATTTGGTAAGTGTCCAAGCCCTGCTGGGAGGACCACGTAGCCTGGGTCATGACTAAGGATAGCACACAGGTCCTCAGTGCTCTGGGAGGGTCTGTCACTGCCACTGATTCCCCAAAAGGAAAAGTAATTAGTGATGACAGTCCAGGAGGCCATAGAGGCCACACCAGCCTATGCCCTGCTCCTGGAAAGACAATGGGCATGGGGAGGGAATCCCCTCTGGAGGACACAGTGGAGACAAACAAGCAGTTCACCCCACCCTAAGGGCCAGGTTCCAATTTGGCACGAGGTGAGAGATGGGCCTTTTGCTCACAAGCAGGAGCCACAGCCTTTTCTTAAGGAACAGGAAACAGATGTCTCTACAAGGTGGGCTCCACCTATGAGCGGGTGCAGAAGGAAGAGGTCCTTGCGGGGCTGGAAGCAGGTCTGTGTGGGCCCATATCACAGGAGAAGCTGGACAGGCTAAGAAGTCTGGTCAGCCTGGGTGGGAAGAGTGACCCCATGATAGACACACAAAAAGCCAAGTGGCCATCCATCGGGGCCGAGTTCCTCTGTACTCAGCAGAGGACATTCTGTGAGGCCGTCTGTCTATACATGGGGCATGCTCAGCCACCACCCCCACCTAACCCTCTGCCACAGGGAGCCATAGAAGACAGTGACAGGATCCGACGTGCTTGGCATAGCCGGGTAACATGATGAAGCCAGTACCACTCTAGAACTGGATATGAACCCATAGTACAATGGTCATCAGAGCAGCTGGTCTCATTCCTGCTGGAACGGTTTGTTGTGTATCACGGTTCTAAGGTTTGGTCCGTCATGGCAGGGAAGGCATGGCTGCAGGAGCATGAGGTCACTTTACATCCACAGACAGGAAGCAGAGAGATGGATGCTGATGCTCAGCTCACTTTCTCCTTTGTATTCAATCTAGGATCTCAGTCCAAGGGATAATACTGACAACGTTCAGTGCGGGTCTTTAAAACTCTGTTAACCCAATCAGAAAGTCCCTCACAGACACGGCCAGGGGTATGACTTCTAGGTGATTCTAGATCCTGTTGATGTGTCCGTCAATAATGATCATCACAGGGAGTGACAGACTCCTGGGGGATCCCAGAGCCCCAGAGCCAAAATGTGAACCTGAGCAAGTAGCATCTTGGGGCCTCAGTTTGTCCTTTGTGAAATGGAAAAATAACATGCCTACCTCATTAGGTCAGTGGGAAATAGACCAGGGAATTCTCAAGGACCAGAGTGTAGGGAGCAGTAAGTTGCCATCACCACTACTACAAGGATTTGTTTCCCAGGCAAGAAAACTCACAGGTATCCAATCAAGAGAGAGATTGAGGAGGTGTCCCAAGGGCTGGCATGTGTCCTGTCTGGGACTCAGAAGCTCTTGGGTGTTTGATGGCTTTATCCCTGAAATCTTGACAGAGACCCACCCATTCTAGGAGGGTGGGTGACCTGGATATAGGGACTGCTATGCTATGGACACAGGGTGGGTGTCTACAGGCTTTGTATACAGCAACAAAATCCCCATTGAGAAAGAAGGGATGGAATTGAATCCTACCCTGGTGACGAGAGACAGGGTCTCAGGGACTTAGCTACTAGGGCTCTCCATTATCAGGGTGGAGCCCTGTGCTGGCATCCTGGTGACTCTATGAGAATAGAGAGCAGCAGAAGGTACACGCATGCATGCATGTGTACACATATACTTCTTGTCTCTCCTCACATGAAACCCTAAGCCAAGCACCTCAGGACTCTGCCCACAGGAAGGTTAACAAGGGCTAGGGGTATAGCTCAGTTGGTACAGTTCTTGCTGAGAAAGCATGAGGCCCTGAGTTTGATTCCCGGCACCCACACAAAAATGTTAGGCTTGGTAGCATGTGCTTGTTATCCCAGCATTGGGGAGGTGGAGACAGATGGATTCCTGGGGGGCTCCCCGGTTAGGCCGACTAGACCTGTCAGCAAGCTCAAGCTAGAGATCATGTCTTTAAAAAAAAAAAAAACCACAAAAGACAAAAACAAAACAAACAAAATCCACACACGAAAAAATACCTGGGGTAGACAGCACCCGAGGAAGGACAGGGAAGGCTGTCTTCTGATCTAGACACACACACACACACACACACACACACACACACAGAGAGAGAGAGAGAGAGAGAGAGAGTTAAAATGAGGCCCTTTGACTTTGGACCTGTAATTCCGTGAACTCTGTTCTTTGTACCTCGCCCAGCCTATGGTATAGCATGATAGGCAATGAGAGCAAACTAACACATCAAGGGATGAAGACCCCACAGGCTCCTTTGCAGGACTCGGTAGAGCTGGGCCTGACAGACAGCGCTGAGCCTCCTGCTGGATTCTGTCCTCCTTACCCAAGTCTCAGTCTGTGTCTATGCTCTCCAAGCAGAGCCTGATCTGCCCATCTGGGTGTTCCTGACCTGGACTGCTAGCCTCTTCTGGCCTCCTTCCCATGTCTCAATGGGCAGCTCTTGTTCCTCATGTTCACTATGAGGCTCTGGCCACGGCCATGACATCCACACACTATGAAGTTGGGGGCAGGCAGTTCTCACTGACAAGTCAGACCTCTGAACACTGAAAATGAGTCCTCAGGAGAGGAGAGTGCTAGGCTAAACTTCTGGCCCTGGCCTCTCACGGCACTCCAAGGCTAGCAGCCCCTGTACCCTCCCAGGTGCAAAACACTGGGCCCTGCGGGTCTAGGGAAGGGGGCACAGGAAGTTTACTTGACCTCTGCCAAGGGTGGCTGAATGCTTTCCTCTTAAATCTTCTATGGCTCCTGGGCAGTCCATTTCCCTGCCATGGGGAGCTTGTGGCCTCAAATGGATGCCCCTGTGGTACCCAGGGCAGGGAAGGATGTCAAATTGTGCGTGGCCCCATATTACAGTTCTGAACAGATCACCAAGGGACACAGAAGTGAGGTCTGAGTCTCTGAAATGGCTCCCAGACACCAGCTTCCCCTGCAGCAGTCACTGCACCACAAGGGCCTCACCCAGACCCGGCCACAGCATACAGAGTACAAGTTTCGGGGCTTAACTGTGGTGTACAGCAGACCAAAGACGACAGACTGAGGCCATTAGACATGGCTGCTGATGACCTGGAATATGTCTTTTCTACCTTTCCCACCCTGGTTCCAGCTTCCCAATTTGTACAAAAAGAGGCTTATAGTCCAAAGGACCCGACCCAAGGAGGAAGGCTCTCTGTCCAGCCAGAGAGAGAGACAAGGACATCCCTGGCAAAGGGAAGAGGACGCTGAGCTGGTCCCCTGCTGAGAGACCATTCTCTGAGAGACAGGGTTGAGAGCCCAGGGTGGGTCTCCCTGCTGCTGGCAGCCTGCTCAGCCCTGAGCACTGAGCAGTCCTGGGTCCTGAGCTAAGATAAGCATCTTCCGGAAGAGGGAAGGGCTCAGCCCGGACACAGGAACCCCGGGAATTGGAAAGGGAGGTGTCAGAAGCAGAGGCTCCCCACTTCAGAGGTGATGGCTCCACCCCCATGAGTCAGCTGGATGTTGGGCTCCTGTCTCCCCCTCCCTCTGCAGGGACTCATTCCAAGTGCCCCCACCCAACTCTGTCTACACGCGAATTTTCCCCTTTTCATAAAGACACTGGACACAATGTGAGGGTTATCTTCTCCAGAAAGAGGCCATTTAAACCAAATACATCTGTAATGACCCTACTACCACACGGGGGTGCATCAGGTGTCTTAGGACCCCAGCTCATGAACTGTGAAAACAGTATCACAGACGTCAGGGATGAGATGGAAGGCATGAATGGCCAAGGTTTTCATTTCTATTTTGATTTTTTTTTTTGCTGTTTTTTGATTTGTTATCGTTGTTTGTTTAGTACCACAGGTCTCACAGTGCAGCCAACACAAGCCTTGAACTCACTCTGTAGCCCACGGAAGCCTTGAACTCACAGTAACACTCCTGTCTCAACTTCCCAAGTGCTGGGCTTGAAAGCACTCAGTTGGGACAAGGTTTTTCTTCTCAGGATCTGCAGTCCCTAGCAGAACCAAAGCTTCCCTCCCCCTACCTAGAGAGCCGGGATGTGTCCTACCCTGGCTATCCAGAGAGAAATCTTGCCGCAAAGATGCCAGACAAAAGCCTTGTGATAGGGTGTGGTCCTGGGCAGCTAAAGTGGGAGCCAGGAAGCAAGCCACCAGCCATGAGGACAAGTCCAAGTAGCTCCATGGAGCCCTGGCTGCCCCCAAGAGACTCACCGGCTAGCCTCTCTTGCCCCTGCGATTTTACTGGGGATGGTCTCAGCGTATGATCCCTACAGCCTACATGCCGGCTATTCAATCTCTCAGAGCGAACCCTGGGGAGTGGAACCTGGTGGCTACAGGTGTGGCTGGGCCACTGAGCAGTGGGAGCTGCAGAAAGTGGTCTTCTCTGGAACTGAGGCTAGGTTAGCCAGACTCCTCTTTGGAATAAGGTTGGGGGACAGGACCTATGTGGGAAGGGGGAGGCTCTCCCAGCCACTCTGAACGAGTCACCCTGAATGAATCATGTTTGTTTTCCTGAAAACCCTGCTCCTGTCTGGCTCCTTAAGCCACCCTATCTCCACCTATCCCCTCTGTGTGTCCCAGATCAATGGTTTCTCTCCAGGACCTGAATCCAGGCTCATTAGGCCCCACTAGGGGCTCATGCAGAGCTAGAGTCAACACTAGATTTAGGACGTGTTCCAGCCTCCTAGGCAGGGAGGAGGGAATCCCTGGGCTCTCCTAGGGACTGGAGATCCTCAGAAGAAAAGCCTTGTCCCATCGGATGTGGCAGTTCTTACTTGTAATCCTAGCACTCGGGAGGCTGAGGCAAGGGGATTATTGATATTTGAGGCTACCCTAGGCTGTGAGTTTGAGGTCAGTCTAAGCAACACAGGGAGACTCTGTCTCAAGAAACAAAGGAAAGCCAGGTGGCAGTGGTGCACGCCTTTAATTCCAGCACTCAGGAAGCAAAGGCAGGCAGATCTCTGTGAGTTCGAGGCCAGCCTGGTCTACAAGAATGAGTTCCAGGACAGGCTCTAAAGCTACAGAGAAACCCTGTCTCAAAAAAACATAAATAAATAAACAATAAAAGGAAAAGAAAGAAAGCAAAAGTAGCAAAGGGTGTATAGGGCGATGGCTCTGCCAATACAGTACCTACTATAGAAACCAAGGAGCCGAGTTTGATCCCCCTCACTCACATATAAAAAGCCATGGTAGCGCTCTCTTGTGACTCAGGGGGCAATTAGCCCAGCTGAATCAGTGAGTCACATGTCCAAATGAGATACCATGTCTCAAAGATTAAGCACCTGAGGAACTATACCCAAGGTGGATCTCCTGCCTGCACACTCATGCATACAGACACGCATGTGCACGCACACATATGCTCACACGCAATAGCCTTGCCCCAGTGGCATCCCTCCACGTGAGAACACTGAGGCAAAGATGCCCAGAGATGCCAGGCCTGGGTACACACCCCTTCCTGCTCACCCCTCCCCTAAAGCATGGCTAAATTCCAGAAAGAACACAGGTGAGCAAGGCAGGATTCCAAGTCAAGAACCCTCAGAAGCCTCAAGCAGGAAGATATGGGCTTCTGACATGCAATATACCCCACAGGGGAGGGCCCCTAACTGGCACTACCTGCTCCCTAACCCAGCCAGATAAAGCAGTAGCTAGGGGCCACGTTCCTGCCACAGGCGGAGTGGGCACCCTGCCAGGCACACCTGGCAAACTGGGGGCCAGGGGCTCACTCAGTACAGTCAACACTCACCCTTGGTGCCAGGGGCCTGAGACCCTCCCCAATCATGAAACATGGATTGCACCCATGGGGATCCACAAGAGTAGAGAACCCACAGGAAATACCCCCCAGAAGGCAGAAGACTCCCCAGGAGTCATCACAAGACTTGGAGCAACCCTTGATCCCCCCCCAAAAAGCAACAGGGGGAATACCTAGTCCCAAACCAGCCAAGTACCCTAAACAGTAACCAGAGAGCCCAGATAGCTCACCACCAGAAACAAAGCCCTTATAGGCCATGCCTGGCTTGATTCCCACCCCCATGATCAAAACAAAATATATCTATGCAAGACTAGGTATCTCTAAATTCAAGCCCAACTGTAAAGGAACAATGTTTTGAAGATAGAGGGTCCTCGCAGGCTCAAATCCCAGCTACTGTGGTTGTTTGGGGGGGAATGACAGAAGTTTTTGAGGGAGGCTTTACTGCATGAAGGGGTCACTGGAGAAGACTGGCCTTTGAAAAACTTTTCTCTCCCCGCTCCCAACTGTTCACAGGTGGGCAGCCTTAACATTACCACATTGCCATGATGGCTTACCTTATCACCAGGGGCTCAGAACCAAGGGCATGGACTGAGCCCTCTGAGACCCTGAGCCAAGAAAGCTTTCTTTCCTCTGTTTTGTTGGGTGTTCTCTCACAGTGCTGATACTCATCTTCACACAGGAGAACTCAACGGAGTCACACATTAGCTGAGCCTGGTGGCTGCTCAGGAGCCTGAGGCAAGGTGATCACACATTTAAACCCAGCCTAGGCTACAGAATAAATTCAAACACAGCCTGGGGAGTTTAGTGAGACCCTGTGTCTTGGAGTTTCTATCGCCGTGATGAAACACCGTGACCCACACGACTCACAAAAGAAAGCGTTGAATTGGGCATGCAGTTCCAAAGGGTTGGATAGAGCCCATGATGTCCATGCTGACAGACTAATGGCGTGGCAGCAAGAACAGACAGCTGAGAGCTCACCCACTGATTCCCGAGCAGGAGGCAGAGAGAGACTCTGAGAATGGAGTCTTTCCATGTCTCAAATGCACCCCCAGGGACACACCTCCTGTGACAAGGCCACACCTCCTCATGTTTTCCAAACAGTTTTACCCACTGACGACCAAATATTCAAACATACAAAGCCATAGGGGCTATTCTCATTTAAATGCCACACCCCGTCTCAAAAGAAGAGTGAAAAGAAGACTAGAGATAGTCTTAGTGTAGGGGAACCTGCCTAGAATCTCCCAGTGGAGACTGAGGGTGTGGCTCAGGGGCAGAGGCCTGGCATGTGAGAGGCCTGAGGCCAGTAAGATGACTCAGTGTGTTAGGGTACTTGTCACCGAGCCTGACAACCTGAATTCAGACCTCAAATTTGACTCTGTGGAGAGATTGGCTTCTGCAAGTTATCCTCTGGCCTCTGCATGGACATAGCATGCCCAGCCTCTCACACAAAATAAGTAAATGTGCCCTGTTTTATAGAAAGGTGAGAAAATAAAAGGTAAAAAGAAAAGAAAAGAAACTCACATAGCATATTGAGAACCACTCCAGCATCCATTGCTGTCCTCCAGTTGCCTGGGAGGTCACAGACATGCATCAAGCTGTTCCCATGGTCTCTACCCCCCCAGTATCCCATTGAGCAGCCACGTGGAAACTTGCTTATTTGTCTGTCTGCTAGTCACTGTTGCTAGTTTATAAGTTTCTGGAGAGCAAGGACACATCATCTCAATGTCCCTATGACTGTGGTGACAAACAGAACCTGAAAAATGGGAAGTGTTGGCATTTATTGGATGTATAATAGATCAACTAAGGCTTAGAGCAGGGACAAGACACGATCTGATTTGCACTTTTAATTTTTATGTATATGTGTGTGTACTTGTACCTATATGTGCACGTGCACATGAGTTCCTGCAGGGCCAGAAGAGGGCATTGAATTCTTGGAAGCCAGAGTTACAGGTGGTTGTGAGCTGCCAGATGTGGGTGCTGTGAATTGAACTTGGGTCCCCTGCAGGAACAGCAAGTGCTCTTAACTATGGAGTCATCAATGCAGCTCCCTTAATTTGCATTTTCAAGTCTCTTGGAGACAGTTATGGAAATGGTGATTGGTCAGAGGTCACCACCAGTCCAGGAGAAGGAGGGGAAGGCAGGGCACATGCAGTATAGTTGAGCCGTGCTGTAACCAATGGTGGGTACAATGGTATGAAAAAGCCATCTAAACTCCTGCTGTTCCTTCTTCCACCAGCTGGGACCGCAGGCATGTGCCACCATGCCTAGTTTAAGTGGTACCAGAGATGGAACCCAGGGTGTCATGCAAATGCTCTATAGCTACAGGCCCAACCTAATTTTTTACAGAATGAGACAGGGTCATGCTGTATAGCCCGGGCTGGCCTCAAACTCAGCTCTCCTAGCCTTGGTTGTGCTTGGATTACAGTGATCCATTATCCCCAGCAACAATGTATCGATACAATTTATCACTGTTACAGGGTGTTGCAAACTGTGGACAGGAAGGGACACTGTTTGAGTGGGAACAAACATGAGCACTTTTGATGCTTCCTGCTCAATTTTTCTATACAACTAAAACAGTTCTGAAAGAAAAATAAGATGTGTGAATTCAAAAACATCCTTTGGGAACCCTTACAAGACAACCGTGCACCCACGACGGCTAAAATGAAAACAGGCAAGAACAGGCGTGGGAGAGATCCGGAGCAGGAACCCTCCTTTGGCTGATGGAGCAAAGCTAGAAGTTCAGCAGTACCGGGAGCCAAGCATGTACCCAAGAAAGTGTGCACCCACAGAAGCGTGCAGATGAAAGTGTGCACCCACAGAAGCGTGCAGATGTGCGCCCACAGGAACCCTTGCTGTGCGCAACATTTGCTCACAGTGTTTCAGGCTCCAATAGGGAAACAACCCTGATCCTACAAGGTGTGAAAGGAGGGAGCATGTTGTACCTGTTGCAGGCGGTGGGGATGCTGCTGAGGCGACACAACGCGTGCACTATGGGGTTCTCTTTATAGAAAGCATAAAAGCAGCCACAGTTCCAACAGCAGGTGATGCTAGAAGCGGCAGGAAGGGTCCTTCCCCTGGAGAGGAGCTAGGAAGGAGGCAGGAAGTGGAGGTTCGTTCACCGTGGAAGCTTATGATGTGTGGGCTCTTTTTAGGGAGCTGAACTTTTTTGCATTTATGTGTTTATCGTGGGTAGGAGGAATGTGGGTTCCATGAACAACTTGTGGAGTCAATTCTCTGTATTTACTACACTGGTCCTAGGGCTTGAAGATGGATGGGTTATCAGGTTAGGCAGCGAGTACCTTTGCCCATGGCGCAATCTCACAGGCCTCAAATAAACATCTTTGCCATATTTTGCAATACGTTAGGACCTGAGGAGATAATTCAGCCAGTGCAGTGCTTGCCACACAAGCATGAGGACCTGAATTCTGTCCCTTGGACCCAAGTAAACACCTGGTGCAGCAGTGTGGACCAGTAATCACAGCTAGTGCAGACTTCACTTGGCCAGCTCCAGGCCAGTGAGAGTCTCTGTCTCAAAATGACTAAGGTGAACAGCACTTCAGCCTCCACACCTGTGCATGTGTACACGCGCACACACACACATATATACACAAAAATTATTTTGTGAAATACAAGCAGAGGTTAGAAAGATGGGCTAGTCAGTAATGTGCTTGCTACTGAAATGTGGGGACCTGAGCTGTGATCTCAGCATTCAGGCAAAATGGAACACAATAGCGCAAGTCTGCAACCTCAGTTTTGGGGATGACATCAATGTAGACTGAGATATGTAGATGCCTGGGGACCACTGGTTGGCCATCCTAGTTGAATCTGTGTCCAGGGAAATCTCTGCCTTACTTTTTACAAGTTCTCTCAGTGAAGGCTCACAGGAGTGCATTGCCACCCTAAAGGTCTGGGCACTCGGAATGGCTTGTTCCTTCTTCCTGCAGATCTACCCTAGAACCCTGGGGTGGAGGGGACACACTGTCACCTGCACTAGGAGAAAGCGTTGGAGCTCTGACCCAGCCTTTCCAGGGGACATATATGTGTTACCGTTTTCCACCTGTGCTTGTGAGAGTCAGCCACCTGGCCGGGGTCATGAATCTTATCCACATTTGCATCTCTGGCCACACATTAATGTGGCCACCTGAGGACAGGGAGGAGGAGGGTTCTGAGTGGTGCCTGCCTTGGAACAAGTCTAGTCTTCACCACCTTTTCTCTCCTCAAACCCCAGGGCCCACCATTTGGGAAACCCCCACTTCCATCACATCTGGTCAGATGTGGTGACACCAGCAGGAAGTATTTCTTTCTATTCTTCCTTGGGTCACTAATAGTCCTCAGAGGTGGGGGCTGTGACCGTTCTGCATTTAAAGATGCACAGAGAGGTTGGACAATTTGTCTGAGGTTACACAGCTAGTGATGGGACCTAAACACAGCACGGCTGGTTCAGAGGTTAGCCTCAGGACATAAATCTTTGGGAAGAAACTGGAAAAGGCTTTGACTAGGTGAGTCAGCGTTAGAACGGAGACTTAGAAGACTTCCTGTAGACATCCATTCAACATGAATGAATCTGAGGAAGTTATATTAGACAAAGTAAGCTAGATACGGGAGAACCAATGAATGCCACTTGATTCTACTTGTGAGAAGTTCCTAAGGGAGTCTGAGCCATGAATAGAAAGTAGCATGGGGATGGGGGCAGGGAGGTGGTTCAGTGGTTAAGAGCACTGGATGTTCTTCCAGAGGACCCAGGTTCAATTCCCAGCACTCACATGGCAGCTTGCAACTGTCTATAACTCCAGTTCCAGGGGATCTGATACCTTCACACTAATGCACATAAAATAAGGTTTTTTTTTTTAAAAAAAAAAGAGTCAATAAAGGCGCGTGCGCACACACACATACACACACACACACAAACAGCATGGGAAGACAAATGCTGCGGGATGGGCAGCCGGTATTCAGTGGTGACTGAGCTTCTGCTTGGGAGGATAAGAAAGTTCTGGAAAGGAACAGTGGTGAGTGGTTTGATGGTTGTACAATTGTACAACAATGTGAATGTGTGCGGTATCCATAGTACTTATGTGAAAATGGTGTGTGTGGGTATGTGTGGATGTGTGTGGGTGTGATACCTGATGAGACCAAAGAGAGAAAAGACACCTAGGGCAGGGGATAATCCTCAGTTACTTAAGTGCCCATGGCCCGAGCATGAAGACCTAAAATTGCATTTCCAGAACCATGTTAAAGCCAAGTGTGGTGTGGCGTGCACTTCAGATCCCAGCTCCGGGAGGCTCCGGTGAGCCTCTGTGGCATCTGGCCAGCTGAACTAACCAAATCAGCAAACGCCAGGCTGGTGAGAGGCCCTGTCTCAAAAGAGTGGACAGCTCCTGAGAATGGCACCTGAGATTGTCCTCCGGCCTCCACATAGATTCACCTGCTGGAGCATGCACACACACACACACACACACACACACACACACACACACGGGAAAGCAAAGAGTTCGGTGCCAGTTTGATTGTCATTCATTCAACCACCAAACAAGTTCCTTGCTCCTGGCATATGACAGGGTACAGGGAGAGACTGGGGAAGAACCTCCATGGGGGTTGAAGGTGGGTGAGCAACAGGCAAGATCATCCTAGATCACGTGGTATCCCAGGGGAGAGGCATGGCTCCTGATCAGAAAATCAGGGAAAGAAACGACTGACCATTCACTAAAACCAGAATGATAGAGACCAGACGGTGCATGGACCCTAGAGATAGGAGCAGAGGGCAAGTGCAAAGATCTAGGGCAGGAAAGGGGCATACAGAAGTATGGGCCAGAAGGCTGGTAGGCTGTGGGCTAGCTTAGAGGGGAAGGGAGCAGAGAAATGGTCTGGCTAAGGTTGGGGAGACACACATACACACATACTCACACACACATGCATGCGCACACACACACGCATACGTGTGCACTCACACACATACACACATACATGCATGTGTGCACACGCACGCACGCACACACACACAAACATGCATACACACATGTCAGCCAGGCACTTGGACTTTTGGGAATTCACCTCTGTTTAGCGCAGTCCTGGTCCTCTGCCTCCTCACACCTCCCCCACTTTTGTGGGACCCAGTGGTAGCCATGCCTCAGGCCTGTGGTGAAAGCCACACTTGTTCTGGCAGAATTATCTTCTGGAATCCTTTGAACCCAGCATACACTGGAATTTCTCCTCTCAGAATAGAAGGAAAATGGCTGTCCTGAAGTTAATGATAGAACTCTGTGGCAAGGTCCTGGCCTTGGGTAGCATCTGTCCAGCCTGGCCAAGAAGAGGGTGTGGACCCTACTGGGCACAGTTCCTAAGCTGTGAGTAGCTCAGGTCTCTGGGCCAAGCAAGGTCCCTCATCATGTGGCCAACACAAGCAAGACAGAGTCAAGTTGCAGCAGAGGACATCACTGTGGCCCACCACTGTGGTCCACCGCTGTTCTTTTGGGGGTAAGGCTAAGGCCTTGAACCTTCAAAGACAGTGGACTGCCTGCCACAAGGCCTCTGGAGTAACTGTGTGGAGCCCAGTGTTGCTCAAGACCATTTTCCAGGTGAGTGTGATGGCCATGGAATGTTAGAGAGACAGTGATACCCAGAGCATCAGACAACTAGGGGGCCCCAGTCTGGAGAGGGGCCAGACTACAGGCCACAGGGTGGGGCCCTGAAGAGCCTTGAAGGAAGTAGCTCATGTCAGCTGACAAGGCAGTTACTCAGGCTTCTCACTTCTAAGATAGCCCGTGGGCCACCTGGGGATGGGCCCCAATTCCTCTGTAAAGTGGTCATCCTTTGGCGGGCTGGAACTGGCCCAGCCTGGGGCTCCTCTCACCTCATGCATACCAGGCTATGGACAGTTTGAGGCTGTAGCAGGCCAGCTGGCCCTAGGACACAACCCCCTGGGTTTCCAGCTGTGACGATCTGACCTACTGCCATCACAAGTGAGGACAGGTCTTTGAGCTCCTGCTGAAGGCCCACTGATCTCACGGCTGTGGAATGTGTGTTTGTCCGCAGGGCACCGCTCGGGTTGAGGACAGGACAGCTGGGCCTGTGCCATGGAGCCTCGCTCTGCACCCAGGTTGTGCCCTCCAGGGTGTTGAAGAGCTATCTCCGGCTTCACCTGACAGAAGCTAGGGCCTCCCACTCTGTGCCGGTACTTGTGCACCTTGGAACTCGCTTCCCGTAGATACCTGCACCCAGAGGAACCCCTTGCTTTAGTCCAGTCTTCCACCTTCATTCTAACTGAGGCAGAACGAAGTGGCCAACTTTGCCTATGTCAACCGGCACTGGCATGATTCTAGAACATGGGAACTGAGCTCCTGGAACTACTGAACTCCTAACCAGAGAAGAAATCAGTACCCTTCTAGACAGTTCTCTCTTAGCATCCAGCATACACAAGCCCTGGAATGCATGAATACAGACTCTGGTAACAACAGCAGCTACTGCAATGGAGCATGTACTCCACAATCCCAAGAGGGGATGGCAGAGAAGTTGAGAAGGTATCTTTGATCTGCTCTAGGCATAAAAAACGTTTTTAGATTCATTTTTACTTTAAGTGCACCATGTACGTGCCTGGTGCTTATAGAAACCAGAAGAAGGAGTGGATCCCATTGAACTGAGCTAGTTATAAGTTGGCAGGTGGTTCTAAGTCCCGTGGGTAGATTTGGAGGTTCAGTCACCAGAGTCTGTAAATGAAGGTTTCTACTGAGCCAGGGGAGCTGAGGCCATGAATAGCAACACTCCGCCTCCAGAATGACTGTCCATGGGTACAGGAATGCCTGTATGGTGTCTGAGCTCAGAGAACATCCCAACCCATAAGGGAGAAAAACGAGGTTTCTATTCAAAGTCTCCGAGTTGGCAAGGCTGAAGCTTGGACTCTGTAGTTACCTGTGTGGAGGCTTAAGGAGGGTACCTGGTGTCTGCAGACATTCAGGCTAGAACAGAGCTGAGGAAGGGAAGTGAGCTTCTGCAGGAGCCATGCAGGTAGGTGACAGGGGCTGGAAGACACTGAACTTCAGACAGAGCCCCAGGCCTCAGGCTGGCATCCTCACTAGTGTCTCTTGGACAGGTAACTTCTCTGCCACACCCACCTGTCATCACACCTTCCCCACACATGGGGACACCCAAGCTTTGACTGCCAGCCTTGGGGGAAGGGAAGGCAGGGTGTGTGGTGTCAGCCAACTGCTGGGGTGTCAAGAAAATGCTCCTGACATGCCCAGACTTACATCACAGGTGATGCCCTTACGGCAGCATTGGAAACTGGTGCATAGCGGCATTTCCATCCTGTTCATGTGATACACATAAAATCTTAGAAATAGATGGGAGTACCACAGCATAGCTCAAACTCTGAGTGCTCGCTGCGAACAGAACCCAGGGCCTCATATGCTGTGCTCTACTGTCAATGCACAGCTCCCAGCCCCTCACTGGGGGATTCTAGGCAGGTGCTCTCCCACTGAGCCACACCCCAGCCCCTCACTGGGGGATTCTAGGCAGGAGCTCAACCACTGAGCTACATCCTTAGCCTGGTTTTGTTTGGTTACCTATCAGCTCTGTTTTAATGTGTTTACATATGGCTATGGTGAGGTATGCAAACACATAGAGGCCAGAGAACAACTTGGGTGTTAATCCTCCGTTTCCATCCACCTTTTTTTCTGAGACAGGATTTCTAATTGGCCTGGAACTCACCAATTTCTAGTCTGATTGGTCACCAAGGATCTGCCTGTCTCTTCCTCCTGGGCACTCGAATGGCAAGCCCACGCGACCATGCTCTTCTCTTATGTGAGAGCTGAGGATCTAACTCAGGTCCTCGCTGTCACATAACAAGCTCTTTACCTACTGAATTATCTCACCCAGCCTGTTATGGGTTTTTTTTAGATATTTGTGTGTAGGTGTATGCATGTGCAGGCATATATGCACATGTGTTTGTAAGCAGGTGGAATGCAGAAGTTGATGTCTGGTGTCTTCTTTGATTGTTCTCCACTTTATTTATCGATACAGAGTCTCTCACTGAACCTGGGGCTCACCAATCCAGGCAGTCTAGATAGTCAGCTTGCCCCAGGGATCTCTTATCTCTTCCTCCTGGGTACTGGGGTTTACAGATGGGTTGCCATGCCTTCCTGGCCCTCATGCTTGTACAGCAAGTATTTCTTCCACTGAGTCGTCTCCCAGCCCCTGTTTTCTATGCTTTTTACTTTGAGATGATCTCCTTCTGTAGCACAGACTGGCCTTGAACTCACTCTGTACCGGCTCCTCTCCATGTGCCTGAGTTGATTGGTGCTGGAGTAGAAACAGAAAGGGATCAGTTTAAATCCTAGCACCCTCTCACAAGCAGCTCTGGTGGAATCATACAACAGGCTGCATGTGTAAAGTACAGAACTGATCAGCGTGGCTTATAATGAATGCCTGTACAGCCCTGGCAACAGAGCAGCCAGCCCACGCTCACGCGTGCCATGCTACACTGCACACCCAGAATCCCATGCAAATGGGATCCCCTAGCACTGCCGTTCTTCATGCTGTGCGTCTGAGCTCACGCCTCCTTCCTGCAGAAAACCACGCATCAACACGGAGGGTGTTCTCCTGATTGCCTCCTCCGGTTTGTGGGGCTCTCGGTTCCTTCTGGTTTGAGACTAATCCAGGAAAACTCACTGAGAACATCTGTGTGCAACTCTTCGGATAAATGTATGTTTTCGTTTCTCTTGGATGAATGCCTGGGAGAACAACTGACTCTCACAGTTGGGGATGTTTAGCTTCTGAGAAATTGCCAAACTGTTTCCCAAGGTGTTTTTTTGTTTTCTTTTGATGTGTTGTTGTTGTTCTTTCTTTCTAATGTTCCTGTCAGCAACTGAGGAGAATGCTGGCTTCTTTCATATTCTGCATTCTCGCCTACACTTGGTATGGGCAGGTTCCTGGTTTTAACCACTTTAGCCAGTGCTGGGACGTCATTGTGCTTTGGTTGTTTCCCCAGCACTAATGCAACTGAGAAACTTCTTGTGTGCTGATCTGTCATCTCTACATCAGTTTTCATGTTCTCTTCCTTGTTGGTTTTTTGTTCTGCTTTTATCACTGAGTTTTCAGAGACTGTAAGCATTCTGGGAGCGAGGCCTTTATCCAATATAATATTTGCAAGAATTTGCTCCAGGCTATGACTTGTTTTTTGTTCTCTTAGCAAGGTTATCAGAAAAATAAAAGCACTGTTTTTGAAGAACTTGGTTTATTAACTTTCGTTTCTATGGGTTCTGTTTGTGGTGTCGTACCTTCAAAATCTTTGCCAGACCACCCAAGGCTGGGCAGTGGTGGGGCACACCTTTACTCCCAGTACTCTGGAGGCAGAGGCCAGCGAATCTCTGAGTTTGAGGCCAGCCTGGTCTACAGAGTGAGTTCCAAGGCAGCCAGGGCTGCACAGAGAAACTCTGTCTTGAAACAAAACCAAAACCAAAAATCTTTGCCAAATCCAAAGTCACAAAGGTTTTCCTTCTTATGTTCTTCCAGGTGTGTGTACGCACACATGTATAGAGACCAGGAATCAGCATCAACATTTCTCAGTCTCTTACTAACTTTTGAGACAGGTTCTCTTCATGAACTCTGATTTATCTAGACTGGCGGGCCAGTGAGCTCCAGGGATCCCCCTGTCTCTGCCCCAGTGCTGGCATGGCAGCTGTGTGTCTCTGCACCTGGCTTTTATGTGGGTGCCCACGATCAAAGCTCAGGTCCTCACGTTCTCACGGCAAGCACGTTTGTGGCTGATCCATCTCACCAGCCTCTTCTGAGAGTCTCCAAGGTACAAATTTTGCACTTAAGCCTATAATCTATTTTGAATTATGTTTTGTCTATGGTGTAACAGATGATTCAAAATGTAGATAAAAGGAAGACAGATTGGTAAAGCTGCATAATAAAAACAGAGATAGGAAGCAGATGTAGGGCAAAGTGCTTGCTGTGTAAGCAGGAGGACCTGAATTCAGGTCCCCAGCATCCATGTAAAAAACAAGATACAGAAGTGCACATCCATAATCCCAAAAGTAGGGAGGCAGAGGGAGAAGGTTTAATGGCACACCAGATTATCCAAATAAGTAAACTCCAGGTTCAAAAAAATCTTGTCCCCAAAAACTAAGGTAAAGAACAATTGGGGAAGGCATTCAAAGTTGATCCTTCTTTGAAGCTCTTTCTCTCT